>CM052708.1:53064475-53086150 GCA_028551405.1 Uromys caudimaculatus
TCTCTCTCTCTCTCTCTCTCTCTCTCTCTCTCTCTCTCTCTTTAATTTTTCTTTTTAATTTTATTTATGTATGTATGAGTGTTCTGTGTGCATATATGGTGCGTGCCAGAAGAGGACATCAGATCCCTTTACAGATGGTTGTGAGTCACTATGTAGTTGCTGGGACTTGAACTCAGGACCTCTGGAAGAACAGCTAGTACTCTTAACCACTGAGCTATCTCTCCAGCCCGTTGTTCTCTCTCTTACCCATGCAAAGGCTTGTTTTGACTCTTGACTAATCACAGGCACAACCTCTTTACCTCTTGTCACTGATAGTATGACTGTTGTAGAGAAGAGAGACCTGAGAGGCTTCATATATGTACTCACCAGTGCTGGAGACAAAGGTTTACCTCAGCTTTCCATCTCCAGGGATGTGACTTTGCAGGAAGAGGCCACAGATCAGTTGCTCCCCACATGCCCTCATTCCCCACCATTCATAGATGCCATTTGGGTATACAGATATCACCCCTCTTTCCTGAAAAAGCATTGTTTTCGCTGGCTTACCTCTGCCCATCTCATAGAGCCATCTCCTGGACTCCTCTAAAATTGAGATGCTTTCTGGACCCCAGTCTTGTACTCTGGCTCTGTTAGCCAGTCACCCTTTACCTGAGGAGGTTTTAGGCTAAGAAATATGATTTTAACCTTCTAAACCAGCCACCCATATCCTGAATCCCCTATCCCTATTTCAGAATCTTCTTGATCCACTTGGATTTTAAGGCTTTCTTTCTTTTGTCAATTCAGTCTGAAATTCTCTCTTAGATTTGTCTGTAGCTTCTTGACAGGACTTGAAACTCATCCCGTATCTTCCTGTTTGTTCCACTCTGCCAGAGGATACAACCTCAAGGATGATAGCTCCTTGTTACATTTTTTAGGTGGTTGACAACCCCCATGCCAGTGCTCTACTACAATTTGAAAGTTGCGGCTAGAGTTACCCTTGGTTTCTGATACCATGAGACCATTTTAATTGAGTAGAATTAAGGTTTAGAGAAGAAAGAGATAAACCTAAGATTATTCCAGAAACTTTACTTGGCCTGTGGATTATTGAGAAGTATATTATTTAGTTTCTAAAATATTTGGAGATTTTTCCAGATTTCTGTTATTGATTTCTAACTTTTTACTGGGGTCAAAGAATATATTCTACATGCCTTCTGCTCGTTATTCCTGAGATTTATATTATCACCCCATAGATGGTCTGCCCTAGCGATGACCCATGTCTATTAGAAGTGGATGTGCACTCTGATGTGGAACACGATGTTTTATGACTTACTTGAGCAAAGCTGGGGGACAAGTTGTGCAAACCCTGCATGTTCTTGCTGTGCTTCTCCACTTGTCCTGCCAGTTATCAAGAGGGGGTGTGGAGATTTCCAACTATAATTGTGAGTTTGGCCATTTCTTCTTTTAGTTCTAATAAGTTTGCTGTCTGTATTTTGAAGATTTATTAGCTACATAACTGGGATTTTTATGTCCTCTTGACAGATAACCCATTTCATCACTATGCAATAAATCTTTTTATGCCCAATAATATTCCTGTCCTTAAATTCAATGGTTTGATATTAATAACAACCTTAATAGTAACCAGAGCAGTGGCCCCAAACTACACTCAAGACAGTGACCACAAGCTGATCTCAAATTGCTGTGCCTTTTATGACTATGTACTTGTAATCTTAAGAAATCTCGATATTTTAACTTTTAACTTATTTTCATCTTTACATTGAAGTGGATTTCTTGTAGACAACATTTTAAAAAATATTTATCTAATAGTCTCTGCCTTTAAATAAATGTTTTATGTCATTTATATTTAATGTGATTGTCTATGTAATTAGGTTTTAATTCTACCATTTGGTTACTTTGTTTTCACTTGTGACATTTGTTCTTTTTCTCTATCTTCCCACACTTGCTGTGTTATTTGAATATCTTATAGTTTCTGTTTATTTCCTTTAATAGCTTACTAAATATTTACTCTTTTATTTTCATCCTAGTTGCTTAAGGGTTTATATACTATATGTCTCTAATGTATCATACTCTGCCTTCAAATAATATTTGTAGAAATTATATATATACACATACAGGAAAGGCATATTAATAGCAGGAACCTTTCCTCAAATGTAATCTCTTTGGCCTTGCCTAGAAGAGCAAATACATCATAGTTTTACAGTCCATGGTGAAGCCATCATAGGAAGATCACCTGTTTGTTTTCAGCTTCTCCAAGATGGTTCCTGGCATTTTACTATAACAGAGTTTGAAAACAAAGTTCAATGATTTGGTTTCAGCTCCTACACAGCAACCAGCCTTTAAGAAAGTACCATTCTTGGGTACTGGGGATATGGTTAAGAGGACTGGCTTGAACAGGACCCAGGTTTGATTCCCACTTCTAAATGATGACTCACAGACATCTGTGACTCTGATTCTAAGTGATGCAATGTCCCCTTCTAGCCTCCATAGACACCAGGCACATACATGGTGCACATATATACATGCAGACAAAATGCCCATATACATAAAAATAAAACACATTTTCTTTGTTTTCAAATAAACTACCATTCTTCAAGACTGCAGAATCGAAGAATTAACCCACTGATAAGTTAAAATAGCTGTTAAAAACACTTACCTGTATTCCAGTTGTGTAGCTGTCTATGTGAAGTGGAATTTTCTTTAAAATACCAACCAAAAAAAGCACACATAGGGGTCCAACTGACTTCTGTTTGAGGGGAACGTAGCACCAGTGTTCATCTCTCTGCTTTTTGACAACAGGTGATGTGAGCAGGGTCTTGCACTCTTCTGGCCATGTGTTCCCTGCCATGATGGACTGGACCCTTTAACTCTGAACCAACATTAACCCTTCCTTCCTTCCTTCAGTTACTTGTTCCAGTGTATTGTATCACAGCCATAGTAAAGTAACTAATTCCTTGGTCTCAGGTTTATTTGCAGGGGACAACATTGTCTCTTTTTCAAAAGTCTCATCACTAGTAAAGTGGGAAATAGAGTCTGGTAGCTGAGACTGAACTTTGTAATTTTCTACTTGACAGGTAAGCTTTCCAATGTGTATATATTTGTCTTTAGTATTGTATAAGGTTTCTGTCCTTAGAGCTTAAGAGCCCAGTAAGGATAACAGTTTTTGTTTGTTTTTGTTTATTTTTTGCTTTTGGCTATAAAAGAAAATGATATCAAAAAAATGATGTAAAAGTTTTGTGTTATATAGAAAGTCCAAATGATGAGGAATGTTTTTTATTCTGTTTCAGAAAAATAGCAATAATTCTGGTTATTTGGCTCCAGGCCTATTTTCATCTCTTTACATCTAAGCCACTCCTCCCCCAAATTAAAGTTTTGTTCCCTGGGGGCCTGCTTTGCTGGGAGACATTCGCAGGAGGAAATCTTGCATGCCCCTCCTCAGTTGTGCGTTCTCAGCAACCTCCCTCAGGCTTCTGTGGAGTTTCTCCATCTCTTTCTGTTCACTCCGGACATCTACAGAGAAGCAGACATACATGCGCAGTCAGTGCCTCCTCAAGAATCCCTAATGATGATCTTATAATCCCTGTTGCTTATAAGATCTAGATAATCAGATAATCCTTTCCCCTTATTTTACAAATAACCCAGTCAAGGGAGTGTCTTTGTTATCTGAGGACTTATCTCAGGATGACTGGGGAGGTCACTCTTAAAAGGAGCCTACCCCTTTAAAAGCCCCAGGAGGCTGGCAAGCTGGCTCAGTGGTTAAAAGGGCTTACTGCTCCTACAGAGGATCCAAGTTCTGGTTCTAGCATCCACACCGTGCAGAACAGAACCTCCAGGGGAATCCTATCCCTCTGGTCTCCCAGGACACCTGCACTTACACACACACACAGACACACACAGACACACACACACACACACACACACACACACACACACACACACACACACACACACAGCAGAAGAAACCATAGGATCCACCCACATCAACCCCAGGCAGCTCTTCATCCCTCATATCCCCTGTCCTAGGCCAACCTCCATGCCCCACAAACTTGCTTTGTTCTCTTTTGGTATTTCAGATTTTGATTTTCCAACTGTATTTTGATTAAATCCTCACTGTGGTTAACATGGTGCTTGTTTTATAGTTTTGGGTTGGTTTGGTTTTAATTTGTTTGGTTAGTTTTCATTTTGAGATAGTCCAGGCAATCCTCCAGCCTCAGCTTCCCCAGTGCAGGGATTGCTAGCATGTACCATCACACTCAGCTATGTAATTTTATGGCAGTTAGTCCATGTGGGCCTGTGTGCTGGAGGCTTTCCACAGGAACCTCTGGCCCAGCCACGTGCGAGGGTTCAGGCAAACGGGAGAGTGCAAGCAGCGACAGGAGTCACTTCCACCTCAGTCTCCACAGTTGCCAACTCGGTTGCTCCAAGATGCTGCACCCACTGCCCGCACTGAATCAGGCCCAGGCTGAGCCCACCAGAGGCCTAGCCATCGAGGAGTGCAGGAAGCTTCTGGTGGCGTTTCAGGAGAGCAGACCTCTCCCCAAGCAGCAGTGTTACAGCTCTTATGATAGAAGCTCTCAGATGATGGAGTAATTCTCACACCTTTGTTCCTTCTGGATAGGATCCCCCTATACAGTTTGGGATGGTCTAATATACTGTTTGGGATGGGTCAGGGTCTGACAACAGATACTTCCCATTGGCTTGGTCTGAGAGTTTAGGGATACCTTCTCTGCATGTGGGAGGACTTGGTGTGCTGCTCGTACACGACAGACCTCTCTACAGGGGCTGTGGGGGTTGTAGCTACTTGACAGGAGCCAAGGGCCTCCGAGGAGCATTGGCAAAATGCCTTCCAGTCCCTTACAGGGCTAGCCCCACTGGGTCGCCTGGAGTTAAGCCTGTGCTCAACCAGCGACCAGGCTGCCTGTCACAGTCCACCGCCCCACAAGTCCAGGCCTTGGATAGACAATTGTCAGACTTAGTCTGACTGCATCTGTGAGCCTTGAGTAAAGCCACTACCTCCCTTTAATGTGGCATGCCATCAGTTAAAAGCTGCCCTCCCTCTGAATAAGACAAGATCCTCTGGTTGTCTGGCCTTCACGTGCACCATCAGTCCAGGTTCTGCAGAGATCACCTCTGGACTCCAACTGAAGCTCTTCCCAGAGTCACCAGCCTGCCATCCTCTTCCATTAAATGTTCAATACACACAACTTCCACAACTGAGTAGAACAAATTCTTCAAACACAACCCTTTCCATAGCCACGTATATCCTCTGTGTTCTGTTTTACTGGAGAACTCTGACCAACAAAGTTCTCGGGGTAGACACTTCAGACTACTGGGTCTGGCTCCAGCCATCGTTAGCTCACCATGTCCCAGATGGTGGCTCGGATGAACCTGCCCGAGCCTGGCCTGCTATGGAATCCATGACCCAGAGGTGAGTTAGAACCCAAGGCTTCTGCCTTGATGGTGTTTGGAAGGTCCTCCCCTTCTCTGCTCCTCAGTCCTCGACACCTGCCATGCAAGGCTGTCCTCTAGAACTCAGCTGACACAGCCTCCCCAGTGCCCAGCCCTGAATGGCTCTGCTTCTCAGCTGCAGCAATAAGCACCTGCTGCTAGAGTGGAACCTGTCCCTCAGGTATCACTTAAGTGTCATTCCTGATGAGAGTTTCCTTAGGCCCTTCCCCCACCACAGATTCTACTTGCTGACTTGCTATTACCTGTCTCTCTCCTGGGAGCTCCTTGAAGGTGCCTTTAATCTATTGCTAAGTGTTTTAGTTAGGGTTTTACTGCTGTGAAGAGACACCATGATCAAGGCAACTCTTATAAGGACAACATGGAATTGGGATTGGATTACAGGTTCAGAGGTTCAGTCCATTATCATCAAGGTGGGAACCTGGCAGCGTCCAGGTAGGCATGGTGCAGGAGGAGCTAAGGATTCTACATCTTCATCTGAAGGCTGATAGCAGAATACTGACTTCCAGGCAGCTAGGATGAGGGTCTTAAAGACTACACCCACAGTGACACACCTCCAGCAAGGCCACACCTACTCCAACAGGACCACACCTTCTAATAGTGCCACTCCCTGGGCTGAGCATATATAAACCATAACACTAAGTGAAAAAAAATCATGCTTTCCAGTCTGGGAGGTTCCACTCTGACAAACCAGGCAGTTCCCGAATGTACAGCTTGTCATTTGGTCCTTCTATAACCTCAGCATCTGGCACAGTCTTCTTTCATGATGTGCACTTGGGGTTGGCAGGGGAAAGGACAGAAAGAGGCTTCACCCAGGCAGGTAGAACTTGGGGCAATACCTTGTCTACAAGGCCTGGAGGGTTGGAAGACCTTCAACAGGTATGATCTCCTTAAAGGCCACAGATACGGTGACAATATAAATCAAGTCCCCACAGAGACTTCTTTCACAAATGGCTGCATGCCGCCCGTGCTCTCCCACGCTGCTTTCTTCGTCTTTCCAACACAAGCTGGAGACTGCTTCACACGGCTGTGCCCTGGGCTGGGGTGCTCCATCGCCTACTAACCACATGCTTACCATAACCTGTGTGTGTTCACAGAGGTTTGCAATGTCTTGCTTTGTGATACTATGAATGGTGCTGCTCTCCTGACTTTGTGCCATTTTGTGCACATATGAGACACTAAAGGGACAAATTTCTAGATTCCCAGGATGCTGAGCCATAGAACGGGTGAATTTTTGCTAGAAATTTCTCCATTATCTCCCCACCCCCGTCACCATCTCCAGTTTACACAAGGTAGCTGTGGGCAGGGAATGGGGATAAAGTCCTGGTATATCACGAGAGTCTTTTCCATCTATCACCAGGAGATGGAATCCTTTCTAAAGAGATAGTAACTTGGAAGAAGGGTTTGTGGGGACGGGATGATGGGTTACCAATTTCCAGTTGCCAGCTATGGAAATCTGGGAGTGAGCATAACCTAGGCTGAGTCTCTTTTTCTGCATCTGAAAGATGGAGCGCCAGCTAGTATCTCAGAGGACTTGGGAGAATTACACAAGATGGCGCCCACCAAGTCGAAGTACTTGTCTTTATTGAGTGGCGTGTGACAGTTACAATCATCATCTGCATAACTTGTCCTAACAATTCTCACCTTGATGTCTGTGTTTTGAAATTTTATTATGTATTTTTTATGTATATGTGTTTTGCCTGCATATTTGTGTGTGTACCATGCATGGGCAGTACTATGGGGGTCAAGAAGAGGACATCAGATCTCCTGAGACTAGAGATACCAGTAGATGTGAGCCACCATGAAGGTGCTAGGAGTTGTACCCAGGCCCTCTGGAAAAGCAGCCAGCCCCACTTTGATATCTTTAAAGTCAACCAGGGGTTACTGCAGAGTTGCCCTTCATTGAACAGTTTTACTATTTACCTGCAAGCAACTTGTAGAGTTCATCTCCCTGGGGTGCAGCGAGGGATAACATGGTAGCGATGCTGCCCTTAACCTTCTCGGTGATTCCATGCTGCATGACAAGAACATCAGATCAGTTAGGATGAAGAACCTAAGGGAAAGCGAGCTATATAAAATAAACGTGGTCCCTCAACTGGAGATAACCCAGAATCAGGTTGCCCAAGAGTAAAGTCAGGTACAAAGAGAAAGCACTTGGGAGTGTGCTGATGACCCCAGAGGACAGCAGGACAGCAGGACGGCATTCCCACTGGCTCCCACCTGCCTCTGCAGCTCTTTCCCTGCCTGTGAGAACACATGGCAGGCTACCTTCTGAAGGTTAGTCAACTGAATCTGGAGCTAAGGAAGAGATGCAACATCATTACCCACAATCCTCTACTGCATGAGTCCTGAGTTGGTATCTATTATTAACCTGGTTTGGTAGGACTGATTCTTCTTCCCAACAGCCTGAGAAATGTCTTCTTGCTACTCTCAACCCTTTGAGCACCTAGGACAAGTTTCTTCCCTTTTCTGTTTCTTGTCTCCCGTGGCAAACACCAAGACACTTTTTCCCACAGTAGTATACTCTAGTTCTGAGCCCAGATCTCCTTACTTCCTGACATTATACCTCTTTTGCAATGCTGAAACAAAGGCCCCTACCTTGAGCAGTAAATTAAGCTCAGTTGGCCTCAGCATCCTTGTCTGTAAGATCAGAGAGTGGGAGAGCCATAACTCCTAAAACCAGATGTAGTTACCTCACCACAGACTGGAGAGAAAGCTGCAAGCCACCCAACTGATCAGTTTAGTAGAGATTCATCAATTCAGTCAGTAAAATCATATTTTGCTCTTCATCTTGTAAGAACATTGTAAAATATCCATTTACTCTTATTTTTAGCTAGTTAGTTAGCTAGCTAGCTAGTTTGTAGAGGTAGGTGGTACATTGCCATGGCACACAAATGGAATCCGAAAATAACTTGCAGGAGTCGGGATTCTCCTCTCACTATGTAGGTCCTGGGATTGAACTCAAGTCACCAGGCTTGGCAGCAAGTGTCTCTACTTGCTGAGTTATCTCATCAGCCCAGAGGTCAGTTTTTAAAAATAGGAACTCTTCTCACATTGAATGTGTATAAAACAAAATTCCATTCATTATGTAGAATAAAAATATTTAAATAATTAAAGGCTGACTAATATTCTTGATTTTGAAAAAGATCAGGGGATGGGAACACATGATGATCTTACCCATTATTATCTATGTACATTTCTGTGATTTAAGCTACAGGCTGTAGGGTTTCAAACCCTGGACAAATGGCTGAAGTGTCAATTTACCAAAGTGGACCTGGACGGCAGATTCTCCCTGAATCCCTCAGTTCTCTACTGCATGAGTCCTGAGTCAGTGTCTCTTGACAATGCTGCAAGGGTCCTCCTGGCTGGCAGACTTCTTCTCCTACCCTAAATTCTTCAACCCCGGGGCTAGATTGCCCTTCCCCAAGCTACCCTTCCCTATATAATCCAATTATTTTGCTTACCTGATGGTTTTGTCTACGCTCCTTTGGGCCACCTTGTTGTTGCACCTGGTTCCCCTCTTTCCCTTCTCCCTCCCCTCCCCCTTCTCTTCACACACTCAGAGTCAGATCTACTCTGGACTCTCCTGGATGTCCCTGCCTCTGGCTATGCTCTTCCACATATCTGTAATATACTCCCTCCGAAGCCGTACTTAGGAGCAGTCCTGTTCTTTCTGTTTCTTTTTTTCATTCTCATGTACGCATGGCTAGTATACTAGTCCCCCTTTGGTGGCACTGTCTCATTGAGCACCTTATGATTCAATTCCTACATACTCAGTGGAGATTGGTTCTATAGAGTTTGGTAAATTTCCCACATATATTTCTGGACTGTGATATCATGTTAACTGACTGGACTCAAACAGCTGCTAATAAGCAAGATAGCTCTCACCTAGTCCAAGGGAAGGAAGCTCCATGCTTTATAAACAGAGACTGGGGTTTCTAGTGCTGAAGTGGGTGGAGTCAAGAAGAAACAAGATCCAATGTCTCACTCAGGGAGGGCAGTGAAGGGAGTTAGCCCGATGCTGCCTCTAGCTAGCTTCCTCTGGTGGGCAGGACAGAGATCAGCCAAGCCTGAACAGTGACAGAAGCCTTGGGAGCCTCATATGGCCAGGGAGGGGCTAACTAGACTAAGATGAAGGTTTTCTATCACCTGGGAGGGAGAAGGTAGCAAGCTAAGAGACCTAAACCCAAGATGAAATGGCCTACATACACTTAGGTCCAAGAGGAGAACCATTGCAGAAAGAAGTGGACTCAAACTTGAATCTGTGCCAGGTCCTACTACCTACTGACCTATGGTCATATTCTGACATTTGCTTATCAAAATTGCATGGAGCTGAGCCATCTTCCTTATTAAAAAAAAAAAAAACAATATAGCTTCAGATTGTGCTACTGTTGGAGATGCTGGCACCACAACTCTCTCTGGCTCTGCCTCTCAGAAGCTGTGTAACTTCTTGGCTCATCCCTTCTGCCTGAGTTTGTTTATGCATAGAAAGGACACAACAACAGCACCCACCTCACAGACTTGCTGGGGATTCGTGAATAAATGCACGGAAAGATGGAAGCACCCACCTAACTCTTATGGCCCCTGCTCTATGCATGGCTTTGCAGAGAGGAATGGCACAGAAAAGCAGAAGGGGTTGTTTCTAAAGTCACAGTCCTGTGACATAGCCAACACCAGTGCTCGGTGGCTACCATCTGTCCTGTCCCAGCTTCCCACTTCTCCTCCCCAGGGCTGGACCTCCCCCTGCAGGTGTAGAATACCTTCAGTTGTCGAAACTGGTGCCACATCCTCTCTTGAGCCCTCTCAAACATGCCCTCGGCCACCTGCTGCTCCACCCCTCTCCTGATGACATCCTTCATTCTCTCGCATGCTTTTTTGCCAGTGATCTGAGATGCCTCTGACCAAAACAAAAAACAAAGGTAGCCACAGTCACATAACAGCCAGGACTTGGTGAGAAATCTGTGCTATCAGAAGAAAAACCAGGCAAGTAAGCAGGCAGAAAAGCACACGTACATACATATACATATATGTAAAATAATGACACTCAAGATTTAGATTAACTAACATTCAGAAAACCTAAGGACTGATGGAATCAAACAGGTTACAAAACCACTCCCTAACTCAAGAAGGGTCCTAAGGGTTGATCCCCAAGCCTTTAAAGAAGGCGCAGGTAAAATCTTCATCCTAGCTGGGCAGTGGTGGCACACACCTTTAATCCCAGCACTTGGGAGACAGAGGCAGGTGGATTTCTGAGTTCGAGGCCAGTCTGGTCTACAGAGTGAGTTCCAGGATAGCCAGGGCTACACAGAGAAACCCTGTCTCGAAAAACCAAAAAAAAAAAAAAAAAAAAAAAAAAATCTTCGTCCTAAGCTACAGCCCAGGGGCTCAGGCAACATGTAGACAATGAGGTCCCTCAATTCCTTTCCCTGTGCCCTGCAATTGTTTCAATATGTAGGTTGAGAGCATCACAGAACTTAGATTAGAGGGGTGGATTCTTATAAAGAAGTCAGCAAAGCAGGAAGCTAATAGAAGATAGGAGGGTTCCAGAAACCCAGGAAGAAGAGGTGCCTCCCTGAGGGCCACCTTCATAGCAGGGTCTCAGGTCATTCTGGACGGAGCTGGTGACAGACTCGTAGATGTTCCTCTTCCTTCGGAGGATGTGGCTCTCCAGGCCTCCCAGGATGGCACTTATCTGAGAAAGCATGTTAACACAAGGCCATTTGGGGTGGATTCTCTGACAGAAGCACTCAGGTATGCCTGTCTACGTGCCACCCCATGCCCCTGCCTCACATTAGGCTTGGCTGTCGACTTGACCAGATCTAGAATAACCAAGGAAACAAGCCTCTGGGTGTGTCTGTGAGGGATCATATCAGTCAGACTAGCTGATCTATATAAGTCATCTCCAATGTGGGTACTACCCCTCCACTGAGTGGAGTCCCAGACTACACCAAAAAACAGAAGTGAGTTTTGCACCGGTACTCAGCCCTCACTGCTTCCTGAATGTGGGTGTAATGTGAGTAGCCACCTCCATGACTTCCCCTCAGTGACAGACTGTACCCTCAAACTATGAGCCAAGATATAAACCCTTCCTCCCTTAATTTGCCTTTATCAGGATTTGATGGAGAAGGGTAACTCATACAGCCACCCACGTCACAGCCCAGCTGACAGCTCCCCGTGGGCAAGGACTCTCTCCAGAGGATCATTATTCCCTAATGGAGCCCCACAGTACCTAGACCCTACAAACCACCCACCCAGTAAGTGCATCCTAACTAGAGCAGAGACCTAGGAAGCCTCTTTGAGAGACCAGGGATGCCTCGTAATTCCTAGCATAGCCATGTGATTCCAGTTAGGCCTGGAAGAAAGTGAGTCACTGACAAGAGCCTGGAGCTGTCGACACTAGCAAATGACCTAAAATAATAATGATGATGATAGTAATAGCAACGGTGATGATGTTGATGATGATGATATTAATAATAATAACAGATGGCGTTTTTAAGCTTTGCTCCTCTGACCTCTTCATAAAATTGGCAGAAATGATAGAGAGGTAAATGACCATCTTATTATGGGATGTACATTTTTATACATTTAAGTATTCTGTAAATATTCTGGGGTCTGAGGCCACTTCACCACCTTGGGTGGTCCTATTCATGGAACAAAGCTCGCCTCAGTGTCTTCTGCCTCCATGGTGGCTTTAAGACCTCTTTCCCCATCCCTATCCTGCCATGGCTCATTTCCATCCCCTCTGAGGAACATACCTCCTGGACCAGGAAGCCTCTCTTGTATCCATCATGTTTCCAGCCACATCTAACCCCTATTTCTGCCATTCTCTCCTCCAGGGAATGCTTGAAAGTATCTATGTGCTGCATCAGAGCAGGGGCAGCAGGCTTCCCATCCCTACAGAAGAAAGCAGGGTAAGTGACCATCATGGACTGTGCGGACAAGCTAGCATGAAACAAGCTTGTTTAAAGAGAAAAGCCGATGCAAGGTAGCAGTTATTGGATCCCCATAGTGTGCCAGACACTGGCTGCTCAAGGCTTTTGGCCTCAAGGCCTATGTAGTCGGTGTGATAGTGTCTATGTCAGAGACGAGAAAATTGGGGTCCAGAGGGGATGGTTGAAATGCAAGAAATCACACACTAGTATGAGGCAAAGGCCAGTCTCTCTCAAACTCACTGTCTGTCAATTGCCAGTGTGTGCATCAGGGAGGGTGGGGCTTGAGTCTTCAGATGGGAGACATGTAAGGAAATGAGAAGAAGAGGTTATCCCCTTTAGAATATCTGTGAAGAAGAGGTTATCCCCTTTAGAATATCTGAGAAGAGGTTATCCCCTTTAGAATATCTGAGAAGAAGAGGTTATCCCCTTTAGAATATCTGAGAAGAAGAGGTTATCCCCTTTAGAATATCTGAGAAGGGAGAAGCAGCAGGCTACAGAGAAGAGAGCCTGGGCTTTGAACTCTCGAGTTTTTCCATGATCTGATGACTCTGGAAAAGTCTCTCACAGTTCTTCCTGGTCTGCTTGTTCATGCGGAAAGGACCAAAGCTACTCTGTAGAGCTCAGGAAGCATTTGACAATGCAAACACAAGCCTATTAGCACCACAGAGAAGGTTGTACTGAATGCTATTCTGTCTCTGTGACAGGGTAGGGTGGGAGATGGTGTGGCATGACTGAACGTTTACAGACAGGTAGGGACAGAGACAGGCTGCTATACTGTGAATCTGGAGGGAAAGGTCAGGGAATGCATGGCATGGGGAAGGGACGCTGCCCACAACTCGCTCACGAACACGCACACACCAGAAGCAGACAGCGTCCTCCCGGGACTGCTTTTTCTTTTCACGCTCAGGAAAAGTTCTGAAAGCCTGGTGCTTATTTTATCCTACACTCTCCAATCAAAATACCCTGTCTCGGGGCTCAGATCCCTAAGAAAACGAATCCCCTGCTGCATGTAGGAGATATTTGAAAAATAATGGCAGTCATAATATTAGTCTGGAAGAAACATCTCCATCTGTACTCTGGGTCACCATGGGAAATTTTTAAGTAAACCAAACCAAGATGGCTTTTGTGTTTTGCCAGAAGCTAAGCTTTCCATCTCAAATAACAGCTACTCTTTACACTTCGAGAGCCAAAAAAATAAATTCCTAAATCCGAGACTCTGGCTCAATGTCCCACAGATGTGTATTAATGAGAGAGCAAGATGAAAGATTCTTTACCTAAAAATGCCTCCGAATACAGGGTCAATCTGGTCATAGATAGGCTGAGTCAGGGCTTCATTCAGGTCGATTCTGGCTAGAGTCCTGGAGGCATAGACGCCATTTTTCAGGCAAACGGCTTTCAGGGTCTGGTGAAAACCTTGGTTTCCTCTGCTCCTCTAAACAATTAAACAATGAATTAACTAGAAAGTCATAGGGTCGAATTCTCATTGTCGTTGGTCAAAGGCCATTACTAAGACTTATGGGATGGAAATAGAGACAACTTGGTCTTTGAACATGTCCTTAAGCCATTGACCAATCATGGCCACATCTCTAGGTTGACTGGAAGCTCCTGCTTGGGCTTCCAAAGGGTCTCAGGCTCATGTCAACCACAAACTCCGTGATGATTAATACTGATCGTCGATTTGATAGAATCTAGAGTCACTAAGGATACAAAACTCTGGGCATGCTTAATATAACTCTAGATTGGGTTAACTGAGGTGGGAAGACCAGCATTTAATGTGGACACTACCATTCTATCAACTGTGGTCCCAGAATGAACACAGAGGAGAAGGCAGGCGAGGCACCAGCACCCATTCTTCTGTGCTTGGCTGCAGATTCAACGTGACCAGCTGCCTCACACTCCTGCAGCCACACCTTCCCTACCTTGGTGGGGTGTAGCCTCAAACCATGAGCCAAACAAAGCCCTTCCTCCCTCCTTAAGTTGCTTTATTACCAAGTATTTTCTCACCAATACACTAATTCACCTTTCCAGACAAACTTGGATTTACAATCTTTTTCTTTGCCAGTCTCTAATGTTAGCCTCTAATTTGCTTGTTGAGCTCAGTCCCAGATCTCACCCATCTTTATGTCTGCATCTTATAGTGATTCAAATAGTGATTGACAGCGATTTGTTTAATGACCAATTATGTCACAAATCGAAAAGAAAATGAACTGCTGACTAAGAATAAGTATATGTCTTGAAATCTCTGAGGAAAATTACAAATTTTATTGAATATTTAATGAAATACAATTGAACTTTTATATCTTTGGTATTTTACACAGGTTAATAAAAGTCCAGACATCATAGGGAGAAATATTTAGAATACGGTTAGAGCTATAAGAAATATTAACCAATTTTATCTAGATAGTGATCAATAACAGACAGAAAGTGTGTTTGCTAAAAGTTTAGTAGAGGACAACACAAGCTTTAAGCAATGATTTATTTTAAGAGACTAGCTACACAGTATGATATAATAGATGGTATTATATGGTATAATATCAAATACATCCCAAAAGTGTTTTAGTCACCATGTGTCATTCTTTGCATGTGCAACAGCCTTAACAGAATCACTTGTTCGAACACTTGGCCTCCAGCTGGTGGTGTTGTCTGAGGAGGTTGTACAACTTCTTGGACATGTAGCTGAGCTAATAAAAGCAGATCATTCCAAAGTGATATCTGCTTCTGGTTCCTGATCCATCAAGGTGTGAAAAAGCCATGCTGCAAGTTCCTACCACCATCATCAAAAGAGATGTGCTAGCTCCACGCCTTCCTTCCCATGATGGACTGTGCCCTCTCAACCGTGAGCCAAGACAAGCCTCTCTTCCATTATGTTGCTTCACAGTCACAGGAAAAATAATGCCTAAGGTAATATGTACAGATTCAGGATAACTCACTCTACCAACTCTCTTAGTTTTAGACCTTTGGGTCATTTCACCGTGTTCAATAAGAGACAGTGGTGGTGATGGTGTGCCCTAATTTCTAACCACAAAGGAACATTGTTTATAAGCTAGGTGCACCTCACAGAGAAATAAGTCACTGAAGGGCTGATGGAGGGGGCCTTTGTGGGGTAGACTGATGGTGGCTGGCAACCTCCTCTTTCACAAGCAATCTGTCTCAAAGAGATGCCTCTCCTACAAGACTTTATATGCTAGCGCTACTTGGCCACTCACCTTTTATGATCTGGCTTATTCTAAAAGGAAATAGAAACCCCCACTGGGAAACAGAGTGCCTGGGTGAGACAGAGGACTTGAAACAAGAGTAAAAGCCTATCATCTCTCCTTTGAGGATGGTTTGGCTACCACTTCTGGTCCAGGGCTTTTCCTGGGGATAGTCAGGTTTAATTGGTGTTAGAGTTCTTGGGAATGAGGCAGGAGGATATGTTTCCAAGGGTCCTAGCTGTCACAGTATGCTGGTTTTTCACCACAGTTGGGTGATGGAAGTTCAGGGTCACATGTTGACAATGTTTGCTGAGGCCTCTTCACATAGGAGGCTCACGGCCCTGCCACAGGTTTCATTGTTAATGTCCCAACATTCAAAGTCATTTTAAAAACAGATACAACATACTACCTGAGTCTTCCATCTCATCCTGCCATGTGGGTAGGTCACCACCACTCCTGAAGCTAATGGACTGAACCATTAGTTATATCATGGCCCTTCCAAAACCTCAGTGTTAAAGTCCTAGTAACCAATGTTACTGCATTTAGAGTTATTTAAGGAAGTCATTAAGGCTAAGTGAGGTCACAAAAGTGGAGCCCAAATTCAATAGGATGGGCGTCCTTATGAGAGAGACACTAGGAGTATATCAGACACACACACACACACACACACACACACACACACACAGAGAGAGAGAGAGAGAGAGAGAGAGAGAGAGAGAGAGAGAGAGAGAGAGAGAGAGAGAATGAATGAATGAATGAATATGTCAGGGTACCGTGAGCAGGCCACTGTCACCAGGTCAAGGAAAGAGGCCTCAGCAAACACTGCCAACATCTGACCCTGAACTTCCAGCTTTCTGAGCTGTGCCTGTTGCTCAAGTTATCCCCTGAGCCTGTGACACCCTGTCATGGCTGCCTGAGCAATATGACAGAACCCTCAGTCTTACAGAATTCCACCTGTACTTACAGCTCCATCTTTGAGAAACCCCATACAACTGGTTGATATATATAACTATTTGTGCCAAGCAAGGGGCCTGCAAGGAGCTGCTCCCTCTCTCTAACATAACTGGTAATGGCATCAATGCCAGGAGATGTTTAGGCCAGACAGGTAGCATCCCCAACTGACTCTCAAACTAAGAGTCTAAAACCCTGAAGCCCAGCCCTGCCTCTGCTGAACTGCAGAGTTTACTTGCCCCAAAATCCACAGGCGAACACTCCTCATACAGAGGACTCCTCACAGAACTTCCACTCTTCCCTACTGTCTTGTTTGCTTGCTTGCTTGATTGGTTGGCTGATAGATTAACTGACTGATTTTGATTTGGGGTTTTGGAGATAGAGGTTCATTCTCTAATTCCCCAGATTACTTGAGAACTTACTACATAGCCCAGGCTAGCCTGTAACTCACAGCCATCCCTCAGAGTAGTAAGGTTATAGATGTAAGCAACCTTGCCTAGCTTTCTTCAAGTTCTTTCTAGAAAGTGAGGAGCTAGTGTGAGAGGCATTTGGAGATCACGCTGCAGAGCACAGGTGTTCCCTGGAAAAGGCTACTCACCACCAGGCATGCCCCAAGGATGCGGCGGTAGGATGTCCTGGCCACCTGGACCCCTGTCTGCAGGGGCTGTTCCATTCGAGCAAAGCACTGCTCAATGGCCTTCTCCAACAGCTCCATCTTCTCCTCCACAAACTGGCGCAGGCCACCCATGTTCAGCTGTTCAGTCTAGGGACAAAGTCACAGGAGCATCTAAGATTTCTACACTCTGCTGCCATGGCAACCCTTCCCCAGCCCAAGCTTCAGCCTGCAATCCACCCGGAGTAGAGTAATCTTTATTGTCCCCAGAAGGCGCCCTCAGTGCACAGACCTCCTTGGATTTCTTAGTATAGGAAACAGAACTAAAAATGCCTGTTGCAACTTATTTAGGGTATAAAATCCAGCAGGCTATTTGAGGAAGTAAGTCTGAATAATTGTCTATACTCTGGTTTCTCTTCATACCTCAGAAATCTTTCATCTTTTACTAAATAATAATTCAGTTATTATGAGAACAATGTTTCCAGGGCACAGGAGTAGGATAGAGACATGACAGGGTCTGGGGCGAATATGACCATAATACATGTGTGAAAAATCATAATGAAACAGCATCTATAGTTAATACAGACTAATATGAACATAACAGTGTTTTAAAAGACAACACATTTTCTCAGTGCCATCTGAACTGACAAACAATGGCCTTTGACGTCACACAAAGCAGTTTTTGAAAGTAGTGTTTCTCGAACTTCAATGTGCTTTCGATCTTAAAATCTGAAGGAATAAGATTCTGTGTTCCTGCTTAGCCTCCAAGTAAACTGATCCTCTGGATCGTCAACCGACTTTGAACAGCAGAGCTATTAGGATCACACAAAGAAGGCCATGATCCTGTTTTCTCAGAAGAATGCTGCAGAGTGAGGAGGAAGAACATGCCCAGACATTCATTGCATGGCGATGTTTTACTCAGCAATGGACTGCATAGGTGGTGCTAGGGACCTCCTAACAGGGTGATAATGACAGGGCCTAGGTGTGGGGGAGCTGTCCATGTGTGTTCATGAAGAGACACACTGCAAGGTTCACACAACAACAAGGTTGGTAAGGGTGCATTTTCTGAGAACAAATCCCTGCTGTCATATGTTAGATCATATGTTAGACGCAAAGACCAGTAGGAGGGAAGCTGGGACTTTGCATGGGAGCCCAGGGCTCATTCAACAATGAAATGTCACAACCAACTTCCTATTGATTCTGAAATTAATTACTTCATTTAAAATCACTGACCACCCCACCCCCCAATTTTGGTTAGAAATTTTTGGTTAGAAACACAATCTTGACAAGAATGAAGGTTGGTTTCTTTCTTTCTTATTCAGGAATCCAAAGGCACAGACAGAACACTTGTCTTCCAACTTTCCATCAAAGAACTAAGACCAATATCAGAGGCCAAGAAATTTTGAGGAAAGCGGCTGTGATTCCTTTGGACCTCCCTCAGGGACAGTCTCCTCAGCTCCTGGGTCTTGCATGGCTTAGGTTTGGAGGTAAGGATGAGACAAAGGGCTGCACCTCAGAGTGGGCAAAGAACAGCAAACAGAGACGGAACGTTTCCCAAAATACCTTGTCGTTGTGCTTGTAAAACAAACCACCCACCCACAGCCTCACGTTTGATTCATTTTCCACGAGCACTTCCAAAAGCAATCTCGAGTTGGGCAATAAGGCAGATTTCACCCCGCAGAACTTTTTCAGGAAATTGGAAGGTCAAACCCTTCCCCAGCCATTCCAGAGGACACCACACACACCATCAAATCAGAAAAGAAAAAGAAAAACAGTCTCAGATGCCAGGAGTTTTTGCTGTGTTTTGTCTCATGCAACTAAACCAAAACAAAGTCCAAGAAATGTGACAAAGAAACAAATGCAGCCGTGTTCAATCCCCCTTTACAGGGTCTTTCAAATCAGTCATTGGCCAACTTGCTGCCCTGTTTATTTACAAATTGAGGTTGGCTTTCCTGTCTCTGCCATCTTGTCACTTGTCAGGCTCACCGCTGCCTTACTTTCCCCAGGCTGGGACCAGCTCCAGAACCTTTCCCAAGAGCCTGCTTAGCCCCTCCCTTTCCCAGTACAATAAGAAGTCAGACGATTTGATCCTGTAGATCTGATGGACAAACCCAAGTGTGGAAATAGACAAAGGTCAACTTCATGAGAAAAGCAAATGCTGTCTACTCAGAACTACTATTGATTGAACCCCTCTCCCTGTGTGCCTAGTTAAAGATTCATAATTGACTTTCTCTGGCTGGTTAAAGGTTAGAGAAGTTAGTCATCAAGCCCTGGCCACGAGGAACTGCTACAGAAGTCTAACTTTCCTGGATTGTTACTAGAGATAGCAGTCTAACCTCCTGCTCGAGTCTTCAGACTTGGAGACAGAAGACTGGCTTCCTGGGCTGGGTATGGTAGTAGGGGGCTGCTTTGCTGACACCTTACAGTAGGGTGTGAGTCTGGGTTCTGTTTTCACATTCAGTCTTGCTTATGTCTGAATACTCAGTCTCTTAGAAAGAAACAGTGCTGTTGGCAATTGGATATAGGGACTTTTTTTCTCCCTATGTCTCCAAGTTTCTCTTTTGGCAGTTAGGTCTCCACCGTTAGGGTGAGGAGAGTCATCTTATTAAAGAGAAACCTGTCCATTTCTGTGAAAAAACATAATTTTAGATGGGCATTCCAAAGGTCTGTATTCTAGACTGGGAAGACAAATGTTTAACATTTGCCAAGATGCCTCCTCTCCAGTCCCCTTACCCTCACGGTGTTACTACATTTCCTGTTATGTTCCAATGTGAAATGTTCCCCCATAGGCTCGTGTGTGTGAACCACTCATCCCCCTCTGGTGGCACTGTCTGGGGAGGCTGTGGAACCCTTTGGACATGGGGCCTAGGTGAGACACACAGGATCCTAGGTCAGCAGAAGAGGACCTTAAGAGTTATAGGACAGCCTCCCATCTACTCAGAGTTCCCTGTTACCTATTTGGCCCCCCAAATGTGAGCAAGCTGAGCTGCAAGTAGCCCACCACCATGGGAGACTGTATGCCCTAAACTGTGAGCCAGAATAAACCTTCCTGCCTTACGTTTTTGTTTTTTGTTGTTGTTTTCCCTGCTGGGTATTTTGTAACAGCAACAAGAAAAGTAATTAATACAGACTGAGATTCCAAGAGCAACTTGGGGAAAGAAGCCAGGTAAACCAATTAAGGTTTATACCACATGGCACTAACATGGATATCCTGTATGAATTAGCTAAAATATGGATATCCCAGAGGCAAAGAGTCAGTACAAAATGGCTGATACCTGGATATCTAGAGACCCTAAAACATATATAATCTGTTATATAATTATTTGGGGCAGAGTTTCTCTTCTGTGTAACTCTATATGAACATGACCTTGAGGTCAGAAGCCCAAATCTTTGCCTTTGTCAGCCTGTGTTTGTCAGTCGGCCTACCTCCATGTAGTCTGTGAGCCGGTCTGCACATGTGCCTGTGCCCACCTTTATGTGATCCTTATGTGCCTCTGTGTGACAGGGTACCTGCCTAGCAGCCTTCATCTGGAGTGAATCAGTAGTTGTTATCTGCCTGTGTGTCCTCACAATCTTTCTAACCTCCAAAGCCCCCCTCCTTTCCTTTATTGGAACATGGACTTCACAATGTACCAAGACACAAAGGAAGTCCATAGACAGATGAAGGCATCTTTTAGACTGTGAGGATCATCTCTGAGACAATAAAGGCTTGTCTGTAGCCCCAAGTCACCCAGTCATCATTTAAATACAACCCATCTTGTTCAAGTCTCAGGAGAAATGTCAACTCTCCAAGTATTGTCACATTTTCCTTTCAATACATCTGTCCAGGTAAAATAGTCTTCCTCTCTCTTTTTCCTAAATGTTGTTTTCCATCCTTTTGTTGTTATTTTCTCCTCCTAGACTCTAAAGGCTTTATATCTTCCTTGGACAGAAGAAGAAAAAAGTATTCTAAATTAATTTCCCGGTGTGGCAAAGGGGGATGCTCTACTATTCCAGTTTGTCATCGTCTCCTGTGATAAACATCATGACCAATTAGGGAAGGAAAACGTTTATTTATGTTAAAGGTTACAGTCCATCAGGGAAGGAAGCCAAGGCAGGAATTCAAGGCAGGAACTGCAGCAGAGACCTTGAAAGAATGTGGCGTCTGGCTTGCTCCATCTGGGTTTACACTGCTACCTTTCTTATACAGCCTAGGCTCGCCTGCCCAGGGACAAAAATGCCCAGAGTAGGCTGGTACTCTCCTACGTCAAGAAAATGGCCCCCACCAGACAAGCCAACCGGACAATCTGATGAAGGCACTTCCACAGCTGAGGTTTCCCCTTCACAGGTGTGTCAAAACTGAGCTAACTACAACACTTGCTCAAGAATAATATAAGACAACCCAGCTTTCCTAACTTACACCTGCTCGGGCAGGGTGTGAGACAACCCGGGGGCCTTCCTAACTTACAGCTGCTCAGGCGGAGTGTGAGACAGCCCGGGGCCTTTCTAACTTACACCTGCTCGGGCAGAATGTGAGACAACCCAGGGG
>CM052708.1:53086250-53108127 GCA_028551405.1 Uromys caudimaculatus
TTACACCTGCTCAGGCAGGGTGTGAGACAACCCGGGGGCCTTCCTAACTTACACCTGCTCAGGCAGGGTGTGAGACAACCCGGGGGCCTTCCTAACTTACACCTGCTCAGGCAGGGTGTGAGACAACCCGGGGGCCTTCCTTACCAGCAGGTTTTCCTCCGAGTTGAAAGTGTCTGTGAGAAGCAACAGGCCAAAGGCTTCAGTAACGTACTTGGTCACCAGTCTTCTCTTCTTGTCCAAGAGCCTTTTCCTAATATATTCTCTTAACTTGGGTATCTCTGGAATTCAAAACCAGTACAAATAATATTGAAACATTTGTGACAACAGAATTCATCAGGTTCCCTCTGATTTGGGGGGGACTTATCATTCTTCTGCTCCTTAAGCACCATTCATTCACCCATGTGCACATCTGTTAAGACCTGTGTAGGCATAATCCCTGTTAGGCTTAGGCTAAAACCCAACTTGAACCCTCATCTAGTTACCAAGAGCCCTTGTAGACACATGGGCCTCAGGATTCTCAGCTTGCCTTTGTGCTCAGGGCCAACGTGCTCTAAGTCTGGTTTTCCCTTTCATCTTTGCACATGGGGAATTATTGGTTCTTCATTTAGACTCAAAATTATGCAGAGAAAGGAACCATGATCTTCTGTTGTCTCTGCCTCACAGACAAACATGTGATACACATTTGTTAAGTATATCTGATGCCTATAGCTGGGTGATTGAAGAATCACAAGCCGTACACCAAGGAAATGACAACCCAGTGCCTTGACTCTTACTAACTCTGGGTACAATTTAGATGAGAGAAAAATTTTGGTCTGAGACACACAACAGCAAGGAGGAGAAAATGATTATATGCACACCCACACATGCACACACACAGCACCTACCATATGCTAATAGGTATAGACACTGTAGTTAAGTGGGACTAAAACTTTGCTATGGATAGAAGATTTCTAGAGCAGGGTGCTTAGAGTGCCAAGCTTATTCTTTCAAATGTTAGTGGTTGAGGTTAAAAAATAGAAATTACCACTTTCTTCCTCAGTAAGGAGGGCCCGCTGCCAGTACTCATGGGCACTGACCGTGTACACCAGATCCGAGGCCTCCAGAACCTTGGAGTCAGCTGGCAGTTTTCTCTGCAGCAAGGGAGACACAGAGAGCAGAATAGGTCAAGTGTAGGGAAAGAAGCCCCACAGAAGCCCCAAGGGAACTCTCAGCAAACTCACTGAGTGCCTCAGGAAACAGATATGAAGTGTGTGTGTGTGTGTGTGTGTGTGTGTGTGTGTGTGTGTGTGTGTGTGTGTGTGTGTGTGTGTGTGTGTGTATGCGCGCGCATGCATGTTGAGGTCAGGGGTCAATGTTAAATATTTTCCTTAATTACTTTCCACATTGTTACGACTACAATTGTGATTATGATTATGGTTATGGTTTCTATCAGTAGAGTCACAGTCTCACACTGAACCTGAAGCGCACAGATTTGGGTAGAGTGGTTGCCAGCATCTCTCAGGCCACCTCCTGTCTCGGCTTTCCAGCACCAGGACTTCAGGCACCCACTACCACACTCAGCGTTTTATGTAGGTGCTGGGGATCTGAAGCCAGGCCCTCCTGTTTGCATAGTAAGGACTTTACCAAGTAAGCCACCTCCCCAGCCAAAATTATTTCTATTGTTAAGTATTGTCCACTGTTAGCAAGGTCACGAGGAAAACTGATATCTGGACAATATTCTCTTAACTGTTAAAAAAATTTTCAATTATAGCAGGAAATGCATAGTGAAAATTACTCAAATGTAAGCACGCAGAAGAGGATTCTGTTTAGGAAAATGAATGTTCATAAGTAATATGGGACTGGGGGTGGGGCTCAGCAGTGAAGTGTGAGGCCCTGGGCAAAGTCCCAGAACCAAGTGCTGAAAGCACAAAAATAGGCATTGTTGGCAGTGGTAACTGGAACCACCGGATTCCCACTCCTGAGTGCTGGCTGTCATGTGCCTTCCCCACTCTGCCTGAGTGGTGTAGGTAGTTACACTGGCAATGCTGGGGGTGTCTAGAGCACCCCCATAGAGCCACAGTGCAAATTAGAAGGGTGAGGTGCTACTGATTTGTTTTGTTTTAAATAGCTGGTTTAAAAACATTTCCCAGCACAAGGCCAGGCAAAGAAATATCCTATAAAAACAAAACTTTCCTCGTGTCCTGTAAAAGTTAAAGTTTCTCTTTAAAAGAGGGGTTTTTTGTGGTTGTTGTTGTTTCTGTTGTTGTTTTGTTTTTTGGTTTTTTTTTTTTTTTTTTTTTTACAGATTCTTTGGTAATTTCACTCACTGTGTTATGATCATATTTACCCACAACTCCTAACTCCTCCCAGATCCACAAAAGCTTCTTACTGAATAACCATACTCATTTTAATATAGAGTAATTTATTTTTAATGTTGAGATATGTCCCTATCGTGCTAGATTCTCTAGGACTTTATCATGAAGAGATGTTGGATTTTGTTAAAGACTTTTCCTGTGTCTGATGAGATGATCATGTGGTTCCTGTCCTTGAGTCTCTTATGTGGTAAACTATGATATTGATTTACATATGTGAAGCCATCCCTGAGTCTCAAGGATAAAGCGACTTGGTCTTGGTGACTGATTTTTGTTGTTGTTGTTGTTTTTTGGTTTTTGGGTTTTTTTTTTTTTTTTTTTTTTTTCCGAGACAGGGTTTCTCTGTGTAGCCCTGGCTGTCCTGGAACTCACTCTGTAGACCAGGCTGGCCTGGAACTCAGAAATCTGCCTGCCTCTGCCTCCCAAGTGCTGGGATTAAAGGCGTGTGCCACCACTGCCCAGCTGATTTTTTTTAAAATGTGTTCTTGAAGGCAGTTTGTAAGAATTTTACTGGTACAGCTCTAGTTAAAGTCATTTTGAATGTCTCTAAGAAGATTATGCTCTCATTTAGCACTAAGAAGACTTTTTTGTTTACACAAGAGCCTGGAGACTTAAAACTGAAGCATAAATTTAATATTAGTGAAAACAAATCCATAAATTGAAATCAGACTCCCCGAGGAGATGGTTTTGGGAGGTAGGATTATTGTGAAGTGATTAATCCCTGAAGGTGGGGCCCTTATGAATAGGATTAGTGCCCTTAGAAAGCATATTCCAGACAGCCCACCCCCTTTCAATCACATGCAGACACAGGGAGAAAATGGCCATCACACTGTGAACCAGGAAGTGAACAATCTCCAGACTAGGCATATCCATCTCTTTGACCTTGGCCTTCCCAGCCTCCAGGCCTGTGAGAAACACAGATGTGTCTGTTGTTTCTAATGGTGCTTTCACCACAGCATTCCACTTAGACCAAGACGTAAGTCTCAGAAGGGTTAGAATGAGGAAGAGAAGAACTGAACATCTTACAAAGTACCCAGTCTCCTCTTTCCTGCTAGTATTCAAGGAAAGTGAGGATGGAGATTTTTAATCCCAGTGCTTGGGAGGCAGAAGCAAGCAGATCTCTGTGAGTTTGAGGCCAGTCTGGTCTATGAATCAAATTCCAGGAGACAGCCAGGGCTACACAGAGAAACCCTGTCTCAAACAAAAACAAACAACAAAAACAGGAGGGAAATTGTGCACAATCACAATAGTGTGTGTATGTGTGTGTGTGTGTGCATGTGAAGAGAGAGAGAGAGAGAGAGAGAGAGGCTGTGTGTGTCTGTGTGTGTGCAAGAGAGAGAGAGAGGGAGAGAGAGACTGTGTGTGTGTGTGCAAGAGAGAGAGAGAGAAAGAGAGAGAGAGAGACTGTGTGTGTGTGTGAGAGAGAGAGAGAGAGAGAGAGAGAGAGAGAGAGAGAGACTGTGTGTCTGTGTGTGTGCAAGAGAGAGGGAAAGAGAGAAAGAGAGAGAGATTGTGTGTGTCTGTGTGTGCAAGAGAGAGAGAAAGAGAGAGAGAGACTGTGTGTCTGTGTGTGTGCAAGAGAGAGAGGGAAAGAGAAAGAGAGAGAGACTGTGTGTCTGTGTGCAAGAGAGAGAGAGAGAGAGGGAGAGAGAGAGACTGTGTGTGTCTGTGTGTGTGCAAGAGAGAGAGAGAGGGAAAGAGAGAAAGAGAGAAAGAGACTGTGTGTGTCTGTGTGTGTGCAAGAGAGAGAGGGAGAGAGAGAGAGAGAGGGAGAGAGAGAGAGAGAGAGAGAGAGAGAGAGAGAGAGAGAGAATCCCTCCTCTCCTTTTCTCTTGACAGCCCAGCTTGAACAAAGAGCTGGTATGATGCGCCACAGTCCTGCCTCTCACACTGTCTTTCTACTGAAGAAGCTCATGGGGACCTCTAACCTGACCCCAGCATATATTCCCCTGTGTCCTTAAAGCCGTCTGTGCTGTGTTGGAACTGCTCTCCTTCCCGCTCTCCTCTCCAACTTCTCACACCCCCACTTCCGACGCACTCATTCCTAACTCCTTGCTCCTATCTTCGCTAGAGACTTCTGCCTAACCTTTGTCTAATTCTAATTTCTACAAGATCTATTGACCTATAGCTATAACGACTACCTTATTCAACTTCAGCCTCTTATGTTCAAAGAGTAAAATGAAATTTGTTCCAAAGACATGTAGTACAAATGAAGATTTTACAAATGAAGTCTCGATGTGGCTAGAGAATTGGTCCAACTCCCAGCCCTCAGTGGGGATCTGCATGTGTTGCAGAATCTAAAGTGCTTGCATTCTAAGAACTGCAGCAAAACTGCACACTGGCACACTGCTGCCCAGATCCTAACTCATGCAAATCAATTTGCCACATTTATTAGCAATAAACATAGTGAACTGAACACTGAAGTACTAAGCCTTCCCAGTTCCCAAGATAATCTGATTAGAACCTCATAAAATGCATGTTTTTCTCTGCCAGCAAGAACAATTTGAGAGCTTAACAACAGCTTTGCTGAGTTGTCGCCTCATCGAAACTGGCATCCAATTGCTCAGCAGAAGACTTCCGCTCACGCAGGAGGCCTGATCACCCACAGCTGGCAACATAAGCTTTGGCATCTCTGGTTGTACATGGTACAACATGCAGTTTAAGCTTCCATGTAATCAAAGTCAAGATACGTAAAGCTATTGGCTAAACTGGAGAGAAGCCAAATGTTGCCATTGAAACTGGAACTGAAGAATTCATTTGGGCACACCCATAACACGTATGGGAGGAGGTATAGGTCCTTTAGCATGCCGTTTATGCCCTCATGGTTAGATTTCATCTTTAAATAGGTATCTGTTTTACAGCCACATGAGACTATTAGGGTAAGGTTATGTTTGGACTATTTTATTGATAAAGTAGTAAAAATAATTGAAGAAAACACTAAGGATAATTAGTGCACCTCCAGCCTTACTCTGTAATTTGTCTGACATGGCCACTTGTTGCCAGTGTATTCTTGCATGTGCTCCATGTACCCCTGCCCTAAGGCTTTTAGTTCGTGTGTGTGTGTGTGTGTGTGTGTGTGTGTGTGTGTGTGCGTATTCCTGACACACGTGTGTGTATGTAGTATACACATGTGTATGGGTGGTGTGCTCTCCAAAGCATACACATACTGAGCTGGAGGTCAGCATAACTTTCTTCTCTATTGCTCTCCACCTTATTTTTTGAGACAGTCTCTCACTGAACCTGGAGATTATTGTCTCTGCTAGGCTCGCTGACCAGCAAGCCCCGGGGACCTGCCTGTCTTGGCTCACATAGCTCGGTTCACAGCCTACAGCTGTTTGCAGCCACATCAGCTTTTCTATGGATGTCAGGGATCCAAACTCAGGTCCTCATGTTTACAGAGCAAACATTTTATAACTGACCCATCTTTCCAGCCTAGCGCTATTGTTTTGTTTTCAATTATTTCCCCAAACCTTTCCCTAGAATCATCTCTCCCAGGAAATAGTACCCTCATTTACTCAATCCAGTAATCATGAGGAAGATGATTAGCTCCCCATTTTACAGACAAGAAGGTAGAGGTACAAAGAAGTACTCTAACATGCCTAAGGTTGCAGAGGTCATCAAGCAGTAGGTCTAACTTAAATGTAAATTGTCTACTCCAAAGCTCTTAACTTTAATCCCACAAAGGACCAAATATACATGTTTCTCTGTATCTGGGGACTGAGAAGCAAAAGGAACACTCAGCAAGACCGCAAACTCACCTTCAATGTCTCCTTGAGAATTCTATTCCTTTGCAGTTTGATTATCTCATTTCTTTGCAAAACAGCTTCTCTCTGACTTTGGATAGCTTGCTAGATTAAGAAAGAAAACAAAGCAGCCAAAGGCTAGGGTTATCAGCAGGGGTGCAATGATGTGCACCCAGAAACTCAAGTGTTTGCTTATAGGACTATGTACCACCAGACACAAAAGATACAATTAAAAAATTACTGGTCCAGATGCTGGAGAGGTGGCTCAGTGGTGGAAAGCACTTGCTATTTCAGATGACCTGAATTTGGTTCCCAGCATCCATTTCTGTGGACCACAACTACCTGTAATTCCAGTTCCAGGGATCCAGTGCCTTGTCCTGGCTTCCACAGGCAGCCACACTTACATAGTGCTCGCGTGTGTGCGCGCACACACACACACACACACACACACACACACACACACACGTAAAAATAAATGTTTTAAAATGATTGGTCCATACTTACATTTCCCATCTTTCTTTCCCTAAAATGAAATAAGAAAATGTCACAACGACGACTAAACTTTTATTTTGTGTCCTAGCAAATTTACAACTTTGCCAGAAAGCAGCATAAACAGACATGCCCCTTA
This sequence comes from Uromys caudimaculatus, assembly GCA_028551405.1. NCBI lineage: Eukaryota > Metazoa > Chordata > Mammalia > Rodentia > Muridae > Uromys > Uromys caudimaculatus. The sequence continues at coordinate 53,092,973 of CM052708.1, forward strand.
GCCTTTGTATAAACTCTTCTGACTCAACTCTTTCCCCCTCCCTTCCTCACCCCTCCCGATCCTCTCCTAGTATCTTGGATAGGGAGCCTTTATTTCTCAATGGTAACCCATATTTTGCACTTAGAAATGTCCTGCAACGTCACTCCCTGTCCCAGGCAGAGGGTGGCCCTCTCAGTCTGAGTTCATGTGATACTGGGCGTGTCCCTCTTTTACACAGTGCTCTCAGACATGAGTCGATCCCCAATGCCCGGCAGATTTTATGACGTCTGGTTTTAGTGTTGGTACTGGAAAAAGATGAGCTTCAGATATTCGGTGGTAGGGAGTGGGGCGGGACAGATTGTAGGGGTGAGCGATGAAGCTAGAGTTCTGACTTAGACCACAAGAGAAAAAGAAGCCCTAGAGAAAGCAGCCAGGCTTGGGTTTTGGTGAGCCTGGAAGGAGTGCGCAAGGGACAGGTGGAAAAGCTCCCAGGATGATGGCGGAGAGTCATCAGTGACCCAATGACGTTGACATTGTATCATGTGACCTCGTTCGTGCTGTGTGCTCAGCACTGCGCGTTTGCCATTTGTTCTGCTGGTTCACTTTTCACTCTCAGAGGGGTCCCAGTATGAAAGACAAGTTCTACCTCTCCCTAGTCACTGGGGGCCAGAGCTACATGGAAACGAAGACACATAATAATTTCCACCAAGTTCTCAGGCCCAAGCTCACTAATATATGCCTCTCATCCTTAGACATTAAATAGGTACGCTAAAACCTTTCAGCCAAATTTTTCAAGTTTTGAGTTAAAAAAAATCTTTAAAGTAAACAATATTGAAGTGAAACCTGGCACTTTTGAAAGCTACACCAGGCTTTTATGGTATGGATATCCAGGTATGGCTGGATAGTCTTATGGTATGTTCCTCCTGGTGGCAGGACCTACATTTCCATGTCTCTGGGGACAGGAAGCATTATTTCTATATTGTGCATTTGAGTGGTGACTCAGAGTTGCATAGAAGATAGTGGCTTAGCACAGAACTGTCCTCGGAATGTCACATGGTTCCGACTCTTGAGCCAACCCATCCAGGCATCTTGACATCTCAACAAGTTGCATGGATTTCTCTTTCATCCCCAACAGTCACTTGGCAAAGCCTGGGTCATTTTCATAGCCAGAACCCAGGAGAGAAAGTCTCCAGGCTGGATGGTCCCCAAAACCTTGCAAGCTCATCACAATACCTGAGATATTCCCACAAGTGGAGTTTGTCGGTTTTGGTGACCACCAGGGCGATGTCCCTGCAGAAGCCACGCTGGCAGGCTTTGATGCTCTCACTCAGAAGGTCTTCATGGGCCTTTCCTCCAGAAGCTCGCTCTATATCGCTGATCACCCAGATCACGGAACACTTATCAATGGTCTATAGGACATGCCCACAGCAAGGGTCAGAATGTGGTGGCATCTCAGTTTTATAGATTGTGGTTTAAATAATATGTCCCACGAGTTAGACAAAACCCTCTAAAGAGAAGAAGCCAGGCCCTGAGAAGTAAAGAAGACACCCAGAGCAGCACATGCTTGGACTCTGACTCTTGTCTGTTTGGAATGGACCAACATTTAGACAACAATATAAAAAAGCTTGCTGCCTTCCCCCACCCCCTCCCTGTTCTCAAATCAGAATCAACTTAGAGACACCTGGGACTCCCCAGTGTCCATGGTGGATAATGTACGCTCTTTGGTATGGAAGACTGCAGGCCATCAGTCTGGGAGCCGCATGAGGATGAGGCCACTTTCACCCTTGTCTCTCCATGTCTAAGCAAGCTACAAGCGCTCAATAGACATGCAGCAAGAGGGGAAATTATCTCAGTCCTAAAAAGTTGCTGTGCTCAAATGTCAGACCCTGTACTAAGGCCCTGACTACCAGGATCTTCTTGCTGTAGTTCCAGCTGTAGAAGTCACAGGGGAAAAAAAAAAAAAAAAAAAATGTCAACCAGACCTGAGAGGAGGGATGAGGTGGCAGTCTGCCAACCCTCCCTCAGCCCTCCCAAAGATGATAATGAGCATCCAAGAGTTAGGTAACAATGCCCAAAGTCTCTCAACAACATCTAGGTGGCAGAGCCAGGACATCTAAACTTATTGTCATCTTTTTAGGGACAGCAGAGTTGGTGGCAAGGAGCCTTGTCCTTATAGACTGTTCTTCCTCTGAAGAGGGTGCCTTTGGTTACTTCCTATGAGAGGCTGTCAAAAAAAAAAAAAAAACACCTCAGTAATGCAGGGGAGTAAGGCCAGGCCAGAGCACTCTGGGAACCAGCTCGTCCCTGTAGCCAACCTCCTCAGAGCACGATCCAGGCCAGATCCGCTGGCTTTGATAAGCTGCCCAGTATATCTCCATCCAAGGGGAAAAGCAGCCCCTCTCCAGCTGTCACTTTGCTTGGCCTGAACCTAGCCGAGGTTGGGGTGAAGACCTGAGAGAAACTAAAGTTCACATGGCCAGTCCCGAGTCACTGACCAGGGCAAAGGATACTGTACTGGCTAGTTTTGTGTGTCAACTTGACACAAGCTGAAGTTATCACAGAGAAAGGAGTTTCAGTTGAGAAAATGCCTCCATGAGATCCAGGTTTAAGACATTTTCTCAATTAGTGATCAAGGGGGGAGGGCCCCTCGTGGGTGGTGCCATCTGTGGGCTGGTAGTCTTGGGTTCTATAAGAAAGCAGGCTGAGCAAGCCAGGAGAAGCAAGCAAGCCAGTAAGCAGCATTCCTCCATGGCCTCTGCATCAGTTCCTGTTTCTTGACCTGCTTGAGTTCCAGTCCTGACTTCCTTTGGTGATGAACAGCAATTGGCAGTGTAAGCTCAATAAACCCTTTTCTCTCCAACTTGCATCTTGGTCATGATGTTTGTGCAGGAGTAGAAACCCTGACTAAGACAGATGTGGACTGCCTAAAGGAGGAGAAAAATGGGTGGGGGCAGGGTCGGGGTAGATAGAGCCCTTTGGATCAGTTAATAACCTGATTATCAGTGAATCTCTGTCACTTGTTGGCCTTGGACAAGTGACTTTCCTTCTCTGAACATTCACTGTTTCCACTGTCAAGTCAGGCTGCAGTTTTTCCCTTAGTGGGAATGACTACATTAGACAGAGTTAGAAAAGTTCTTTATAATAGTTGCTATGCTACTAGCAATCAATGATGACCCTGGCCGTCCATCCCCATCCCCGTCCAGCTGGGGTCCTGTGTTCCCACCACACCTGCCCTTTCTTCAGAGGACAGCCTAGTCCTTCTTTTCCTTCCCATTTCTCAGCAGCAGGATGAAGGCAGACAGCTGCGGGCTTCCCTTTGGCTCTTTCCTCCTGCACACATCCCATGACTCTGGCCCCAAGGAACATCATGCTTCCCCACCTTGCCAGTACAGATTCAGAGCCCTGGTTCTTCAGTGACTGACATCTGTGCCTTGCACCCTTGGTCTCTGCTATGGTTTGAATGGGAAATGCTCTGCTCAGTGGATACGTGGTTCCCAGCCACTGACAGTTCAGCCCCACTTTCTGGTCTCATTAGTATCCCCCCGCCTGTGTGTGTGTGTGTGTGTGTGTGTGTGTGTGTGTGTGTGTGTGTGTGTGTGTGTGTGATCTCCATGTGTGTGTGTTTCTCTCTCTCTCTCTCTCTCTCTCTCTCTCTCTCTCTCTGTCTATCTCTCTCTCAAACATGTCCATATATCTGTTTGTCTCTGTCTCTCTTTCCCATGTGAGGATGAAATGTGATCACCGATTGCTAGGCAGGCCACATGCTCCTGACACCATGCTTTCTCCATCATGATGGACTGTATCCCATTTGGAACTGTAAGCCAAAACAAACCCTTCCTCCCCTGAATTGTTTTCTGTCAGGACGTATATTCCAGCAACAGAAGACTCACTCATCCAGCCTCCTTGGTGCTCACAGCCACCATATCCCTTTCCTTTGTTTCCCTTTGGGTCTCTCTGTGGCTGCTCTTCTCATACATCACATACTCTTGTCCCAGCTCCACCACCTCCCTCTGCCAATTCCTCTTCCCCAGTTTCCGTGGGCATCAGTGTACAGCCCCCACCCTGTTCAACACCAGAACACAGAACATGAAAGAGTTAAATGTCATCAAGCTCGCAAAATCCCAGCTTGCTTCTTTGAAGGGGTGGAGGAGTAGAGAGATGAGGGATGAACGCCATGAAGAAGAATCACCTTTTTCCACATCTCATCCCTCTTGCTGTTGAAGTCTCCTGTGCCTGGAATGTCTACCAGGACAACCCCTTCTGGGATCAGCGCAGATTTGGGAAGAACCACTTCCACATATTTGATCAAGGGCCAGATTTGAGTCTCTGCTGATTCACCATCCCAGTCTCTCATCTGAGTCCGGATGTAGGGGTCCAGCTTGTCAGATAGCTCTCCTGCCTGCAGAGGAAGGACAGGTTTCACATACTAATCATGCTGACTAATGGCTCTTTATCCTGGGCTGGCTGTGATGCAGAGTCCTTGAAGGAATGCTGAGAGGGATGGTGGGAAGTCCTTAGACAATAGACATCAGGAGACCTGGCATAGTCTCTGCAAGGACCTGGACACTGAGAGCCTAGAAAGGCTCTGGAGACCAACAAGGTCAAGCTCCTTAACTTAGTCCAGCTGGAGAGCTGGCTCAGTGGTTAAGAGTACTTGCTGCTCAATCACGAGGCCCAGAGTTCAGATCCAGCGTTCACACTGGGCAGCTCACAGATGCCTCTAACTCCTGCTCAAAGGACTCCCTCCTCCAGACGCCATGAGTGTGCACACTCACACCTATGCACACTCACACCTATGCACACTCACACCTATGCACACTCACACCTATGCACACTCACACAGAAAAGTAAATATCACACACGTTACTAAATATTTAAAACTCAGTGGGGCTAGAAGTGTAGCTCAACTTATCTAGCGTGCATAAAGCCCTGGGTTTGGCTGCAGTATTGCATACACTGGGACCTGTTTGTATTCCTACCACTCAAGAGATGGAGACAGAAGAATCTGGAGTTCAAGACCATCTTTGGCTACACATCTTTGGCTTGGGATATTAGAAAGTTCCCTGACTTTCAGATGGTGCAGCCCAACTCATCTTGGAAGAGGACTCCAGAAACGTTATAGGATACTAAATTTATTTCCTAAATCCCATTTGCTTATAAAATTAATGCAATTTTCTAAATTTTGCCTAGAGCATATTTTTTCCACATGGCAAAAGGCAACTGTGAAGAATTTAATTACTAGAAATCTCATGGATAATTATAGAAAGTCAATCATGACATAATATTTTCCAAATTAAAATTTGATCAGAAAATTGATCTTTTAAAAGATTTTTTTAACTTTCATATATATATATATATATATATATCACTTGATATGTAGGCTTTTCCAGAACATTTCAACAACAGTAGGTGGGAGAGGAGGTAGTTTCCATCCTCCTGTTCCTGCTTAGACACACTGGGAACAATGACACATCCATGCCAGCAGTAAGGGCAGTAATTCTCAACTGGGACACTTCAGAGAGCAGATAAGCTGCAATGTTTGGTGGTCACTGTTGATCAATGTCTGCAGAATGTCCCAGAAAGCAAGCTAGAAAGAATGAAGTTTCTTTTTAAAAGAGTGCTTATAATTGTGTGTGTATGTGTACACATGGTATACACACATACATGTATGCACATGTGTACACACATGTAAGTTTACACATATGCATGCCACAGGGCACATGTGGAAGTCAGAGGACAATTCTCAGGAGTCAGTTCCCTTCGTCCACTTTGTGGGACTCAGGGATCAAAGTTAGGTTGTGGGGTTGTGGGCAAGTACTTTATACCTCCTGGGACACTTGGCTGCCCTAGGGCAGGGAGGGAAACCTAGGATTTTAATGTACAATGTTTATAAAGTGAGTATTGGTTTCACAGATATGTTGTCTTAACATAGATTCTGAATTTCAGCTTCGTAAAATATATGCTAATTCTAAAAGTCGGATGAGCACCCCAGGCCTCATCATAGCAGCCTGGATGTCCACCTGTTTGGGGAGCTAAGGACTGAGGATGACCTAAGTCACTCAGGACTATTTGGGTTCCTGCCTCGTCTAGAGCAGCTAAGAAGAGCCACTCTGCCCGGTTCTGAACAATGACATCCACACACAAACTTATCAAGGGTGTTTCTGGGAATGTTTTCACGTCCCGGAAGGAGAGATACGTTTGGTGCCAGCATTCATCTACTTCTTTCCATGAGACTAGCTGCAATGTCTGGCACTTCAGCAGCAACCGTATGACTAAGAGGCAACAAGCACCATGGAAGGCCAAGGACACCAGAGAGATGTTGAATTTCACATGGCTGAGTCACAAAATCAATCTAAGACCCTATTGTCTCTAAATGTCTTTTATGAGAAAATGAGTAAATTTCACGTGCTTAAGCCTTTATATATGTAATATATTATATAACATAATGGATAAAATATAATGAAGTAATATCCCATGGATATGTATAACATAATAAATATACATATATTCATTTTCAGTCAAAGCCATCCCAAATTCATTCTCAATTGATTGTAGTCTTTTCTAAGCATAAAATCTCCATTTGGAAGTCAAAGGTTACCATCTGTAGGCTTAAACAATGAAAGATACCTTGGATGGTGGATAATGGTGGATTTGGGTACCAATTTATTTCCAATAAAAATGACTCACTGTACCTTGGACAATTCCCCTGGATGGAGTCAAGTGTTATACTTAAGATGTATAAAAAAGAAAAATGAATCTTGACACTACCTCCTCTGCCTTCAGAGTGATGGTTCTTGAGGTGGGAATCCTCGCTCTGGGCTTCATCCTTAGCAAATCCTCATAGTGCCTCCTTTCTGCCCCGTAGCCATAGAGCATCTGTAGCTTCCGGGCAGCTTCTTCCACTGCATCGTCCCTGTCCCATGAGGCTGCCTCTTCTTCCCCAGACTGCTCTGCTCTGTGCAGGAGTTTAGTCAAGTCCTTCAGTTCTGCCTTCCACTCCTGCCAAGGCAGAGCAGGGCCACACTGCTCGTGATGGAATGATAGACTTGGGGGTGGGGTAAGAGAGGGTGGAGCACAGGGCTCCAAGGAGGGTCAGAGGTTGCAAGCAGAAACCTAAACCAGCTACCCAAATCCCTTGTCCCATAAATGAGTGTCCTGGTTGGCTTCCTCAACAGCCTAGAGTCACCTGAGACACGGAGCTTCACCTGAGGAACTGTTGATCTACGGTCATGTCTGTGAGGGACTGTCTTGATTTTCTGAACTGATGAAAGAGGGTTAAGCCTACTGTGTGTGATGCCATTGTGGGGCAAGTGGTCCTGAGCTACATAAGAATCAAGTTGAGGGTGAGCTGTGAGCCAGCCAGGGAGCGAGCCAACAGGCAGCAGTCCCCCAAGGTTTCTGCCTTGGAGTTCTTGCCCTGACTTCTCTCAATGACAAACTTCAACCTGGAAGTGCAAGAAAATAAACCTCTCAGTTAGCCTTTGTCGTGATGTTTGTCACAGCAACAGAAAGCAAACTAGAGTAAGGGGGAAACAGGCTTAGAGAGAAACTGCTGGCCCAAGGGTCTCATGAGTACTTGCCTCTGGACCCGAGCCAGAAGCCCCATCTCACTCTGCAGAATACTCTCACTTCATTGTGTTTCATTAGGTAAGCATGCTATAGTTATCTGTGCATATGTGTACATGTGTACCCCATGTGTGTTAAGGCAGGTGTTGATATCAGATGTCTTCCTCGACCATGTTTCCACATTTATTGGTTGATTGATGATTGGTTTATTGATTGACTGAGACAGGGTCTCTCACAGAAGCTCACCAGTTTAGCCAGGCTGGCCTGCCAGTGAGTAGCTCTGTCTCCCTCGTGCTGGAATTTCAGGCCCACATGACTATTATACCCTCCATGGATGCTGGAGGTCCAAACTTAAGTCTCATGCTTGCATGGCAAGCACTTTACCAACCGAGCTATCTCCCCAACCCCCGTGCTGCACTTACAATGAATGTGATTGCAATCTATGGTGACTCAAAGAGGAAAAATTCAGGGAAGAAAGGAAAAGAGGGAAGAGCAAGAGAAAGGAGAAGACAGAAAAGATAAGGAGAACAGGAGGGAAGACCAGCATACCTGATCGGACAGAAGGTGGATTTTGGCCTCGTACTGCTCACAGAAGCCAGAGCTCACTTGTACGATGCATGATGTGCAAACACTTTCTCCAGACACTGGCAGAAACATCGCTTGTTGGATGAGAGCATTGATCAGAGAGCTCTTGCCAGCTCCAGTGATTCCCAAGAACCCCACATAGACTGGCTCCAGTGGGGGGTTTTCAATCAAGGCAAGAAGCCGGTTTCTGCATCCATTCCAAAATATACATTAAGTATGAAACAACACACTAGAACAGAATGTAAATAAAACCAAGCTCCAGTCCTGAGAAATTCACTGTAACCTTCCCTTCTCTGAACAAGGGGACTTGTTTACTACACAGACTTGGGCTGGGGAGGAAATGGAACTAGGTTAAAAATGCTTGGTAAATATAGTTCTCTATAAACGTTGTACTGTTCACATAGACATGTTTGTGTTCCGTGAATGCTGCATATTCTTGTCTCTGATAAAACAAATGCAGAAGTCTGAGGAGCATCCCAGAGTGCCCTGAGCAAGGTCAACAACGTCCTTGACTTTCCCAGGGGCTTCCGGACCAGTTCTGCATGAACAGTTCATGAACTCAGTAATACATAATTTGGCTGGGTTTGGAACCTTTCTACTTATCCACAGTGTGACTTGGCTCCAGGACTTGGCCTCCCTGAGTATCAGTTTCGGTATAAATGGGACAATCACATTAGCTCCCACTTTACAGGGGTGTTAAGAGGATGAAACGGAACTGTGGGTTTGTAACATGCACAATAGAGAAGCTGTCAACAGTGACCACACAACAAATGGCTACTATCAATGTTTAAAGACTTTCCCCCTATTGTTCTATGCTACTTCTAATTAAAAGCGCTTTCTGTTTTTCTTAGGGGATGAGGGTAGCATCAGATTGGAAGGTGCAGATTCCACACTCACATGAGATACTTGAGTCCGCTGGGAATGCTGTCATCCAGGAAGACAGACTGAATCAACTTCTGGTAAGTGTTGCTCAAAACCCTCCTGGTCCGACACTCCAATTTTTCATCTGGAATCAACAGAAATGAATTGTCTGGGATGTATCTGACAGAGTAAAAGTACCAAGTCTCCTAAGGAAACTGCTGAATACTGCATGGAAGGGGGAAAGCTCAGTGAAATGAGAAGCCGATTAAACCAGAGAGCAAGCTGTCCACCACTAGAAACAGGCACTCAATGTGTCCGTTGTGACCTCACCTCTACAGACCTTCATACGCCGTACCTCCTTACCACAGAACTTACTTAAGTGTTGCCATGGGCTTTTAGCCCTTCTAGATCATTCTCTTCCTCAGATGCTCTATAAACACCCACCAAGGCACCTAGCTAACCATCTGTAGACTGTCTTCTCATTAGGAAAAGGCTATTTTGATAACACCCTCCTCCTCAGAGCAGCCTGGAGATAAATGTCCAAAATACAGAACTCTGTAGAGACTCTATGGAGCAAGTAAGTACATGCAGAGATGTCTCCTGACCTTCAGAATTGGACATCTTTCCCTCCGAGCATCTGCACATGTTTGTAACAGAGTCGTGCTGCCCCATGGGCCACACCAGCATTTCACTATACTCACATTCCTTAAGAGCACTTTGCTCTGCAGAGGGAAAAGCTTGGAATTGCCGGTCTCGATGCAACCTGCGTCTTTTCCTCACAGGTTCTTTAAACAGATCACAGCCAACTAGGGATAAACAGAGGATATACAGAATTTCAGGCTGAGTATGGGCCAAAGATCTTTGCCTCAGCTCTGCCAGTGCATACAATCAAAATGCCTCGGAGCACCCCAGCCATCTCCACCTGCCTGTAGCACATTTGGAAAGTAGCTCTGAGGGGTTGTGACAATTTAGGACCTAATTCTCAGGTCCTTGTACTGGTTGCGCTTTATATCAGTGACTTTTGTATTATCTGTACAAGGCACATGGTCTCATCGTAACTGTGGTCAGAAAGCAAGGATTAATGTATGCCAGGGCACAGCCCACTCTTGTCATTTTATTCAGTCCAGAACCCCAGCCTAGGGAATGGTGCCACCCACATTCATGGTGGGACTTCACATCCCAATTATCCCAATGCAGGAACTCACTCATAGGCGTGCTCATAGGCTGGTCTCTTAGGTGATTCTGGGTCTTGTCAAGTTGAGAATCAATATTAACCACCATGCATCCGGTTTCAACATTACTTACCAGGTGCAAACTTTATTTGCATGTTCTCAGAAACCAATGTAGCTGGATACTGTTCACCAAATGTAAGTTTTAGGAGATCCACTAGCTGAGGAGGGAAAATCTCAAAGCAGGGTCTATAGGGAAACAGACAAGCCTTGCAGATGAGGAAAGACCTCCACCAGAAACAGAACGAAGGTAAAAGCAAGCATGAAACCAGGGCAAATGCTGCTAAACCTCAGAGTCCTTCTCTGAAACAGAAAGGGTGGCAAACGGAAGCATTGAAACAGTTTAGGGATTCCCTTCCAATGGATGCCTTTCAGCTGGGCCTGGTGGTCCATGACTACACTCCTAGCTACTCAAGAGGCTGAGGTAGGGAGAATGTGATTTCTAAACTAGCCTAAGATACTCAGTAGGAGCTTATCTCAAAATAAAAGGTTAAAATCAAGACTGGGGAGATGGCTCAGTCAGTAAAATGCTTGTGACACAGGGTGAGGACCAGAGTTCAATCGCCAGCACTTACATAAAAATTATGGTGGGCTAGCTTTAATCCCAGCACTGTGGAAGCAGAGATAGGCAGATGTCTGGAGCTCCCTGGCCAGTCAGTCTGGCATAATTGGTAAGATCCAGGTTAATGACAGACTCTGTCTCAAAAAATAAGGTGGGTGGTAATCACAGTACATTATAGGCACCTATGAAATTGACCAAAACAATGTTCTAAAATAGAAAGTGGTGGTGCTTTCACAGGCCTGTGAGGATGCTGTCAAACTGTGCAAACAGGCAAATTGTATACCATGTGGATTATTTATCAATAAAGATTTTATAAAACTTAAAAATAAAATAAGGTAGACAGCAACTGATAAAAGCAGCTACATTTACCTCTAGCTTCCATATGTATATGCCCACATGTGCACATCTACACACACATATACACATGACCACATGCAAATGCATATATCATGTATGCATACACAAGGTGAAAACAGAGGAATGGGAGTATAGCTCAGTGGTAGAGTATTTAACTAGAGTGCATGAGGTCCTGGTCTCAGTCTCTAATACCACAGAAAGTTAATGAAGAGTGCAGGATCCAGAGGGGTCAAGGATACCACAAGAAAACTAACCTGGACTCAAAGGGGCTGAGCCATCAACAGGGAGCCTGCATAGGACTGAGCTGGGCCCTCTGCACATATGTTACAGTTGTGGGGCTTGACCTTCTTGTGGTACTCCTAACAGTGGAGCACGAGCTGTCTCTGACTGCTGCCTGCCTTTCCCCCTGCTGGGTCGCCTCATCCATCATTAATAGGAGAGGAGACGCCTGAACTCACTGTAGGTTGATATGCCATGGCTGATATCCATGGGAGGCCTGCCCTTTTCTATAGAGGAAGAGAGGAGGAATTGATGGGGTGGGGGATAGAGGGAGATGGTGGAGGGGCTGGGAGGAGAGGAGGGAGGGGAAACTGCCTGCAGTCGGGATGTAGATAGATAGATAGATAGATAGATAGATAGATAGATAGATAGATAGATAGAATGGTCTTTGGAGATTAAATTGGGGAAACCACCCCTGCCCCATGCTTCTTCACCACAGACATTAGCAGTTACTTCCTTAAGCAGGAAAACAGAAAGCAGGAGCTGTAGATCTCTGAAGTCTGCAGCAGTCATTTGCTTACATGATGACTTGATTACGAAATGAAAGGCTGATCGGAGCCATACACTTAAGGAAAGCTGTGCTTTCGATTTATAAAATACACCTTACTGGTGCTGTCTGGATAGAGGAGGTAATGGGTTGGTTTCTGGGATGAAAGTGCTGGAAATTACCCTAACCCAGGGCTCACTTGCTGTTCACCAGGGGAAAGGCCTTGGAGTGAATAGGAACAGCTGGTCCCAAGAGGTGCCACTCTGAGTTCACGTCAAGAGGGTAAAGAGCCCCAAAGCGTAGTGTGTCCTAAGAAGGACACGTTCCTTGATTGATTAATGAGGCATTTCAGTGGGTACCCAGGGTAGCCGCCTAAGAAGAAACCCCAGACTACATCACTGGGCTCCAGATGTGGGTCTCTCACACATCACACACACACACACACACACACACACACACACACACACACACACACACACACACACACACACGGCTTCTGACACCTCCTCAGTCTTGCTTCTTCTAGCACAGATTCTGCTGCCTTCTGGAGCCAGCTCATACACCATAGAAGATTCCAGTGCAGAGCCATATATGTGCCAAAGCTTGAATGGCTGACACCTCATGCTTCTGCTGTCACAGATGAAAAAGCTTGTTCACTAGATCTTTCCATCCCAGGAAATTATTGACCTCAACTGGAGGAATCCATCCTGGCTCAACCTCAGAACTGAATTAGAACTAAATACTAAGTGTTTGCTAGCTCTGCGGCTTCAGCCAGAGAGGAACAGGTAGAGAAGAAATGAGTATGCTACTCGCAGGCCTGGGCCAGCTGTATGCCAAACACTGAAGACCCTGTTCCAGGAAGCAGCTCAAAATGCCAGAACGCATGCACAGTTGTCTGTGAAATAGCATAAATGGATGTCTAGTTTGTAGCTCAGGGACTCTCATGTGAGCAACGTCCGCACAGTCGCTTGGCCATATGCATAGAACAAGGAGCAAGCCCATCTATCTTCTACCCAGAGCTCTCACTTCAACTTTGTATTATGCAGCAATTAATCTGATGTGAGCAGGAGCTTGGGGTAAGAATTTAGATAAAATAACAGGTTTACAACTCTTTTCTCAGTTCCCAAAATGAAAAACCACTTGGAAAGGATAAAATATTCCATCTTGGATTTATACCATGAATGGGTATTATTAAACTGTAGCTGGAGTAAACTGGCCTGAACTTGGACCACAGTTCTTATTATCAAGAGGTGTGGATAGAAGCAGGAGGTGTCACTTTTGAAAACTGATCCCCGATACAGCTCTACGGTCAGTTTAGTCAATTGTTAAAGCAAAGGGTCCTCTCCTTAGTTCTGAGCTCAGCCTAAGGGACCTGGAAGTTGTAGGTCTTTGTGTGTGTGTGTGTGTGTGTGTGTGTGTGTGTGTGTGTGTGTGTGTGTGTGTGTGTGTGTGTAGGCAGGCCTCAGGTGATGGGTGCCACCCATATAGTCCCAGAAGTGTTAATTTCATTTCCCCTAAGGGATTTGTTTCCATAGTGGTAAGGAACATTTTCCTCCTCAGTTCTAAAAACAAGAATGATTTGATACACCCCTATCCCTGTACCTGGGAACTACCTCCCTGAGGCTTCCTGAAAGAGGCACTTACTGTGGCCCAAAAGACCTTCCACCAGGCCACTAAGGGAGGAGATTTGCCTGTACTGACCCCAATGAGACTCATCATTCAATGAGACACTTCATAGGCCTGTCTCTCCCTTTCTAAGAAAAGCCACCAGCTACTATTCCAAGGGCCTCACCTCACGTGCTTGGGTTTCATAGAGTCAATGTTCTAGGCACTTTATTTTTAAGTTAGGAAGCCTCCTATACATAACTGATAGTTGAACGGGTCATTTCATTATGAATAGACTACTTTGTTGTTTTTAAAGATTGGCATCCAGTTCTTCCTAACGTGTTAGAAAACGCATCCAACTAAAAGAGCCAGAAATGACAGCAGGGCCTACTTAAGATCACTTCAGGGCGTTACCTGAGTGTGGTATCACACCCACCAAAGCCTCCGTTTCTTCCATTTCTGGCTACCTCAGTTGCTCCTTTTACCAGCTTAGGAAAACCAGCCTGAAAAAAGCAAAAAAAAAAACAAAAAGGAAACATGTATACATTTAAAGTACAAAAAGCAGCCAGAAGGAATATCAATTCTACTTCATGAAGAAAGAGAATTGCAAGTTTGAGGCCAGCCTGGGCTACACAGCAAGACTCGGAACTCATTCAAAAACAAAAATACAAACCTCCTAAAGTGAGAATACATAAATATGCTTGTGTTTTGTATCTGCCACTAGATCTCAGTGTTCCAAAGATCAGGGAGCAGTCTCGCTTCGTTTTTGTTTGGTTAGTTTTTTGGGGTTTTTTTTTTGGTTTTTTGGTTTTTTTTGTTTTTTTGGTTTTTTTTGTTTTTTTGGTTTTTCAAGACAGGGTTTCTCTGTATAGCCCTGGCTGTCCTGGAACTCACTCTGTAGACCAGGCTGACCTCGAACTCAGAAATCCGCCTGTCTCTGCCTCCCAAGTGCTGGGATTAAAGGTGTGTGCCACCACTGCCCGCGCAGTCTCGCTTCTTGTTGAAACCTACACAATGCTTCATGTACCACATTACATGTGACAAAGGTCAACAGGTGACCATGGGGTCTCCACACACATGTATCTAAGGAGGTTTACTATGATATTGCCTGAGATCTTTAACTCATTCTGAAATGAGAATAAGTCTCTGGTGACTAGAGCTGTGGAGGTCAAGCTCTACACATTGGCTGTTGTGGGCAAGATCAGGGCCCCAGTCAGATGAACTTGAACCTGTGCCAGTGACATTTATTTCCAGCAAGTGTCAGCTGGAAACTGGGATGTCTACAGCCCATTTCTCAGGGCTGGAGTTTTGTGGCTGGATCCTGAGCATGGAGGGAGCAATGCAGTGGTTTAGTCAACGACCTTCTTCACTGCACGTCAACAGGAAGGCACTTTCCTGGGGTTGGTTGTTGTTATGGTAAATCCCCAACCCAAATAATCGGTCACAAAACAAACCTCCACAGATATAAGGAGATTGAAATAATCCCATGCCTCCTATCAGATCACTACGGTTTAAGGCTGGTGTTCCATGGCAACAATAACAACAGAAAGCCCACATACACATGGAAGCTGAACAATGCTCTACTCAGTGACAACTTGGTCAGGGAAGAAATAAAGAAAGAAATTAAAGACTTCCTTGAATTTAA
>CM052708.1:53117834-53136316 GCA_028551405.1 Uromys caudimaculatus
TATGAGGAAAGTTAGACCCCTAGCACACTTGGAGCCAGAAACAGAAATAGGCCTGAAATTGCCTGCTTGATCAAACCCCACCCAAGGACATTCTTTCTCCTAAGAAACGGGTGACCTTGGCCTGGCCCCAGGGCCAGAGGCACAATGTTTCAGGAACTAGAAATGTTTGTGCAACTGACTCGTGACTAACTTAGAACATCCTGTACTTCCACATAATGCAAATTCCTTCCGTTCCCCACCCCTTTGTGGTTTTTTCCTTTAAATACCCCTGACTTCAGCTGCTCGGGGTTGGACTCCTCTGCCCCTGCGTGGGTTATGAGCACGACCCCAGTGCACTGGCCCCCAATAAACCTCATGTGATTGCAGCAAGGACGGTCTTTCGTGAGTTCTTGGGGGGTCGCGCCATCCCGAGACTTTAGCGAGGGTCTCCCCAGCTCGGAGGTCTTTCAGTACTAAGATAATGTCACTGAAAAATCTCAGTCTTGGCCAGGAAAGTTTCAGTGTAGTGGTGACACCCAAGTTAGAGCTACCTCAACTCTACTGGGTAGTAAGAAACTAGAAACATCACATCTTCCATCCTTTATTAATGCCAAGGATTCTTAATCTTTGGTCATTGGACAAAGGAGATCATGGAAGGGATTCAAGTCCCACCTCCAGATGTTGCAAAATTTTGTGCATGGTGTTTCACCCAGTGTTTTCAAGATTGACATCAAGAAAAATCAGAGACCCAGGAAACCACTAGGCTGCAAAGCCTGAAAGATCAAGCTGATACTTGCTTCTTGCTTGCTGTCTTTTTGGCAAATCAGAGTTTAGCTTTATCACACTGAAGGTTTAATGTTCATGGTGTGTAGGATTTCTATCCAGTCTCCCCACGTGTGGTGTATCTGAGCTCCCAAGTTCCTACACAAGGACTACTCACTTCCAAGATTCTTGAAATAGGCACTTAGACAAGTAACTAAATGAAAAATAAGGGTCTGGTATCTGTCTTCATTTTGTGTCTATCTGTCTCCTTTATTTTGGCTGAAGGTACAAAGATGAATCGTCCTAAACCTGCAGTCATCTTGAGTCCAGAGAAAACAGAGAAAAGTCTCAAAGGCCAGGCTCCTGCCTATATAAGGACTATTATTAGTCAGGGCTGCACCTTGGAGCATTGAATGATCCATCACCTTGTAGGAGCCAGATGGATCTCCTGAAGAGAAGGCAGCGATAAAGACTTTGACTACCTTAAGAACCAGAACTGAGACAATGATCAACCAGACTACACCTTAACCCAGGGCTATTTAAACCTACTGGTCTCCTTTATCTCAACTAGGTTGCTATACTAGTGACAAGTGGCCCAGCCTCTAATGCAGAAGTTGTCAAAGCCCACCCAGGCTTTTGCTTAAGGAACTCTGGTTACATTCCACTCTCGTCCCAGCTTCTCGGAGCAGCTTCTTTAGCTAAACTATCCCGTCGCTACTAGCCAGATCCAGCTTTCTGGTTCCCAAGAACGCTTCACCTTCCCACTAAATCACAGCGCGCATCCCCTCCCACTCTAGGAGAGCTGGGAGCTGCCACCTAGACAAGGCGGGGCTCCGCGCTCCGCCTTCTGGGAAGAGCTTTATGGCACAGTCGCTGTGTTTTCACGACAGTCCCGGGCTGCTTTACGACTGCTAAGATTCTCCGCTGTCTGAACCACAGTAACGTGGTGGCATCCTACTACGCCAGCGCAGAGATGAGGCAAAAGAGGAAAGGTGCAAAAAAAAAAAAAAAAAAAAAAAAGGGGGGGGGGGACAAGGGCGCAAGGGCGGCGGTGGATGCTCTGAGATCACTGGTTGAAGCTCACTTTTCCACGGGAATCCGCTGCCTGGTCCGGGCCCGCGCGACCGGGGTCGGCAGGCCTCCCTTCTTTTTCTATGTGCTTTGTAAAACAGCCCCCTTCTCTCTTCCCCTTTGGAAGAGACTACTTGGTGTCTTGTGTAGATGGGTAAACGGTACCGTTATTCCAAAATAAGTCTCAGAGGAGAGAACGTGGTGAGTTGCAGTTTAATTTGTGGTAACTTATTGGACGTGTTTATTTTAGTTTATTTTTAAATCTTAAAAGTAGGAAAGGCTGCTGGAGAGATGGCTCAGCGGTTAAGAGTGCCGACTGCTCTTCCGAAGGTCTTGAGTTCAAATCCCAGCAACCACATGATGGCTCACAATCATCTGTAATGAGATCTGATGCCTTCTTCTGGGGTGTCTGAAGGCAGCTACAGCGAGCAGGGCCGGAGCGAGAAGAAAAAGTGTCTGAAGACAGCTACAGTGTACTTACATATAATAAATAAATAAATCTTAAAAAAGAAAAAAGTAGGAAAGGCGTTGGTACTTCCTTAAAGTAGGGATTATCCGTGCAGTTTGTGCCACAGCTTTATGTGAACTTACTCCGGTTTATTTTACCACCGGAGTAGCCTGGAGCAATTCTGTGCAGGGTTTTTTTTGTTTGTTTTTTGTTTTTTTCCAAACAGAATGAAGTCATTTTTTTAAAAATTTAGTATTTGCAATAGATTCCATTCTTAACTCTGTCCTGCCCTTGAGCAGTTGGTCTGATGATAATACTGTTGGTTGTGAGAATAATAGCTGGGTATTGAGCCTTTCCCAGTCATTTTGAAGACGTGTTGTCATTTCATGCTTGGAAAAGCTGAGGTTTGGTTAACTTTTTCAGCCTAAGTTTATACTTACTGTATGGAGCTGACTGGTCATGGTGTGCATGTAACGCCTGAAGCATCAAATGAAAATTCGATGTGGTGTTGGTCGCTACTCTTGGCACTAACTGGTATTGCCCTTCTAGACATGTTCTATATTCTGCCACATCAAACACAAGATTCACTTGATCTTACCTTACTATAATGTGTTCCTTCTTAGGCTGACAGTCAGCAAGTCCCAGCAATCCCATCATAGTCCTATGCCATGTCCTCCATGGCCCCCACTTTAGGGGCATGAATGTGGCTATGCCTAGCTTTGAACATGGGGGCAGGGATTCAAACTGAAGTCTTCGTGTGTGTAGATCTCGCTTTTGTTTAGCATGTAAATGATTGTACCTTTTTTTTTTATAATTTCTGATAAATTTGTTATATCTTACTTTTTTTTTTTTTGGTTTTTTTGAGACAGGGTTTCTCTGTGTTGCCCTGTCTGTCCTGGAACTCACTCTGTAGACCAGGCTGGCCTTGAACTCAGAAATCCGCCTGCCTCTGCCTCCCAAGTGCTGGGATTAAAGGCGTGCACCACCGCTGCCCGGCTATATCTTACATTTTTTAAGTTACACAGTTGAGAATGTATAATTTTATAATCCTCTACTGTTACTTTTAATGCCTTTGCCTAGTGGCCAGTGTACTATCTACTTACTGAAGCCTGTTGAGGCAGCCTGTGGTTAAGATAGACAGATCTCTTTTTGCCAGAATGGGTAGTTCTCATGCCTAGCCTTGTTCCATCCTGTTGTTCCCTGGTTCATACCCTGGCCTTTCTTTAATGATGCTTATTCTATTTCCTCCACGAAGTATTTCTTACTAGTTTGCTCCTGTATAATCCAAGTAGTATTTCAAATCTTTATTTTTATCAGCCCAGCCTCTTATCTCTAAATGAAGTCTTATGCAGAAGTCTTTTATGTAGAGTTATGGTGATCTTAACGCACGCACGCATAGATAGATGGAGATGTATGAATATGCAAGTTGACGGGGTGCTGTCTCATCTTTGTGCTCACCCCATACCCCAAGTCCACCTCTGTTCCATGGCCTCTGAGGCATCTTTGTAGAACTGAGAATGCTGGGAAAACGTTTAGTCTTTGACTATCCAGGGGCTTCTCTTTCATTGTTTGGTATGTATTAGCTTTGCCTCGTGAAGTTAGTGGAGTACACAGTGCACAATGTGGTAAAAAGACCTAGACCTGAGATCTAACCTTTCCATTTATAATGACATCTGAACTTGCTTTGATCCAGTTTTACATGATAAAGTAGGACGACAATACCAACTTTACAGTGACATTGTGAGTTTCAAATGGGACTAAATGAAAGGTCCCTGTGACTTCCATGGCTTTCTTATCCACACTTCTATGATGACTTCTTACTTTTTCACACCAGCAGGCAGGAGGCATGTTTGTTGCTATCACCCAAGCTAACACAGCGCACCACTGTTGTCAGCTGTGTAAAAGATGAGCTCTCCTGACCCTTGACAAAAAGAGCTGAGATTTTTTTCTGGCTTGGATGGGTGCTCATGCTTGGATGAGTCATTTGTGATTGACAGTAGGATGATGTGGCAATCATGCCAGCATCTCCTGTGTCTGTGGATGAAAGGGGGCTGCCAAGACGGGGTCTTGTAGGTCAACAGATGGTATCTTAGAAATGCAGCTAGATCCTTAGATAGGCCAGGCCAGGTAGTACATACTGTAATCGCAACACTCAATACTGTAATCTTGACCAACACACTTAAAATTGTTTGTGTGTGTGTGAGTTTTTGTGTGACACATACACATACAAATAATAAATGTTTAAAAAGACTGAATGGTGAGACTCTCTGTGGTTGAAATGTATCTTTGCAGGGGATCTCAGCCCGGCTGAGCTGATGATGCTGACTATAGGAGACGTTATCAAGCAGCTGATTGAAGCTCATGAGCAGGGGAAAGACGTCGATCTAAATAAGTAAGTGGATCTATAAAAGGGCAATCTTGCAGTCGTGTTCTTAAGTAAGGGTCAGTCTGTCTGTCTGATCCGTGGTCTCATTTTGTATCCCAAGCTGGCCTCAAACTCAAGGCATTCCTCTTGCCTAAGCCTCCAAGTACTGGAATTCCTGGCATGCCCTGCCGTGCCTGGCAGTAGAGCTGTTCTGTGAACTGACCTAAAGCTACCTGTTTTCTGTGGAGTGCTTAAGAATTACAATTTTCTGCCTTGTCACTTAGTTCATGATGATACAATTGTGCTGGAGCCTCTGACTCTAATTGCCTCCAGCCTTAATTAGCACTTTCAGTATCCCAGGCCCTGTCATGAGTACACTGCAGATAACAGATGAGCTAATCCCTTCAGAAACTAAAAGAAATGTGTCCTAGTTAGGGTTACTACTCTGTGATGAAACACTAAAGCAACTTGGGGAGGAAAAGGTTTATTTCAGTTTGTACTTCCAGGTAACAACAGTCTATCATAGAGGGAAGTGAGGGCAGGAATTCAAACAGAGAAGGAACCTGGAAGCAGAGGCTGATGCAGAGGCCATGGAGGGTGCTGCTTACTGGCTTACTACCCATGGCTTGCTCAGCCTGCTTTCTTATAGATCCTAGGACCACCAGCCCAGGGATGGCACCACTCACAATGGGCTGGACCCTCCCCCATCAGTAACTAATTAAGAAAATGCCATACAGTCTTGCCTACAGCCTGATCTTATGGAGGCATTTTCTCTATTGAGGCCCTCCTCTGCTCCAAAACTTAGTTTGTATCAACTCACCCTTGTCAACTTGACACACAAACACAACACTTTTCAGTTAGAACCTTTCTGTTCTCATTTACCCCCAAGATGGCATATTAATATTAACATCACAATATAAAACAAATAACTTTTTAAAGTCCTGTGGTCTTTACAATTCAAACAGATTAATGAGAGTACTGTTTCTTTAAAATATCCAGTCTCTTAAAACTCCAAAATCTCTTTTAAAAGTTCAAAGTTTCTCAACTGTAGGCTCCTGTAAAAATCAAATTTGAGTTAAATACTTTCTTATTTCAAGAGGGAAGAACCAGGGTATAGTCACAATCTGAACAAAGCAAAACCAAACTCCTCCAGTTTAAATAATTGAATGTTCAACGTCAGGGATTCACTCACAATCATCTGGGCTCCTCTGAGGTGCTTGGACCTCTTGTCCAGCTCTGCCTTCTCCAGTACACAGTCTTCTAGGTTCCTACTGGCCCCACTCCACAGCTGCTGGGGGTTTTTGTCATCATCCCCTGGTGCTGCTCTCCAAAAGGTTGGAGCTAGGCTGGACTTTGAACAGTAGCCTCTGCTGGGCTCTCTTCATGGTGAAGCTTCAGCTTCTCTGCGTGACCCTACAATCATGGGCTTCCCATTGGTCCTCTGGGTGCTCCTCCTCCATTGGCCTCTCGACCTCTCACAGTGCTGAGCCTCTGTTCTCCATGGCGCCTCCAGGCTTCAAGACCAGCTCTGCTTTCGAGACAAATGACTGGGTTTGGCTGCCAGCACAAGGTACAACATTGACCACCTAAAAAGACAGCTTGCATGTGCTAACTCTGAGGAAATTATCCCCAGAAGATTTCACCTCATACTGCTGGCCTCATCCTAATCACAGCTGATTCTCCAGCTGACCAGACACCACAGATTCATCACACAAACGGACCACATAGGGTCTTTGCTTCCTTCTGAAACTTCACAAGCCAGGCCTCCTTCATCTGCATTGCTTTCAACACTCTTACCTTTTAAGCTCCCACAGAACATCCCATTGGCTCAATGGGTTTTTTTTGGCCAAAGTTCCAAATCCCTTCCACAATTTTCCCCCAAACAACATGGACAGATCTGTCATAGCGATCCTCCACTATCCTGGTACCAGCTTCCCTTTGTTTGGGTTTCTGTAGCTGTGGTGAAACACCATGACCAAGACAACTTATGGTGGAAAGGGTTTCCTTTGTTGTATAAGTCTCTGCTCCACTGAAGGCAGTCAGGACAGAAGCATAAAGCAGGAACCTGGAGGCAGGAGCTGATGTAGATGCCTTTGAGAGGTGTGGCTTACTGGCTTGCTTCCCATGGCTGCTCAGCCTACTTTCTTGTAGAACCCAGAACCGTCAGCCTTGGTGTGGCCCAGCTCACAATGAGCTGGGCCCTTCCACATCAATCACTAATTAAGAAAATGGAGGCAGTTTCTCAGCTGGGGTTCCCTCCTCACAGAGGACTCTAGCTTGTCTCAAATTGACATAAAACTAGTCAGCACAGGGTGCTGACAAGATGGACTAGTAGGTAGAAGTGTAGTGGATGGAGAAAACCAACTCCCAAAGCTGTCCTCTGGCCTCTATTCTACACTGCCACAGTGGCACACACCCACATATTTAACAAGAAGCAGTATGGGGTAGGTACTGGTGTCACCCTCTCCTAACATGTGGGTGGTCTGAGAAGTAGAAAGGCTAAGTAAGTCATCCAGGGGGCATAGCCATTGGCAGAGTGGGGGTTCTCCTGTCCCCTTGGAAGCGCCTCTCTGCCGGGAGCCCTCCCTGGTGCCCTTAATCTAATCACAGCCATCTCTACTGCAGGGCCTCCTCTACACATTCATGCTCACCCTAGTCTTTGTTGCAGCCTGAATGAGTGGTCATTCATCTCTGCTTCTTATTTCTTAACTGCATTTGCTCTTTATATATATTCACAGAGAGAGTTCTCACTGTGTCGTGTAGTCTCCACAGTCGTGACCTCTGTAGACTAGGTTCTGTTTCTTAAGATGCCTGTCTCCAACCTTCCCTTGAGTACTGTGCTTAGAAAGCACTTGTAAAGGAATGAGCGAGTCAGCAGTTGTTCTTTTTGGCTATGAAAGTACTGTATAGCTTTTCCTACAGTGTCTTACATTGTCATCTCTGTGAGTACACTGTCTGAGACCTGAGCCCTCTTCTGGGCCTGCCTTCCCTAACTATTTCCCTAGCATGTGTTCACAAAAGTCCTTTCTGCATTCTGGAAGCAACCCTTGCATGTGGTGTGTGTTTGGGGGAAGAGGGACGACATAGCCATGACACATCAAATGAAAGGACTGCTCACACCTGACATACCACTTATGTGGGAAGTAGCCTGTGCATGCTGGCTATTCAGTTAGCAGTTTTTGAGAACAATGTGAGCAACTCACAGATACTTCTGGATGGGTTAGTTATTAGTGTGACCAGTAGGATTTGGCTAGTGGGCACAGAGAAGGGAAAGCTGTTCAAACCATAGAGAAAATTAAAAGAACAAGCTGGGCTTGGTGGCGCATACTCGTAATCTCAGCATTCGGGGGAGAGGGGGGAGATAGGAGCACTTTGAGTCCAAAGCTAATCTGTGTACAGCAAGATAGAAATGGGAGTGGGGGTTAGGAATGAAAGTCACTGGGGCTATAGATAGAAACGTGAGTGGGGTTAGGAATGAAAGTCACTGGGCTATAGATAGTGTTAAAATTGGGAGGCAACATGAAGTTTTGTTTGTTTTAATGGTTAAGGTAGATTCTACGATTTGTATTCTGGTTTTTGATTTGTTGTTTTTGCTTTTGTATAGAATTTTCTATAAGAAAGTAGTTCTCGATCAGAGTTATTCCTTCCCAGGAGACAGGTGGAAGTGTCCAGTCAGCCTTCCGAACACAGTCCCAAATGTCAGTAATGAGGCTGAGACGGCGTAGGCGTAGGGGCAGAGTAGTTCTTTAGGATGGAAGCTTGGTGGAGTTTGGAATGAGACCTCCACTGTGCCGTTGTCATGGGCCCTACAGTCCTGGTTTACTTCCTGGTGTTTAGGGTTAAGAACAGCAAGATGCTCACTAACAGATTTAGTCCTTTATTTCCTAATATTCTCAGATTGTTAGTCCACTCTTGTTACCTGGTGAAGGGGGAGAGGACCGGGAGATATTAATGATAGTGCTCTCAATGCTTTGCTTTCAGGATGAAAACCAAGACGGCTGCCAAGTACGGCCTTTCGTCCCAGCCCCGCCTGGTGGACATCATCGCTGCAGTCCCTCCTCACTATCGGAAGATCTTGATTCCCAAGCTAAAAGCGAAGCCCATCAGGACTGCCAGTGGGGTGAGTGATGGAGCTGGTGAGATATTGATACAGGTAGTGAGGCAGCGTGGAGGACTCAGACTCCTAAAGTCGCCATGCTGTGTGCTTGAATGAAGGAGGTGTGCGCATGCAGCTGAGAGGTGCACCGGCTGGGATGCTTAAAGGAGTACATGCTTGTCACTTACAATATGACAAATGCTGCTGACTCTCTGAAACTGGTAGCTTCCAGTTGGTACTTCTGAAAGACATACAACGATACAGGGTAGTTTTATATGTGATGATGATGGTGGAGCAAATCTCCCGATAGGGAGCATTGTGAGTATCCAGAGACCGGGCCCCTCAGCAAAAGGAAAAATAAAGTCCCATCAAACAGCTTGGCACTTCCCTGACCTGTGAGGAGGCTCATATGACCAGGGAGGGTCTGGCTCAGCAGGTCCTGGGAGCAAGAAAGGAATAGGAAAGAGGGCGCAGAGGTGGGGGACATGAGGGGCACAGCCCGTGTAGACAGAAAGTGCAACACACTGGCAGCGGTTCACTTGGCTAATGATCTTTTTGAGACAGACTCATTGTGTAGGCCATGCTGGCCTTGAATGCTCACTGTCTCAGCTTCCTGCATGCTGAGTTCATTTAAGAAAACTAGGGATTCGCTTATAAATAACCACGTGCAATTGGCAGAGAAACCAAATAGCAGGAAACTATTTCAGGTGCCTACAGAGTGGTGATATGAGCAGAATAGATTTTCTGAAAGTTATTCTAGATACAGCATGCTCAGTAGTTTAGAAACATAGAGGCCACGTTGAACTCTTGTTCTGAACTCATTAGGGGGCTGAATTAGGGTTGAGGATCTGAGAGCCAAAGGCTGAGTGAGAGGCCAGGGGAAATGGGCAGGACCAGGATCCAATAGAAAGGGGTTCCAGAGTTGAAGTCTGTGTTCCTGATGTGACCCAGCACATTTGCTCTGCTGTCTGGGTCAGGGTGTGATAGTTCTAGGGCTTGTTTGTCTGTGCCAGTGGCCTGATACCCTGGATTACGATACTTGTGGACAGTTGAACCTCACAAGTTTTACACACAATGTGCGTTGAGTCTGATACGCATGCGTTACTAACGGGTACTTAGACCACATTAAAACTTAAAAAAACAACCAAAATAGGAATCTAACGTGTGCACCTGCTGTCACCTGGTCACCACCTGCTGTTGCAATAATGTCTCAGTCAGAATCACTGTTCACGTGGCTGCTACAGCTCCTCAGACCACACCTGTCCTGGCTTTCCTTGATTTCTTTCCCTTCACAGTGAAGAGTGTCCTTTGTTTTTCAGTTTGGTTTACCAAATGCTTCTGCAGAACTAGAGCCGGGTCATGTCTCTTTGTACTCCACACATGTGTGTACTTACCTAAACACACTCCCATCTGTTTTGAGGTGTCTCCAGCTATCTGTTGGCAACTATTTGGAAAACAGTAGCTCAGTTTCTTCAGCACTGGCTTCATCTGGTTTTCTCTGTCTACATGTCCTCTGTCTACAACTTCTTCTCTGTCCATGAGAAACCCAGCTTATATTAGGCTTAGTGTGGATCTGTCTGGTCACTACCTCCCATGTCAGTATCTAAGAGCTTTGAGCTCTCTGCTGTGCTGCCAGCCCTTTTCTCAAGCAGCACCCACACACACACACACACACACACACACACACACACACACACACACACACCCAGCCTGGACTCGGTCGGTACTCTGAGATTTTACATATAAACTCTGAATCAGTTTGGTCCCTGACTAACTACTTCCTGCTCTAGATGTTGAAATCTAGGGTGTCTGTACAATTTGAATAATAATGATTAAGTTTATTTATAATATCCTATAAAGTGATCTTTATAGACTATTTTAGCAAAATATTTAGAGAATAAGAATTACAATGAACTCAAAAGTTAATTCCTAAGGCTGGGCTTGTAGCTCAGAGGTAGAGTGCTCAAGTCCCTGGGTGCAAGGTCTAGGATCCCAAATTAGTAGTAATAGTTCCTTATTTCATACTTGCTGTAAAACTAAGTACAAAACTCACATGCAAGTCACAGAAACACTTTATTAGCAGCAGAAAAGAACATGGCTTTATGATACGGCATCATCAGTGTCGTGAGGGAGACAGACACTCTGATGTCTTCTCAGATCACATCAGCCTGCCCCTGCAGTAGCTTGAAGACCTTTATGTGCCTTTATGTGCCCTTCAGTACCCTTATGTCCCGCTCCAGTTGCCTTCCTCTCCTTCACTCTTAGGGGTAACCACTCTGTAAAATTTTTGTTAATTTTTCAACGATAGCTTTTTAATGAACCTTTCTTTTGTAGATTGCTGTTGTGGCTGTGATGTGCAAACCCCATAGATGTCCACACATCAGTTTTACAGGGAATATATGTATGTAAGTATGGTTTTGATAAGTCGGTGTATGTGTGTTTCAGTTAAACCAGTAAGTGAGTTCCCACTTGGTCAGTACAGGCTGATGATAGTTAAAAGTTTGACTGAAAGATCCAAAGCTCAGGGGCTGGAGAGATGGCTCAGTGGTTAAGAGCACTGACTGCTCTTCCAGAGGTCCTGAGTTCAAATCCCAGCAACCACATGGTGGCTCACAACCATCTGTAATAGGATCTGACGCCCTCTTCTGGAGTGTCTAAAGACAGCAATGTACTCACATAAAATAAATAAATAAATAAATCTTTAAAAAAAAAAAAAAAGATCCAAAGCTCAGCCTGTAAATCTGCAGCTTTGGTAAGGTAGTTCAGCTTGTTGGAACTGAACAGATCATGCTGCAGTGCTGAAATACTCATAGGTTATGAACGTGGGACAGTGGACACCTGACTCCTCAGGAAATTAAATGTGGAAAAGTGAGCTCCTTGAATTCCAGCATTAAATTCAAAATGAGTTTGGACCAGAGAGATATCCAAAGCTTTAAAGTTCTTCCTGTACCTAGCTGTTAGGTTTCTGTATTGAGGAATTGGGAAGGATTCATGGGTGCAGGTGTGTGACGGGGGACGGAGGATTAAATGGGAGAGAAACTTCCTAGGAAAAGCACGGTCCCAGGGAAGCGTGGCGTCCCCAGACTGGGCGGCTGGACTCCTTATCAGGCCTGTAAGAGCTGTGATTGCAGTGTTCTGGACATGAGTGTCGTCACGTTCCCTCACCAAGTTGTCTTGTTTGCTTGTTGGTGAGCAATGCTACGAGGTGTACTGCGGGTTGATTGATGGCGGGGCTGCTTTGACGGCGGGGTGTCCTGCTGAACTGAGCTTTCACCTGCCCTTCCTGTTCTGTCGTTGTGTCCAGATACTGCCCTGGAGGACCTGACTCAGATTTTGAGTACTCAACCCAGTCTTACACGGGCTACGAGGTAAAGCCTTGACTTGGTCCAGAGTGTGACGTGACAAGTACCAACATCCTTATAAGTTTGGGCTTTTTTCAGGACTAGAAAAGCTTTTTGCCAAATATTTGCACTGTGTCTTCGGGTGCTGTATGTGCCAAGTCACTGGAGCAATGATGACTTGAGCGTTTCTTAACCGTTATTCCCAACCACTGTCCCAAATGCTTTGCCACTCCAAGACTTCAGCAGTATTTGGAAGTAGATACTATGATTCAGTCTGTTTTATAGTGAGGAATTTGAGGCATAGAGCCTTAAACAACTGACAAGAAGATAAAATTAGTGAGCAGCCACTCTGAACTGTGTATTCTATGGTTCAGATTTTTTTACTCTTGTTTTTCATTTTTACATATTAAATAATGTGGTAAAGTACTGTTTTGCTCTACACACACACACACACACACACACACACACACACACACGTATTTTTTTCCCAGACATGTTTCATTGTAACTCAGATTGCTTCACCCTTTTGATAGTCTTCCTGTCTCACCTGGAAAGCACAAGGATTATAGGTGTTTAGATCTGACTACTGGGAACTGGATAGTCTGTCAGAGAGCTTGGCCCTGGGGAAAACTGATTCTTCTGTCTCGATAACATTGATTGCCTGTAGCTCATGATCTAGGTTTGGGGCCTTAGGAAATGTCCATCTGTGTTGGCGTGTCAGCTGGGGTTGTCATTGTGCAGATCTTGTTTATATAGTCATTTGCTGAGATCTCGTGAGTGTCCTATCTCTGTCATGTCTAGAAGACACTGCCTGGTCCTCTGCCCTCTTTCCCTGAGCCTTAGGTATAGCGGCTGTGCTGTGCTGTATCAGTGAGGCATTCCACTGTCACTTAATCCCTGCGTTCTGACCAGCTGTAGATTACCATAATAGTCTCCACCTGCTAGAAAAAGACTAAGGACCTTTTACGCTAGGGAACTGCGCTGTCATCATTGTAGAGTGTTTATTATTTTTTATAATAAATGACTGGCATCAAGACCAATCACTGAGCCATTAGAAAGCATGTATAGTTAAGGGCCTGTGCAAAGAGCATTCTGCTACATGACTCTCTTGTGTATGTGTGCCCATCTGTGTGTGTGCACTACACTTTGGGTGCCATCACATTTCCAGAAGGTCAATGTGATGCCCTGCTATTGAGGTAAGCTAAGTGGTGTGGGAGGGGACTAGCCAGATGCTTTGCACCTTGCTAAGACAGACTAGAAAGTGGGACATGAGATGTGGTTTTCAAAACCCTAGACTATTTCATTTTAACACAGTCCTTCACTACTCTTTTTTAAAGTTTTATATGACTGTTACATAATTTTATCTCCTTGTTTACTTAGCCAACTTCCATGCGAGCTATCCGTGCTAGGTACGACCCTTACCTGCAGACAAGACACCGGATAGAGCAGGTAAGGAGGCTTTTTAAGTTGTTTTTTGCGCTTCAAAGATGTCGCAGTTGCTTGATTTGGAGTCATTGTGAAGTACGATGAAAAGAGCGAGGTTTATGCTCATTGAAGGAGAGACTTAGAGCGGCATGCTGTGCGCGGTCAGACTTATGCTGCTTAGACGGTGTGTCCTTTCACTTTGACGGAAGTCACTTCTGAAAGTGTGTAAAGGTTCTTTTTGTTTTTAAGGTTTATGATTGTCTTTTTATTTTATTTTTTTATAATAAAATTTAATTGTTAAGAGAATTTTAGAGAAATGTTTCATATAACAATACAAATCAATACAGTACTTCTAATGAACAGTTTACCAACAAGTACCAAAGCATAAATTGTGCATAAAATTTTATCTAGTAAACTTATTTCTAGGAATTTATGTTGACAAAAATATGTTTGTACTGTGGGATATCTATCACAGTATTATATACAATGATGAGTTATAAGAAACATGTCAAAATTAAATACAGAATTAATAAATTATGAAATTACTTGTAGACATTTCTACAATAATTAAAATGCTATTTTTTGTCTAAAACTTTAGAAGCCAATATTATCATCATCTTATACTTTCACATTATAAATAAGATTAAAATAAATTAAATCACTTTGTAAAAACATTATGCAATTGGAAATTATTTCTGACAGATCAACTCTTACAGTTTTATAGGCCATGTCATTTCAAAGGAGAAAAAATGAATGGCCTATAAAAAAGTGTAAAAGTTCTGTAACAGTCGGCGAGGGGTGGAGCTTCCAGAGCCAGATCCTGAAGTGCTGTGGCAGTGTGCGCAGTGAACGCAGCCATTGGGATTATGGACTTGTGCTGTGTCATGACTATGGAGGTGCATAACTCCATCAAAACTCCCCAGCTGTGCCTTAAAGGGGGTGGGGTTTATGGCACTAAAATTATACATTACATAGCTGATTAAGTACTGGACAGGTGACCTTGAACTTCCCAAGGACTCTAAACATAACTTTGCAAGTGCTAAAATGTAAGCAAGCATCAGAAGTCGTTGCAGTAAAAGATCTAGGATAGAAAGGAGTGTGAGTACATAAGTTGCTTCTGGGTTTGTGTGGCAGGTCATTATTGAACACCACCCCACCAAGTCAGCAGTCAGAGGGCTCACATGGCTTAGGAAAACATGTTCTGTGATGGTTTGTATATGCTTGGGCCAGGGAGTGGCACTGCTAGGAGGTGTGGCCTTGTTGGAGTAGGTGTGTCACTGTGGGTGTGGGCTTTAATACTCTAGTCGTAGCTGCCTGGAAGTCAGTCTTGGACTAGCAGCCTTCAGATGAGGATGTAGAACTCTTAGCTTTGCCTGCACCATGCCTGCCTAGTTGCTGCCCTGCTCCCCACTTGATGATGATGGACTGAACCTCTGAATCTGTAAGATAACCCCAATTAAAAGTTGTACTTTATAAGACTTCCCTTGCTCAGGCCTATCAGCAACACCCCTGTCCCTGGTACCAAGCATATACAAACCATCACATGTTCTAAACTGATTTTGACTTCAATTTTGTTTTTCAGGCATAATACTCTTCTCATTTAAGATGTGTATTAGTCAGGGTTCTCTAGAGAAACAGAACTTATAAAATGAATGAATGTGTGTGTGTGTATATATATTTATTTATTAGATTTATTAGAATTTTATTAGATTTATTAGAATAGCTTATAGGTTGTGGTCCAATTAATCCAACAATCACTGCCCAAGAATGGAAGGTCCAAGGACCCAGTTAGTTGTTCAGTCCATGTGGCCGGATGGCTCAGCTGATCTTCAGTATACACTGTAATTCTAAGAAAGTAGGCGTTAATGTCAGTGAGGGGAAGGGCAAGCAGATGAAGAGAGAGACTGCTTCCTTCTTGTATGTCCTTAATATAGGCTTCCAGTAGAAGTCATGGCCAGAGTAAAGATCCAGATTAGAAATGGATCTTCTCCTTCAGATGATTTAATTAAAAAGCAATCTCTCACAGGTGTGTCCAGCCATTTGGATTTTAATTTCAGTTGTCATCAGGTTGACAACCAAGAATAGCTATCACAAGATGAAAAACTGTTTTAACAGAGTGTGAAATATTTTATTTACTAAAAAATTTTAAAGATCCTAGGTTTAAGTATTAGGATAGTCACATATAATAACAGTTCTTTTCTAAGTAGGTCAGTAGAGTCACCTGGGGAACTTGGTGATATAGTGACACGGGGTCCCCACCTCTGCAGGTGGGGGTGAGGTTTGGCAGTTTTTATAGATGCTGCCAGAGTGATTCTGATGTTCCCCCTTGTATGCAACCATGGACAGAGACGTAACCCTCTAGTGTTGATGGGTAGACATACACATATTCACTCAGACACACAGACATACAGTAAGTAGCAACACTTGCTATTTGTTACTTGTAGAAAGAACTATTTTAAACATCTATATGGATACTCATTACGTAGTATATTCTAGTTAATATTTGATCCTAGCTTCCTCATGCTTAGAATACAGCAAGAAATTTAAAACTTAGATCCTGGGTTATTGTAGTTGGCACAGTGCCCTGTGGTAGAAGAGATGGGATATTTCATTTTGAGATAGTTACATACTTGGGTCTTCTAGAAGGAGTTTGAGGGCCTCTGCCCACAATCAGCTTTAAATTGTATCTTTTTTTTTTTTTTTTTTGGAGACAGGGTTTCTCTGTGTAGCCCTGGCTGTCCTGGAACTCACTCTGTAGACCAGGCTGGCCTCGAACTCAGAAATCCGCCTGTCTCTGCCTCCCAAGTGCTGGGATTAAAGGCGTGCGCCACTACTGCCCGACCTTAAATTGCATCTTGAAGGTTCAGTCTAATCTGGTATTTATCCTTCTCCCTGTACAGGAAGTCCAGGTTATGTTTCAGTCACGATTGTGTCTTTTTACCATGAAGTCTGACATAAAATATATGTGTAATAAATATTTGCAGTATTTGATACTACATTATGTTGATTTTTAATTTATTATATTCTGTGTTACCTGTTATACTTGTCTTACATTCTTCCTGTTGTTAAATTGCTACTTAACTGTCACCATTAAAGTCTGGCTTCTGGTTTGATTTTAAATCTCAGTCTCCCATCTTACTTGAGCAAGAATTGTTTTTCTTTCAGACATTTCATTTTTAAATGAGTGGAATTAGCAAAGTGTGTTTTATTGCTTTTCATTTATAAACTGTGCTGGAAAGACTATGGAATGAAATCGGAAGTTCTGCAGCACTGGAGCAATGCTCTGATGATGTGTGCTTCTTCCAGCTGAAGCAGCTTGGTCACAGTGTGGATAAGGTGGAGTTCATCGTGATGGGTGGAACCTTCATGGCCCTTCCGGAAGAATACAGAGATTATTTTATCCGAAGTTTACACGATGCTTTATCAGGCCATACTTCAAACAATATTTACGAGTCAATCAAGTAAGAAGCCCTATTTCTCACTCTGTGAAGCCATTGCCTGTTTGTTTATCCTCAAGCAGCTGCCTACGGAGATTTGATCTGTTCCATGTATATATTTTGAATTCTTCATACTCTTTCTTTGTTTGTGGGAAAGAATTATTTTCATCAAGCTAATCCTTTAAAAAGAAACAAGTATGTTCCATTGGCATATCCTGTTTTCATAGATTGACCTGTCAGACACAGGCTGATTAAGCTGTCCAAACTAGTTTAGATCGGCCTGTTTGAGTTTCAATCCACCCACAAAGAGGACAAGCTATCCATTCATCCATCCATCCTTCCTTCCTTCTTTTTTTAATTTATCAGTGTAGGAGAGAAACAGAAAGGGAGGGGGAGAGAGGACAGCACGTGCCATGTGCACCTGTGGAGATCAGAGGACATATTTTGGGAGGCAGTTGTCTCCTTCCACTGTGGGTTGCAGGGATTGAACCCAGCCCAGGACTGGGTGTTCTTTGTCAGAAGCATCTCACTGCTATAAGAAGCATCGGGACAAATGACTATTGCTTTAGCACTAATTCATTAGTGACCGATCCTTAACTATCAAGTACTTGCTGTTCAAGAATGGTCCCTGTCTTAGCCTGTTTGCACTGCAAGAACAGAATACTCGAGCATGGGTAATTTGAAATGAACAGCTGTCTCATGTTTCTGGAGGTTGGGAAGTGCAGTATCAGGAATGCAGCATTTGGCAAGAGCCTTCTGTCATCCCCTCATGGGGCATGACCAGAGGGCGGAAAGCACCAGGGGGCTTCACTTTCCTAAGAAGTTGTTCCACTCCTGAGGGCAAAGACCTCAGCCTGCCCACCTCTCAAAATGTAACTCTGTACTGTTACATTATCAGTTTTAACATGGAGCTTGGAGGAGCAGACAGCTACCACACCATGGTCGTATACTCATTCTGATTAATAAAAAGAAGACAGCTGTGAGCTTTGTTAGCTAGTGTGTCATACTTTTTAGCAGGAGAGTGCTAAGGCTTCATATAAAGGTCAGTGGTTATAGAAAGTTTTCAAATATGCTTGTTTTCAGAAATTTGGGGATACCTGGGCAGCTACTTACGTACAGTTTTAATTATTATTTACAGTTCCACTAGATCCTATCTATCTTAGTCACTGTTCTATTGCTGGGAAGAAACACCATGAGCAAGGCAACTCTTATAAAAGAAAGCATTTAATTGGGGGCTTGCTTACAGTTTCAGAGGCCTAGTACGTTATCAACATGGCAGAGAGCATAAGAGCATGTAGGAGCGCTATTGGAGCAGTAGCACACGGAGGCTGGCCCTGGCATGGGCTTTTGAAACCTCAAAGCCTACCCCCGTGACACCCTTCCTCCAACAAGGCCACACCTCCTAAATCCTTCTAATCCTTTAAAGGAGTTTCACTCCCTGTTGACCAAGCACTCAGATATATAAGTCCATGGGAGCTTTTTTTTTTTTTTTTTTGTCTCAATATTTTTTTTTTAATTTTGATACTTTATTTACATTTCCAATGTTTCCCCTTTTCTA
>CM052708.1:53136416-53149654 GCA_028551405.1 Uromys caudimaculatus
CCCTATCCCCTCCCCCTCCCCGCCTCTGTGAGGGAATTCCTCCTCCCACCTACCCGCCCACCCATTCCCATATTCCCACCTTGACATTCCCCTTTACTGGGGCCTCTAGCACCCTCAGGCCCAAAGTCCTCTCCTTTCTCCCTGATGGCCATCGAGGTGATTCCTCTGCCTCATATGTAGTCCAAACCATGGGTCAATAAATGTGTATTCTTTGGTTGGTGGGGAGCTATTCTTATATAGACTCCCATACCGTCTATGCAGTTACAGGTCTGTGTTTTTGTGTCACTGTCCTTTTGTAGTTCAGTGTCTTACATAGTAAAAGCTATGATTTAAAGGGACTGCTGTGACAGAGACCTGTTGTAGGAAGAAGAGTCTAAGACTTGTGCAGAGAGGGCAAGGGCACAAGAAGGGAAACAGCTCATAGCTTTCCACAGACCACTGGGTTATACTCCAGTGACCAAAGATATGTCCTCAGGTGACGCTGAAAGGCTGAACATGGGCCAGATGGTGTACTCTTTCAAGGAGCTGAATTCATGTGAAATGCAGAAGTAGATTGTTTCAAGCCAAGGGGGTGGTGATATATTCTCATTAACAGGTGAGATCATTTGACTGCCTTCTAACAGGTTAGAGTCTTACAAGAGGGAACTCGAGAAGCCTGTGAGCGTCCTTCTCATCACTGGCTCAGACAAGGGTGCCAGCAGAGGTGATGGAGAACAGGCTGGTTAGGAGAAGGAAGGCCACACATGACACCTGAGGAGTTGGGTGCGAATGTCATATGCTAAGACAGAAAAGCCATAGGGAGGTTCAGGTTTGAGAGAGGAAATTTGGGTTTGTTGTGTTTCAAGTGTCCATGATGCCTGTAGAGATGACTGGTACAGTCCAAAACCGGAAGTCTTAGCTGCAGGTACACAATGGCAATTTTCAATCATAAGTGATATTCACAGCCCCATGGAGGGATGATGTTATCTAGTGGGAGAATTCTGCATCTCCAAGGTATGCTAAGACAAAAAGCAATGTTCAGAATTATACCATAGGTTCCATTATGTATGTGTCCATCCATGTCTGTCTGTGTGCTGTGGTCATCACAGGCCAAGGTTAGCACTGAGGAAGAAGAGCATTTGCTGTGTGTACAATGTACATTGTGATTCACTCCATACAGTAAGCCTTTGATTGTTCTGGTCAGATTACCTTTTTTACATATGAGGAATCCAAGGCCCAGAGAGGTAAAGCAGCTTGCCTAGACTTAACACAGCTAGTTGGTGGCAGAGTGGGAATAGAAACCCCAGGCAGTGTTCAGAGCCTAAACTTTGCTATATAGAAATTGCTAGGTGTAAAAGTGTGTGTGTGTGTGTGTGTGTGTGTGTGTGTGTGTGTGTGTGTGTGTGTGTGTGTGTGTGTGTATCCACACCTATGAACCATCAGAATGTTGAAAGGTGTCTAGTCTCTTTCTGACACCCTTAGCACTGTCAAACTTTGGCTAAATAGTGGTGATAAGTAGGTCAGGTCTGGAATGAGCCTGAGGGCAGCTTTGTCACCTGTAGCTGAAGCCTAAGTAAACACTAAGTAAACCACTCTTGAGTGGTCAGTCTATATCATCAGAGATGACCAGGGCTGACTCCTGGAGCTGAGGTCAGACCTCCTGTATGTCTCTTCCCCCATTGCTTTCCTTTGGGTTTGTGAAATTAAAGATAGTTCATAAATTTGAATAAATGTCAAGAGTACCTTGAAGAGTCGCATAAAGGATTTATCCTCTGGAACAACGTGTGGTGAGCAAGTAATTTTGTTTGACTGATAAATGACAGGTAAATTTTCTGTTCCTGAATCTAGACTTAGGGTGTGTGGCTTGTTCCCACAGGGACCTCAGTAACTAGAGGAGATGGCATCTATTTTTACTGTTCATTCAAAACCCTGATCATTCATGAGGATGAGTCATGCTTAGCAAAGCCCTGAAGTTTCCAAACTGGAGAGGAGAAATGATGTAACCCAGCTCACTCCTCTTCATACGAGTCAAATTATACCTCAGATAAAGTATGAGTTGGGGGAAGTAGCCTTCACTACAGCTCCAAGATGTAATGGCAGCAGCAGCTCAGGGTTCCCGGATGACCTTCACCTCCAAAAATCCTAGCACCATTATCTTCAATACCATCGACTTGCACTTAAGAATGAGCCTGAGGTTGTCCTCTGGCTTTCTACATATGTGCAGACTCACCTGCACACACATACACACATGTGCATGCATGCACACAACATTGTCAATGTAGCTAGTGTGTCCATACATGTACCTGTGGGACAGGAGACAGATAAGAGTCACGTGGAAGCTCAAGGGCCAGCTCACCTAGAGTGTGTGGCTCAGCAGCACAGATTAGAGGGCCATTGCCTCAGCACAGGAGAAAGAGGACACAAGTGCCATGGCATATACCTGTTCATACACACACAGTAACAAATTTAAAAGTAAGTAAAGGAATTTAAAATAATTTTGGTAAATAAATCTTCCTAAGCTTATGTACATATAGACCCCTTTTCTCAGGTTTCATATGTTGAAGGTGTGTGTGTGTGTGTGTGTGTGTGTGTGTATTTACATATGTGGAGTTCAGCTATAGCTATCTTCAGCACACCTTCCCTGTAAGTTTGCTCTGAGCTTTTCCATGTGGGGTTTGAGCCCTGGGCACCTCTGGAGCAGGCCAACAGCAGATGTAGAGTTTCTGTGGTGCAGCTTTCACATTGTCATCGTTCAAACGTCAACAGTCTTGCTGCAGTTCTGGTGCCCATAGTATTTGACCATAAGTCATCTATTTTTGTTAGAACTTACTCAATTGGAATCATGATGTGTTTGCCCAAAAAAGTCCCTGAGGGAAGAAACCCTCTTCTGCAGATGTCTGGCCAGGGCCAGTGTGGGCTTGTTTCTGTTCTTTACCTCAAGAGGGCACTCTGCTTTAAGCTTAAAAACTGTTTCTCTGACTTCAGCCTTCAGTGCAACAAATCTCATGAGTGACTCTTAGGAAAAGTGCGAGCCACCACAGCACGCGCGCTCCCTTCTGCAGCCCTGCTGTCCTGCTCTCTCCTGGTCTCTGTACTTTGTGAGGCAATGTGAAAAATGCTGATTTGTGAGCTTTTGTTTGCTTTGTTGAGGTAAATTCTTTGTATGACTCCCTATAATAAAGTGTTCAGGGGAAATTTTGTGTCATTTGAAGTAGTAGTTTCTGAACTAAACTAGAAACAAAATTATTTTCAAATGTTAGCATCTTTGTGAATTAAAGAGCAGCCCAGGAAAACTGGTTTTGGTCTGATGTGTTCTTTTCAAAACATGTAGGCAGCCTTCCTGTCTGTTATTTTGTGAGAAGATGGCTAGAAAATAGATGTTTCCAGAAGAGCCGCCTCCCTCTGATGGAAGCCAGCTCCCTGAAGAGCCCTGGCTCCTCCCCTCTGATGGAAGCTGGCTCCCTGAAGAGCCCTGTCTCCTCTCCACACAGCTGTGGCACGGACACTCATTTGCTAAGGACAATAGGATGTTTTTCAAGGGGCCATCTTAAACTAGGCTAACAGCTCCTTGAGGTGGCAGGCGAAGCCACCAGTGTTGAAGGTTAAACATCCTTAGGGCCACAATTTGATTAGCTCAACTGTTCCTCCTTGGTCTTCCTGTATCTAATCCAAGTGATTAGAGGCTTGTTTTGTTTTGTTCTTTTTACTTACAAGTTTAGGATTGGATCTTAAACCAGCATGAGCCTATTATTTGTGTCCTGTAGATATCAGGAAGTTGTGAAATGATTACAGGCAGAAAGTGAAGGAACACAAGCCTGCTCAAGGACAACGCAGGCCTGGCCACTTCGAAGGCTGTTGACTGAAGCCAGTGCTGGTCACTCAGCCCATCAGCTAGACTGAGCCTCTTCGGGTCTCCAGAGAGTACCAATTACTGATAACTGTCACCCCATAAAAACCATCACTTTGGACAAAGACCACAGTGGGATCTGAGTCACCCATTCACCAGAGTGCGACTATTGCCAGATAACTCAGAGCAAGCTCTTAATGGAGTTTTATTCCTTTTTAATCAGCTCTGCCCAGAAGCAGTTTTATATTCAGTGCTCCTTGGCTGTTTTCACAAGGTGCAATTTAAAAGGGTAGTTACCCATCAAGGAGGCATGAGTCACACTTTTCCCTGTGGAAATTTAAACTCATTTCCGGTCCTTCCCCCCCCCCCCCCCCCCAGTGTCTTTAAATCCTCTGTGTCCTTACACATCTTGGGAAAGCTAGAATGCTAGGTAATGCTGGGTACCAAACCCCAAAGTTAATTCCATGCTCTTGCCTGGACTGTGAAGGAAGCAAAAAGCAGCCTCCAGAGGTCTGGAAGCAACTAGCAACTTACAAGGTCTTCCCCACGTGCATTGCTATGCATTGTATAAACTAACATTCAGCTTGGTGTTTTTTCCTTGATTTGTTTGGACAACCTGTGTAACAAAAATACTATTAAGATTCAGAACATGGACAGCTGTAGTTTAATTCCAACAGCCAGGAAGCAGAAGCAGAAGGATCTCAAATTTGAGACCAACCTGGGCTTCTTAGCAAGACCCCGTGAAAGCAGATAGATAATGGAGAGGATTTCTGTCATCAGGGTTACTGTCTTTTCCTCCAGAAAACCCTCACTTTCGCTTCCCAGAATCGGCAATCCTTGTGGTAGTTTCTTTGCCTTTTCACCCACCGTACATGAATTAAACCCATCGTAGAACTTCACATAATGTTAACCTCTGCTCTCCCGTGGAGGAGGGGTTCTTTCACT
Source organism: Uromys caudimaculatus (assembly GCA_028551405.1). Taxonomy (NCBI): domain Eukaryota; kingdom Metazoa; phylum Chordata; class Mammalia; order Rodentia; family Muridae; genus Uromys; species Uromys caudimaculatus. Next base: position 53,141,188 of record CM052708.1, read on the forward strand.
GACCATCGCTTGAGCTTCACCAGTGGTGTTAGGCGAGTCCACAGTTGCCCAGTTTTAATGCTAAGTGGTATTCTGCTGGATACACAGACCACAGTTGTGTATGGACCACAGTTTGTGTATCCATCCTTCTGTCTGTGGACATGGGCTGCTTGCAGCTTCTTATTAATATAACTCCGACCACTTTTGTACAAGTCTTTTTTATGGTTAAATGTATGTATTGCTCTTGGGTAGTAACGAGAATTGCTAGGTTCGTTAGTGTTTCATGAGAAACGGCCAGCCATTTTTCTGGAATGGTTGTGCTTTTTGTACTCCTAGCACTCATGGGCGAGAGCTTGCTGGTTCTGCATCCCTACCAGAGCATGCTGTTGTCAGTCCTTTTAATTTTAGCCATTCTGGTGGGTGTGTAATGGCATCTATTGTGGTTTTAATTTGCATTTTCCTGATGACTAATGCCGTTGAACACTTGAGTGTGTGCTTGTGCTGTCCAGTTATATTTCCTTTGTTGAAATGTTTAATCTTTTTCTGTTTTTTTGTTGGGCTGTTACATGTCCTTGATTTGAGAACCTGGTCTGTACCTTCACTATTTATTCTATTGATGATCTTTTAGGGCAGAATGAAGATGGCCAATCTTTTTCTTTCTTACCATTGCTTTATGTATTGTAACTAATAAACTATCACATATTCCCAGGGCACAAAGTTAGTCTCCTGTATTGTCTAATAATTAAAATTTCAGTTTTTACATTTAGCTTTCTGATCCCTTTTGAATTTTTATATATACTGTGAGGTAGGAATCAAGGCTTTTTTTTTTTTTTTCCAGTATGGAGACTAAATTGTTTTCAGATGATTTTTTTTAAAACTCACCTTTCCCATTTGGAGTTTATGAATCCTTTGTTAACATTCAAAGGGCTGTGTATATGGGCCACACAGTACAATGCTGCTGTCTGTTTTGGTTTATAGACCAGTAAGTATCACATTGCTTTGAGCACTGTAGCTTTTCAGTGTGTCTTGAAGACAAATAATATATATCTTCCAACTTTGTAATTGATTTGCATGATTGCTGTAGGTAGTCTGAGCTATTTGCACATCTTTGTAAAATTGAGAATTAGCTGTTGCTGGCCGGCTATCTTACAAAGTGTAAAAAGAGTTAGGATATTTTTAAATGATAGATAGGACACAAACTCTGGGGAGAGAGTTCACTGTGGTCACTGTGAGCATGGCCTGGCTCCTCATTAGACTTCCTTTACTTTTCATCAGCAGTCTTGAGTAAAGGTATTTATTGGTTTTACTTTTTATGATTTATTCTTTTATTTGTATGTCTGTGTGCCTGAATTTATGTATGTTCATGTGTGTGCAGGTGCCTACAGAAGCCAGAAGAATATGTGAGATATTCTGAAACTGGATTAAGGGGTGTTGGGAGCTGAACTCAGGTCCTCTGTGAGAGCAGTATGTGCTTTGAACTGTTGACACATATTTCCAGCCCCTGGGCTATTCTTTTAGGATGACTTAAATTGTAAAACCTTGACCATCATTTTATTTTCTAATACAAATATTCAAAGTGGTAAGTTTCTTTTTAGGCTCCTTTTTTCTTTCTTTCTTTTTTGAGATAGAATCTCACTATTTAGACAACCTGGCCTCAGACTCAGAGATCCACCTACCCAGATTCTGGACGTTTCTTTATGCAAATGCTGTACACTTTCATGTTTCACATTTTAAATTATTATTGTATTTTAATTATTCAGTGTCAAATTTTCCCTATTACCTTTTTTATTTCTTTTTCAATTCCAGGGATTGTATAAAAATTGTTTAATATCTACATTTCAGAACAGTGAGTTTTTGTTTGATATCTTAATGATTTCTGATTTTATTTCATTTTGTTCAGAGCGCCTATTCAGTTCAACTTCAATTTTGGTTGTGTTGTCTTTGTTTAATTAGTAGAGACTTGTTTACTGGCCAAGGTATGTGCTCCCTCTTGATGAGTATGGTATGTGTATTGGAAAGGAAGTAACTTCTGCTGTGTCTGTGTTTGTGCAGCTCAGCTGAGTGAGTGTTAGCATCGCTCAGATGATATATTAGGTAGCTCTCCAGCACTATAGCACCTGCCATAGTCAGCTTAGACAGAAAAAGTCTGTTGTCCTCCCTCAGAGTTTTGGAGGTTTCAGGCTATACTTTTAGAATGTGATAGGAAGACTATGGCAGAGCAAACCTGCTACCTCATGGTGGACTTGAAAGAAAAAGGTAGACAGGTAACACAGCCCTTCACGGGCAGCCCTTGGTAACCTAACAGCCTCAACTAGTCTCTTTATTTGATGTTAGTTCTGCCATAGAGCCTCATGTGCTTCCTGCCAGCCCTGTATGCCTTTCCATTCACTCACTTCCCAGCCTTCTAGAGCAAGTGGATTCCCTGTAGGCAGAAACCTACAGTACCCGTGGGGGAGGGAGTGGGCACAGCTGCCCATCTTGATAATGTGTGCCTTTTAATTGCAGTACTTAGTGCTGTTAACATTTGGTATAATTAGTGATAATTAGTTTGTATTGGTTGGATTTATGTCTACTAGTTTAGTCACCCCCTACGTTAGTTTTCCCTAGCCAAGAATAATTTCACTGAACTCCATTCCTTTATAATACCGTATAGTTGGTTTTTTCTGCATCCCTCGATAGAGACCATCTTAGGAGGAAGTAGTAAGTATCTGATGGAAAGTAGTGGATATCTGAAGGGTGTGAGGTGGAGCAGTGGGAGTGGCCTTCATTATGTTTCTGTACCAGGCTGACTCCTGGCCAGCTCCTGCCTTGGCCTCCCCAGTAGCTTGGAGAAAGGTGCACTTGCCTCTGGCTGGTAGGCATCTGCCATCACTTCTCATTGTCATCTGCTTAAGCACAGATTTGTTTTGTGCTTCCATTTCCTGGTGTCATAAAATGAAGCAATGGGACTAAAGTGTCCGCAGGTGGTCCTGGCTGACATCTGTGACTTGGCTTTGACTGGAGTAATGGTTATCTGAAAGTCCACACTGGTTTCACTTAGCTACCTCCTCCTGCCAGGGGCAGCTTTCTGTGGTACGCCTGCGCACTGAGCCTATGAGTGCCTTCCTTACCTGTGACTGGTGTTCTGTTACTACTGTGGGGCCCTTGGTTCCTCAGCCATCTGGTTATGACTACAAAATGTTAAGACTCTGTTGACTGATCTGTTTGGCACCTGACTGTTCTCTAAGCTCCAGTGTCACCAGCTCAGTCTCTCCTAGTCGCACTTAAAAATCAAACTTCTTTTTGGCTTTTTCAATTATATTGGACAGAGACTGTTGGCTTTTAGATCCTATTATCATAACCAGTCTCCAGAAAGAAATTGGATTACAATCTCAAAAAGAGATGGGCGCATCCTCTAAGCTTCTGGCTTAAGTGTAGAGCTTCACTAATGTCAGTGTGAGATGTACCCGGTTTTATTGAGGTATTATCCAGGTATGGTGATGGTTTATAAAAGGACATTTGTTCTGCAGTTGTGATTCTGAGGCATTCAGTAATAACCCCAAGAGGCATCAGTCCAAAGAACTTTTAAACTCTGTTGACTTATTTGGGCCTGTGGAGGTGGGACATGTGTAGGCTGTGACTGATGGAAGTTAATATCTCATCTCTCTGCCCTCATTTACTTGTCAGTTTGGCTTGAATGGATTGAGTTTGGGGTCCTAAGCTTGACTGAAGCAGCTCTGGGATAAAAACTAGATTTTTAGTTTTTATGGACTCTCTGACCTAATGCAAATTACCTTTTCTGTTTCCAATAGGGGCGGTAGGCAGCAAGATCACTAGAGGCTATGGAAGGGGAGAGAGTCCTCCTTTGTCCTAGCTACATCTGATTCATTTATTCATTCTTCATGTTCATTTCTTTGGTTTGATTGAAGGGATTAGTGCTGAACTCCTAAGCTATTAGACACTAAACATCGTTGGACCTGCTGGGAGCTCCCTGTCTAAAAGGGGGAACAGATATATCCATAAATAAGTGTGGATGCACACGGAGCTCGTCCTACCATGGACTCTGAGAACGTGTCACCGGAGGAGAGAGGTCTTTGAGCTAGGCGGCATGGGTTTTATTTCTAAGGTGGGGCTCTCCTTTCTCTCCTCCCTGCTTCCTGCCCACTCTCACTGTGAATAGTTCTGACACCATATGTTTCTTAGAGAGCATGAGCTTCTTACATAATTGTTAGCTTGGTGGCCTGTGAGAAACATAGTTCAGAGCATCCCTGCAGCCTTCCTAAGGCAATCCTCTGGCTGTCATAAAGAGCAGTAGCCCTGGCAGGAAAACTGAGTCCAAGTCCTGCCTCTGTCTGTTAGAAGTTGAAACAGCTCCTCTCTGCCCCAGAACCTAAAAACTGAAATCCCAGAAGGTAAGGTGTCAACTGTGGTACTGAAAGAAAGGCACACTTGGTAAGTGGCGGGTTAAAGGAGGGAGGGAGGCTTATGTAGCAGACTCTGAAAGGCTCAGATTGAGTAGCATCTTGTGTACATGTATTAGCATATGAAAAAGAGTAGTTATGTAGATATCTTTACATCTCTTAAACAAGGCAGCAGATTTACTAAGATACTGGACTACAAATAGCAACAAACAAAACACTGTAGCTCACCAAAGATCCAATACTCAGTTGTTTTTAATGTTCTGATTTGATAAGAATTTCCACTTCATTGCTTTTCAGATGGAAATACAATTCTGAAAGGAAATGGGAAATACTGACCCTTTTCTTTTGTTTTTCAAGATAGGGTTTCTCTTGTAGCCTTGGCTGTCCTGGAACTTGCTCTGTAAGCCAGGCTGGCCTCAAACTCAGATATCCAACTGCCTCTGCCTCCCAAGTGCTGGGATTAAATGCATGTGCCACCAATGGCTTTTTAAACCGAGTTATTTTCTCTTTCTCCACATTTCCCCAGAGGAAAGACATGTTTGAGGTGGAGTTAAATTTTTGAGAGTAAGAGTTGCCTCTGTGTCCTGTCCTTTGTTTTGATTTACAAGGTGACGGTGTCATGCTTGTGGCAGCCTCCTCTGTGTGCCTCCATGAGCGATGATGCTCTGTAACAGGCGGATCAGTTCATAGGTTTGCCCTCTCCTCTAGGCAGATCCCCGTTGCTGCTGTTGCCAGCTCGCTTGTTTTTCCGCAATGATGGAGCTGTCACTATGCCCAGGCTCTCTTGCCTAAGGCCACTGCTTTTGAGAAATACTAGTTAATAGCATGGTTTGTGGTACATGTTGGAATCTGGATTCTAGGATGTTTTCAGGTACTTTTTGAACTATACTCAGAGCTTTCTACCATCTGTCTTTCATGCATCTTTATATAATTTGCTTTGTCCACAGTGGTTTCTTTTTCTCTGAAGTCCAGTAATTACTGTTAGAAGCAAATGACTTGTGCTCAACATGTGACATATGTATTTCCTGTCCTCCATGAGAACATTATGGAAAGGTGAAAGGAGAATGGTTACAGTTAGGTTAGAGATGTGCAGACAGACAGAAGTCTCCATCCCAGGCTGAGAGTCTAAATAGCATGGTAAATAAACAGACCCACCTTTAACTTCTTTAGCCTTTTCCACTGTGTCCCAGAACAAGATGCCTGTTCCTGTTGAGCTTCAGTGTCTTCATGTGGTAAATGAAATGATAGGACACCTCTCTGTTGATAGTCAGTGACCCAGTGTCAGTCACAATGTCCTCAATCACTGAGTTTCTGCCACCCACCTCATGAGCACCCTGACAGATGATATGACCTTGGGCCAACAGTAAGGTCAACATCTCAGAGAACTTAAATCCGAGGTGGTCCTCACTATCCTGTGTCTTGACTTAGTGAGTAACCAAAAAATGCTCTCTAGTTTTACACATTCTTAGAAGTTAGACCTCTGGGTGCATAGAAGACGTTTCACCTGAATGATCTCTGCCGCCTACATGGCTCCCCTTACCTCCCCCACCCCTTGTTGTTGTATTTAAAATGGCTCTGTGATGCAGTGAGAAATAAGTAATGCAGATGGTTTTTGCTTATGTGAAATCGGTTGCTAGGAATTGAGAAATAGCTTTTCACAGTTGAAATCACTGTTTTCAAGAAGATTATGACTGCAGCCAACTGTGTGAAGAATGATAACGGGAATGATAACGGGAATGAAATGAGGGTGTGCTGCTGCAGTTGTGTCGGCTCTTTGAAGTGCAGTACCGTTGTCAGCATCATTTGGCAGATGAAGATGCCAGGGCCAGAGAGGTTAATAGAATTACTTTCTGCCTGGTGAGGGAGTAGGAAAGCTGGGATTTGAACTTATACTATCTGGCTCCAGAGTCCACACGCTTAGTTAACTGTCTCATCCTGGGAAAACTAAGAGAAGGCAAGCTAGGAAGAAATGACCCCAGGTGTGTAATTTTACTTCTGATCTGCAGGTATTCTGAGAGAAGCCTCACAAAGTGTATTGGAATTACGATTGAGACCAGACCTGATTATTGCATGAAGCGGCACCTAAGTGACATGTTGACTTATGGCTGCACGAGGCTGGAGATCGGAGTGCAGAGTGTCTATGAAGATGTGGCCAGAGATACCAACAGGTGAGATGGCGGTGGGTGGCCTCCTCTTGTTCCCACTGGCTCTTCTTTCTTCCTTGAGCCCAGTCTCAGAAAGGTGTGTGATCTTAGCTGTTTACTCTCTTCTTCTATCCGTGCTCTCAGGCCATCTGCTCGTGCCTTCATTTTCGGTATAGTCATCTGACAGTCTCTTCCGTCTAGAAATGTATCACTGAGTCAGGGAAGGTCAGTCCACGGAAAATTTGTAAATAACTGCCCCTTCTGCCGAAGAGCAAAGAAATGAGGAATCAATTAGCAGCAGACACGACTGACCCAAAGTGGCAAAGGCCACTTCATGTGACCAAGATTGTAAACGGGAGCTAAGGAAACACACTAGTCCATACTTAGAAGCAGCCTAGAGGAATGGCAGACCCAGGACTTTGTCCTTTAAGTAGCAGAGATCTGTTGAATATTTTTAAACACAGGGAAAAATCTAATAGGTATTGTACCTACAAAAGAGGAATCTCAGAGCAAAGCAAACTCTGTTAGAAAGTCTCACACAGGAGGCTGCTTGGAGATCATAGTAATCACAGGCTGTGCTAGGAGGTCCCTGTGGAGCTGTTCAGAGACACCAGCTACGCTGAGGCTGAGAGGAGACCCCGAGTTACTTGTGTGCACTGGAAGAAAGTGTTTGAGGATGGGAGCACGTGACAGGCAGAAGGTTGGATTGTACGGGGCCCAGGAAGTCAGCCACACAATCCTGGACTTTAATCAAGAGGCAGGCTGGGATCTAAGATAGGAGCATGCCTGCATAGAATAAGTAAGAGCCCCTTTGTTCCAATATGGGAGACAGTTTAAAAGGGGGAAGGAGACAGCCTCAACCCACAGGTGTTGAAGTAATTTAAGCAGGAAACCCTTGAGTCCTAGAAAGCAGAGAGTGTTGTTTGCTGACTGCTGGGAAGTAAGGGCCAGAGAGAATGGGAAGTGGGGGCCTTGGAGGAAGTGGGGGCCTTGGAGGAAAGAGAGGCTTCACTTTGTAGACACTAAATGTTACATACTTGTGGAACATTTAGTATGGTTTAGAGCAGGGCTAGCCAGTAGAATGTTCCAGACCTGCACTGTTCATGTGGTGACAGTACAGCTGAGGAAATGAATATTTCTTTGTAATTTAATTTGTATAGCTGCATATGCATAGTTGTGACCATATTGTTCAGTAACTTTGAAGTAGAATAATTGAGTGCAGAATTCAGAAGAAAGTCCAAGCCAGAACTTTAGATGTCACTGGTAAAAACTAACTAGAAAAGGAAGTGGGGCCATGGGAGTAAGTGGGGCATCCGGGGGGGAGTATGGCAGAGCCCACAGCTTCTGAGAGTGTCCTGTGCTGTGTGGTAGCATCTTGGTGGTAGAAGGAATTGTCACAAGGCTTCAAGTTTTAGTTGCCCCAGTTGTAATCAAGGCCTGTTTTCTGCTCGGATGTGGCAGGACAGCATATGTTACAAGGCCTGATCCGGTCCCTGTGCCAGCCAAACCTTTCTCTGATGGACCCTTTGTCATACTGGTGACATCTGCTTTGTGTTGTAGTTTCTTCCCTCTCTCTACCAGCATTTCATAGTTCTGAAAGAAGTGATACTCAGATCAGAGCTCCTTCATGATTTAGTGTTGTTGTTTCCCAGTTTAGCCCCAAACCTGGTAGGGACCCTAGGATGATCTTTAATTCTTAATCTTCTTGCCTCCACTTCCTAAGTGCTTGGACTACAAGTAGATATCAGCGTGCCTGGCTTCTGCATGGTCCTTGTTTAACAGGTCCTACAATGGTCAGCTGATTTCCTGATGGTGCCGAGCCCCATCGTCTGGGTACACAGTGCTCCTTGTTACTTCCAGGCCTTTGAGCAGGTTCATAAGAGATTTCTGAACAGTGTCTTTGAAGCTATGATATTCCTCCAAGTCTCCTCAGAGCTGTGTGAA
>CM052708.1:53149754-53172637 GCA_028551405.1 Uromys caudimaculatus
TTGAGCAGGTTCATAAGAGATTTCTGAACAGTGTCTTTGAAGCTATGATATTCCTCCAAGTCTCCTCAGAGCTGTGTGAAAGTGACTTCTGTTCCCAGCCAAGAAGCTCTTGCTCTCGTAGATTCTCTTCCTCTTCCTCTTCCTCTTCCTCCTCTTCCTCTTCCTCCTCCTCTTCCTCCTCCTCCTCTTCCTCCTCCTCTTCCTCTTCCTCCTCCTCTTCCTCTTCCTCCTCTTCTTCCTCTTCCTCCTCCTCCTCTTCCTCTTCCTCTTCCTCCTCCTCTTCCTCCTCCTCCTCTTCCTCCTCCTCTTCCTCTTCCTCCTCCTCTTCCTCCTCCTCTTCCTCCTCCTCTGACTCCCATTTGTTAGCTTGCCAGTCCATTCACCTGTCTAACAGGTAATGCATTTTCTCTCTCAGGGGCCACACTGTGAAGGCAGCGTGTGAATCATTCCACCTAGCCAAAGATTCTGGTTTCAAAGTGGTGGCGCATATGATGCCTGACCTGCCGAATGTGGGACTGGAGAGAGACATTGAGCAGTTTATAGTAAGTGCGGCCTTGAGCCTGTGGACCCTGAGCGCCTCCACACACTTCCCGCACCTCCCTGCTCTGCGCGTTCACTATTGTGTTTTCCATTCTTAAAGCTGTAAAGCCTTGTTCCAAAATGCTCAAAACACAGTAAGGAGTAGTCACCCTCCTCCCCATTGTCAGGCAAAAACTGTATTTTAATGCATTCTTTTCAGGCTTTAAAATGTATAAGCTTTACTCTAGTTCCAGGGAATTCACCACCTTCTGGCCTTGCTGGGCACTAGGCACACATGTGGTGCACAGCCATACATGTAGGCAAACATTTATATACATACATATAAATAAATTTTAAATTATGAAATGCTTAGTGTCTTAGAGTTTCCTTTGCTGTGAAGAGACACCATGACCATGGTAACTCTTATAAAGGACAACATTTAATTGGGGCTGGCTTACAAATTTAGAGATTCAGTCCATTATCATCATGGCAGGGAGCATGGCAGTATGCAGGCAGGCATGGGGCTGCTGGAGCTGAAAACTCTACATCTTGTTCCTAAGAAAAACCAGGGAAGAATGTCTCTTCCAGGCAGCTAGGAGAAGGGTCTCAAAACCCACGCCCCCAGTGACACACTTCCTTCAACAAGGCCATACCTAACCCAACAAGGACACACCTAATAATGCCAAGCAGATTCAAACCAGCACACTTAGACTTTGAGGAACTGAGGCTGTTTTTGCACATGTAACACAGATACACTCAGATTCACATGTGGATGACATAGGTTTTTCTTGATGTGGCTTTTTTACTTAATATTATAACAAGCATTTATAGTATAACAAGACAATATTTCCACATGGTGACAGGTGGCATAGATAAGGCACAGGGCTCATCAGTTGGGATGCTGGCATTTCCTGTCCTCAACCTTTGTTGCCAAACTCCTATAGTCCAATGTCCCCAGAGACAGGCCAGCACAGGGAGTAGAGAGGTGTTCCTCTATGTGCAGACTTGGCTCCGCGTCCGTTTTTTACTCCATGTTTGTTCCATTCTGTCTGGCTCCTGGGCCTTTCGATGTGCGAGCTTTGTGAGACTGTGGTGTGATGCTCTGGCCTTCATCAGCCTCTTACTCTGCAGCTTTCTTCCCTTTCAAAGCTGGATGCCAGTCTTCATTGTTTTCTGTTTTCCAGTCGTGGTTGCCATCCACCCCTACCCCCACCCCCATGTCCTTTCTTGTTCTTTGTTCTTCTAAGTTTACACTGCTTGGAAAATGTCCCGTTTTGCCTCCTAATTTTAGAGGAAAAGGAGAGAAACCCATGTTTTAGTTCTCATGTTTAATCATGAGTCCAGGACCAGTTCAGTTTAGCTTCATTCTTACAAAAGGAGTGTATCAGCCCCTGTGTCTCCTGCAACCAGAACTTTTCTGACATGTGTACTCAGTGTAGATTCAGACTAGGCAGAGAAGGGCTTGCCTGCATGCTCTTTGTGGGTTTCTAGAATATTTATTAAAGACTTAATAACTCTATAAATATTACAATGGAAACCACACAATTACAAAAGAATGTCTTTAAGAACATATGGTGCAACAAGAATACAGCATTCAAGAAGGTGACAGTCAATGAAATCTAAAACCTATAGTTACATTTGTTTGAAAAGCAAGTTAAACAATGGAAAGTTTGTGAAAATAATGTAGTCAGGGATTTTAAAGCATGATTTAAAATTTCCAGAGCTAGAGCCCTGCTGGCTGGGTAGATCCTGATGGGGGTGCAGGGGTGGGAAGGACATTTTGTGAACCCACCCCGGTCCAGCACAGTGGTACACAATCAAGATTAGAGTTGGCACCATGCAAAGTCCTAGACAGGACAAAGCCTGGTGTCTCTCTGCTGCCTTCCAGATAAAGAAACAGCCACCGGGTGTGTAAGATAGAATAGGTCTGTGGCAGAATAGATGAGCTAGGTGAATGCCTCAGTGTCCAGATAACAAAGGGGATTGTGTAGCCCATGTCAGAAGTGGTGCCAGTTTGCCTGAGGTTGCTGGTGACATCCTGAGACACGCAAGCTTTCCCTGTAAAGGACCCTATTGTAAACATTGTAGGGATTTGTTTGTTTGTTGTCCCTTTGTCTGCATTATAAGTTTTGATGGGACTTTTTTAAATGTTTTTTTCCCCCACAGTTTTCCAAAAGTTGAAACAATCATGTCTATTATTAAAAGATGTTGGAAGGAAGTAGGGTAGCATTTCTAAAGAGTAGTGCTCAGTGTGAGACGGGCAGCCACAGACGGGGCTGTACAGGAGAGCTGTGTAGCACAGGATAGGCTGGGGCTGCTGAATAGCTGCATCTTGTCCCTGTGTACACTTCTTGACAGAAGGGACAGACAGCTCCAGGCCTGCAGCAAATGGAGAGAAGCTGGCATAGGAGTCCCCTCTAGGGACAGAACTAACGATAATTTTTGGTTCTCTGGCTGTAGGAATTTTTTGAGAACCCTGCTTTTCGTCCTGATGGTTTGAAGCTCTACCCTACCCTGGTGATCCGTGGAACTGGTCTGTATGAGCTGTGGAAATCAGGGAGATACAGAAGCTATTCTCCCAGTGACCTGATTGAACTGGTGGCTCGGATCCTAGCCCTTGTGCCCCCATGGACTCGTGTGTACCGGGTGCAGAGGTATGTGTTACCTTTCAGTCCCCCAGATAGCTCTCTAAAGGGGTAGTCTGGTTGATATCAAACATTTTGAACTCTTTTTAAATTAAAAGTAGAATATGAGGAATGCCATATGTAGGAAATGAACACTAAGGATAGTGTGTCAAGGCCTCTTTACCAGTATCTTACATTTATTCGTCGTCCATTTATTCATGAGCCAGGAAAGTAAGAACAGCCCGAAGGGTCCCATGGGCAAAATCTAGGACAATTTGAACATCAAAATAAACATACCGAGGGCTGGGGGATGGCCAGTCAGAACAGTGCTTGCCATGCAAGCATGAGGGCCTGACTGTGAGCCCTAAAGCCCAGTGTGGTCTCATATGCTTGTCATCCAGCACTGGGGAGAGAAACAGGCAAGCCCCTGGGGCTCAGGGACCAGCTAACATAGCCTACTTGATGACTTCCAGACCAGTGAGAGTCTCTGCCTCAAAAAGAGGTGGACACCTCAGAGAAGAACCACACCAGAGGTTGTTTTCTGCCCTCCACATGCATGCATACACATGTATGCACACATATACATGGGTAGACAGGTAGATTGTGTGTGTGTGTGTGTGTGTGTGTGTGTGTGTGTGTGTGTGTGTGTGTATGTTACCAAATTATAACCAAATGAATAAAGCAGGAATCCTTCAGTCCATATTGCTACTCTTAATTAGGTCAGTAATTTGTATGCTTCAGAAGCATAATATCAGCTGTCTTCTTTATACGCAGGTTCTGAATTTGCTAGTTTACCTACTAGAAAATCCTGTGACTCAAAATCTGTCCTCATAGCACATTTGCCATAAGTCATTCTCAGAATGGAACAATTTGGGTCGCTCATACACACACACATACTCTTAGCTGAGGTCAAAACAGTGCCTCTCCGTCCTCCAGTCCTCACGCTGTAAACAAGTGTTCTCTTTGCACTCTTCTTAATGCTGCATTTTTCAGATTTTTGTGAGCTGGTTAGGAATTGGCTCTTTAAAATGACCTCCAGACACAGTGCTTAAGTGTAGTCTATTGCTCCTAAGTGCCTGAAGGCCATGAAGTGGCTTATGGAGGGAGTAGCGTGTAGTGGGAAGCCTTTATTGAGGAGGCTTAAGAGAGAACTATTGGCTGTGAGTTCAGGGCGAATCAATCAATTATATATATTAAATAAGGTGTTTTTAAACAGAATCGCAGAGTATAAGGTACTTACTTATTGATGGTTGACAAAAAGTCAGGCCAAGAGATGCTCATGGGAACCTAGCCCTGAGGGTTCTTCTGAGGAGCAGTGGTTCTGGCACACTGCTTCATTGTCAGCTGTGACCTGAGAGAATATAATTACCTACTGAGTGCGTACCTACCGGAGATCTCGAACTGACCAGATGTAGTTGGAGCTTTCCCCACAATACACTTACTACAACATGGGAAAGAGTCATGTGGTGCAGAGGAAACCTGGCCACGAGCTGCAGTGAACATTGTCAGAAGCCCATGAAATTGGCTGTGGCCACCTGCTGGGACTGACTGACACCACAGGGTTACCCCTGTGTCTTCTACCCAGCATCTGTAACTAAGTTTAATCATGAGCCGACATTAGCAACCCCAAGTAGATGTACACTTTAGCAAACGACTAGCGCCTCGTCGTTCAAAGTGTAGGGTTAGGGAGTTCTGTATGATGGAGATAGAGAGACCAGGTCCCTTTGCTTGAAGGACTTGGTTAAGACACTGGTGAACTCAGTTGGGCTCAAAGAGCAACATCAGAGTGTCTCCTGGGTGGCAGTTCTATGGTCGTGATAGAATCTGCCCCTTTGGATGCTCAAAGTGCCCCGAGTCCTGCCACATCTTACTCACTTTTTACCTTCCAGTGGGTCAAGAACCATAGTTATCTGAACTTTTTTTTGTGTGGCTTAGAGATTGTTTCCCAAAATGTGAATTAGTACAACAGGAAAGAAGAAAGCTGCAAGAACATTAGCAGAGGCAGAGGCAAGAGGCTATGTGTGTCTGACTTGGACCATTCGTCACAGACGAGGTCAGTCTCACCCCAGGAACCGTGGTCTTCTAATGTAAAAGAGCTCATTGATGAAGAAGCCTCTGTTTTCTTTTTCCTGTAGACAGTGAGTCAGAGACAGCAGAGACACTTGCAAGCTTCATGTGAGGACCTTAGGAAGTAGTGTTGTGGGTCATTATCCTGCCCACACCAATAAGACAAATAAGGACTTGAGGGGTGACAGCAGCCCCCATCTGAAGGAGAGGGACCATGGAGTGTGCAGGCCGCAGGCTTTGAAGGCTGCCTTCTGCTTCCCGAACCCAGGGGACGGCAAGGTTTTCAGAAGCTGTGGAGTCATGGTGCCCTGGCGAGTCCAAAGACAGCTGCTTGACGAGCAAGAGATCAAGCATAGACGCCTGCTCTCACCTCAGTCCCATTGTGGGGTCAGGTTTCCATGTTGTGAGGCTGATAACTTGCCTTATTTTGAAGATAATCTTTTGATAAGTTTAATTCAAGGCTGTGTTTTCTATAATGCTTTCCATTTTTTCTTTTAAAATTATTTTTTATTTTGAAGGTTTTAAAATGTAACTATAATAATTATACAAGTTTTTATTAATAGAGGGTTTGGATTATATAGCTTACCATGGTTTGGGTAAACATGGGGTAAATATTGAATTTTTTCAAGATATTTTTGTTTTATGTTTTTAGTTAGATATTATTTCTGAAATGTTTGTGTGACTATATGCATTGAAATTTGTATTTTTTATATTTTGCTACTTGCTCTGTGTGTGTGTGTGCGTGTGTGGTATCTGCACACATATACCTCTGTGTGAATATCTGGAGGTCAGAAGCTTTCAGGAGTCAGTTCTCTTTCCAGGAATCCAACTCAAGTCATCAGGCACTCTACCCACTGAGCCATCCTCTCACCATTCTACTGTGTAATTGTGCCCGTTTATTTCCAGATCTTCTGTGAACATTTGGCTTTCTATGTCTCTGAGTTCTACATTCATGACCTCAGCCATCCCAGATAAAAACTTGCCAGGTGGAAGCTGCACTGAGCACACACTTAGCCCCTTGCCGCTCTTCTGTAACCGCAGTGTATAGCAGTGACTCCCCAGCATGCGCCTTACACCAGGGAGGGTGGGCCGTCTGGGGATGATTTAAAGCATGTGTATATGGCATCATCTTCATGGAAACAAGCATGCCGTGGTGCCTGCAGGTAATTCTGGAGCTAGCCTCTCACAGATACTGAGGGATGCTGTATACTGCATTTAAAAATGACCCACACTTAATATAGACTATAAGTTACTATTTGTCCTCAGTAATCACTGGGAATGTAGTCTCCACTTGTACAATCCTGAGGTATTGTGTAAGATTGTATGTGCTGGTTCGTGTTTACACAGTGTGGTTTTTGCTGCAAAGTCAGTGCTCCATACATTGCTCTGCAACCGTGTAGTGATACGCTTTGGCCACAGCAAGGTATATTTTAACTTTCAAGATATATAATCCCTTCATATCTAGCCACACAGTCTCTGTCCACATGAAAGCGATAATGCTTTAGAATTCGCTTGAAATCCGTTTAGTGTGTGTGTTAGCAAGGACTGTTTACAAAATGTCCTTGTTTGGTGGGATTCATCTTTACAGAACTGGTAAATATGACAGTGTTTACATGAAATAAGCCAGATACAGAGAACCAGATGCCACACCATCTCATTAGTATGTGGGATCTAAACAGACCGACCTACACGAGTGTGAGGTAGAACCAGCCATGGTTCACTGGGGCTTCATTCATCAGGTAAAACCAAATGCCGATAAGGAGTTGGGGTGGCTTCTCTGCTGATGCAGTAGAGTTGCATATGTCAAGGAAGTGAGGTGAAGCCTATAGCACTTGCCCAGCAAGAGGGGACCGGGGTGCAATTCCAGCCCTACTGCTCCCCAAAAGGGCAGAGATGATAAGAAGAAAGGATTTTGAGTGTTTTTGTCACAAACAATTGATGTTATGGGGCTAGATTGCTAAATAATGTGGTAAGCCTTCTCTGATGTACTGCTGTATTGGAGCCTCACGCTGGGCCTATTTATACATACTTATTAAAAACTTATACATAATTAATTAAAATATTTTAGATACAAAAAACTAATTAGGATTTTTAGAGCTATACTTTCAAGGCAGCATAACAGCCTCATTTCCATTTATCTTACACAGTACTTGGTCCCATTGTTAAGCAGACATTTAGGATGCTTCCAGGTTGTTTTACTTACTTTTCTGTCTCTTTGATAAACTACCCTGGAAGGGGGAGGGGGGAAACGTGGTTTGAGCTCACAGTTCCAGGCTATAGTCTATCATGTCAAGAAAATCATAGCTGCAGAAGTTTGGGGCGGCAAGCAGAAAGGGACAAAGGCTTATGCTCAGCTGGCTTTCTCCTTTTCCTGCCATCCTGGGTCCCCCAGGGGATAGTGCCACCTATGGTGAAAGAGTATTCCAACCTCAGTTTTCCTAGAGGGGGTCATCTCCCATGGGCTTCCCAGAGCCTGTCTTCAGGGGTTCTAATCTAGCTCTCTCCACATTGACAGTTAACGATTAACCATCACTCAGGTCTCTTTTCATTCCCAGCCCTCCACCCCTACTGCCTTGGAACTCAGAGATCCCCCTGCCTCTGCTTCTCAAGGACTATGATTAAAGGGGCATACACCATGCCCAGCCCCCTTTCTTATCCTAGTCTCTATTATAGCTAAAATCTATCTATATTGAAATTTTCACTTCTATTATAGTAGTACGATCTGTGGAAAGAATTATCCATGGTAATGAATAGATCTATGTATCTTTTATCATTATTTTAATGTCATAAGTTCTTTTTGAAGAAAGAAAGCTATAAAGGTGATGGGATTTGTAGTCCATACAGATAAATTAATAAGGTTTTCTAAAGAGATGATGCCAGTTCATGTAAATCATTGCTAATTTTATCACATCCTCTGTAACGGTGATGCCTGCAACTGACTCTTTGTATGAGGATATGGTCTTCATTTCCCATTAGTGGAGATTGCACTTGCCTTGTACCTGATCATCACTTACGTTCTGTCTCACGTGACTTGTTTGTATTGAATTTACAAATTGGGGATCCAGATTAAAAAAATAGTGCTTCTTATAGAGATAACCCCCCAAAAGGAATTCATAAATGTTCACTCATTTGGAATCCTAGGAAACTGATAGTTCTGCAGAGTGGGACACTCAGTACTAGAACGTTCTGACAGCATCATTCCTGGTGTGAAATGGTATCGAGTGTGTTTAAAACCCTGAAATTACATTTTGAGGGGTATTAAAATTTATATTCAGATTGAGGTAGAATTTGTTATGTCTGAACTTCAAGAACTTGTATCAAGAGCTGGATGATAAAACTGTAAATGAAAATGTAAATGAGCAACATAAACCTTATTACCGAGATACAGAGGATCGGCTGGAGAGATGGCTCAGCCACTAAGCAAAAACACTGCTATTGTGGAGGACCAGAGTTCTGATACCAGCACCCACATTAGGTGGCTCACAGCCACCTGTGAGCCAACACTCCAATTCTAGGGAACCTGACACCCTATTCTGGCCTCCATGGACACCTGTACTCGGGAATACACAGAAATGTATACATATACATAATTTAAAATAAACTAAGTTTTTTCAAATGTATAAAGGTACAGAGGAAAGCCTAGGTGTTCAACAGTACTTGGGGGCTGAGACAAGTGGTATTTCACTCAGGGAGTGTCTTCTAGCTTCAGTCTTAAAGTTTTAGGCTAGTTCTGCAGGTCAGAAGACTACTGCTGGCATCTCACTCGAATGTGGAGGCCGAGGATAGGGCTGATAGAAGGCAGCCCCTGGTGATGAAGAAAAGCTCCTCCTGGCACATTCCATACCGAGATTGTTTCTGTTTGATCTCATAGTCAGGGGAAGGCACGGGTGTCCTTCTGTCCTGGCCCATTAGGAGCTCTGCCTGTCTCTACGTCATTCCTCCTCTTAACATCTTCCACCAGCCACGATCGGCTAGCTTCACACCGTGGAAAAGACTTAGACACCGTGTCTCTAAGAGGGACCACGTTAGAGGAGAGAATGCAAGTGGAAGCTCCATGTTTGGGGTTTTCCTTCTGCTTTTCTGTCTTTCTAAGAGATTACTTGATGCTTCCGTTGGTTATTTCCTACGTCCTCCCCCTCCCTGATTCTAAGCTATTGTATACTTTTTAGCCTTCTGACAGTTGAGCAGGAGCATCTTCCTGGGTGTTTTTATGAGGCACATCCTGCTGGAAGGTTCTATATCCTAGCCCTGAGGAGTGTAGTCAGTGATTAAATGTAAAATTCTGTCCAGGCACATGATGGGCTCTGCATTAGAGCGCTGCTGCCCTTCGGCTATTTGACAGCTGTCTGCCTTGATATGATATTAAATCACTGAGGCGTCAGACTAGGAATACCAATTTACAACCAAAGCATGCTTCTGACGCATGAGAAACTTCAGACAGAAACAGCTCTAAACAGCTCGGAAAGGTTTTTGATGAGCACATTTTAAGTATTAGTACCTCTAATCTTGAAATACTACCCGTTGAGCCAATATTCACATGTATAATCTCTCTTCATGCCAGGAAAGAGACTAGATTGAACGGCTTAGAGAAACCTAAAAGGAATTTTAACTCCTGCCTCCACGAGGCAACAAGGTCAACCTCTTAGTGGCCTGGCTCAAGTTCTGAACATCCAGAGAGGTGTAACCCGTCTGAGTGGGGAGTTGAGATCCACCATGCAGTAGATCTCTGTGGTAGAAGATGCCTAGCCAGTGCAGAAATGTGTCCCTCAGATGCAGTGACGGAGATGATCCCCGGGAGTTGCAGTTGCCACATTTTCTGTTCCTAATGACCGAGAGCTTCCATCTGCTGTGCTCCAGGCATGTTACTACCAAAGACCATTAAAGCGGTGTTTCATTTTTATAGTGACAGAAATAAATTTAGGACATTTATGAACTGGTGGCATCCTTGTAAGGTCCAGAGGCCTCTCTGGTAATCAGAGCATCTATGAGAACATACAGCCTTTGTGGTCTCACAGGCCTAGCTCCTGTCTTGCTACCCCCACTGTCACATCTTGAAATTGTTAATAATTTTACTAGAGGCTGTAAGTTCTTACTTGGTTATAGGTCCCACCAATTACATAGCAGCCTCCTGATAAATTACCATACAGTTATTTTAACACACACACAGACAGAGCGACCAGTTGAAGCCTAGCCCTGCTTTTCCTAGGAGCTATAACTGTAGCTTTGTCTAGTTCATTGTTCATAGCAACCTTATAGGACTTAACTCCCATGAATAACAAAACAGGAAATGTATTTGTCGGGTATTAAGTATTAGCATGGCCTCCACTGGTCATCACAGGTTAGCTTCAGGCCGTGTATAACAGTGTTTGGAAATATATTTTAAGTTCTAAAATATTTAGTATGTTCATGAGGATAGTCATACATCATATTACTATCGGATTACTATAAAATATTTCAACATTTAAAAGGGGCACTTAGAACACTTATATTTGGCTTATAGAAGCACAAAGATTTAAGCAATGTATATATTCCTTGCTAATAATTTTTACTATAATAGCCATTGTATGATTTTTTTTCTGATTATTAACTTCATTTTAAAAGACTAAAATTTGAAAGTTAGGAATCATTGTACTAAAAACTATATGTAAGCCATGTATGCTAACAGTTAAAACATAGTCACAAGGTGAAACAAATTTCTTAGGTCCCTCTCACTTTAAGTCTCCTAGTGTGCTTCACTTTATAGTATCGCCATGGAAACCGTTGAGTTCCAGAGCCTGGTAGATTTGTGAAATGTTCTTTGTGCTCACTGCTCAGCCTTCTGGAGCCAGTACAGTACAACCCCTGACCTCAGCTTTTGACAGGCATCTCCTTGATGTCAGGCACTCTGCACTTTACCAGTGCAGAAGATAAGTCTCATTTCCTCATCCTTAGGCAAGCTGTTCTTCTCCTAAAGCAGAGCCCCTTCTTTGGGGAAACAGGGTAGGGTCTGTGGGAGCAGTTAAACCAGGCTTTTGATCTTTCTTGTTGGTGACTTTCAGCTACTGTGTAGAAGGGAAAGTGTTTGCAAAATGGTTTCTGATTCACAATTGGTTTTTTCTCTCCATTGAGTTAAGGTTTATTTCTTTTAATTCTTGTTTCATTTGGTACAGTGTCTCATGAATCCCAGATTTTTCCTAATGGCTCCCAGCATTTGGGCAGATACTGTGCTTTGTTTTCTACAGTGATTTCCATTATATGTGCTTCACAACCCCCCTGAGAGATGGGTAGAAGTGAGCTTTACAGATGGGAAATCTAGGGTGCAGGGGTGCTCCCAACCTGCTTCCTCTCATTCTTAGCATGCTCTGCCTCTACCTTCTACTCCGTAGTTTTGTGGTTTCTCATTGTTTTTCATTTTTAAAATCCCACTGCCATACCGCTATGGAGAATAGTTTATATATTTCCACAGTTGATGTTTTTCTCCAACAGAGACATCCCAATGCCGCTCGTCAGCTCAGGAGTAGAGCATGGTAACCTGCGAGAGCTGGCGTTCGCAAGAATGAAAGATCTTGGAATACAGGTATGCGTAAGTGTGGCTCCCAGACAGCTGTGCTGTGAAGGAAAAGGGAATCTCCTTGCTCTTATCTCCAGGGCTGTCACTCTTGGGCATTTCTGGTCCCAGCTGGGTCAGAAAGCTTGTGTGTGTTAAAGGTGTTCTGGGTAGCTTGCAGAAGCTGAAGGGGTGGTAACAAACACTGCTGCTGTCCCTTTGTCTTCTGACTTCTATAACCTGTTGCTAAGCAGCTTCTCTAGACCCAAATAGAATGAAGGAAACTATTAATTTAACAGTCTTTGGAAGTAGTAGTGAGTCTGAAATGAAGCATTCTAGAAACATCTTGGGACTTCTGAAGAGATAAGCTGGAAGCAGTGTCTGGCCATGGCACCAGGAGTAGACTCTGCCTTCAGAAACCAGTGATCAGGAGAGGGCAGGGGAACTGTTGGCTGTGTTTTCAAGCATGGACCCATGACTTACTTTACACTTCCTCAAATTATCATGGAGGAAAACATTTTAGAACATTGTCCAAAAGGAAATGTTTGAATATTATTGAATTATTTGAATATTCAACAAAAATAATATAATAATAAAATATAATAGATGATGTTTAGAAATAAGCAAGTGCTTGAGGCTGATCAACAGCACCACACAGGACTGTGTGCCTGTTCTGCTCTCCACTAGCTGTCCTCTATCTCTGGCCTCCTAAGGACCTGCTTCTAGGGATCCAGCAGACCTGGTTACCAGCAGTCTCCCTGTCTATTGGTCATCTTTAACCCTGCCCCCATCTAACCCTTGCTAGCCTCTGCTAAGTGGTCCAGGAATCAATCCAAAGAGCGAAGTCCCATAGGCAGTATCCTTACCAGAAAGTAAGTAGATATCATCTCTGCCTTTTAAAAAAGAAAATTCATGCTCCAGGAAAGAACAAAGAGGAAGCAGCAGATACCTGTTGACTGAGAGCAGGTAACCTATAACCCCCCCCCCCCACACACACACACACACACACGTAATCTCCTCTATAGAACTGGGCTAGAAGATAGCCTTTGCTCTTAGCAGATAAGCTGTAGAAACCCATGGGCCTTGTTTGCTGTACAGTCCACATCAGCGGAGTATCTTGCTGGGTGGGTTTCCTGAAACATGCAAATAACTTTGTTTTTACAAAACTGAATAATGAACTCTTACAGATATATGTTAGTGAAATAGCTTGCACAGTACTGTCAATTTGTTTAGCATGATCCCATCTCACTGGTAGAAAGTGTTCGAATCCTGGAAGTACATGTATGGTTTATTCTGTAGAGGAGGACTATGCCAGAGGACATATCACTGGATAATGCAGGGATTCTGTGATGATGAATGTCAGGCTGTATGGGCTACACGCTGGGCTGAGGAGTAGGAGCCAGTGTTGTTAAGATCCTGACAATGCCTTATATTGACACTGTCTCCCGGCAGCTGTGCACAGGCAGGGGATGCCCAAGAGCCATCTGGAGTTGAAGTACAACTTGTGTCATATATGAGTCTAGAGTCCTTTTATATCGTCCCTTCTTTTCTCCACAGTGCCTTTCTTTGTAAGGGAAACATCTTTGATATGCGTCTTTTGACATATTTAAAATGATATAACACTAAAAATAGTAATGTCATACATATATAGATTTTTAAAACTTAAGAATTTGCTTTTATTCTTCCAGTGATTATATTTTGGGACTGTATTTTCAATCATATTTTGGAGTTGTGTTTTTCACAGTTAAGTATCTTGGGCAAAACTATTTTCTAACTTTCTAACTTAATATTGTTTATTTCCCAAGATGATGTATGGTCTCTTTGAATTCTAAATTCATTTTGAAAGGGAAACTGTACACCTTCACAAATTCCCATCATCAAATTTTGTAAAGATGCCTTTTTAAAGTTTTCATTTTTCTGTTTCGGTGTAAGTTATGTTCAGACTTGATTTTGAGCCCAGGATTGGTTTTAAATGAACAATCAATGGGTCACTACTTTTGATTTTTTTATCAGTGCCGAGATGTGAGAACCAGGGAGGTTGGAATCCAAGAAATTCATCACAGAGTGCGGCCATACCAGGTCAGTCTCCTTTAAATCTGCCCCAAGCTTGGACCCCACCTGCTTATACCTAACTGTAGCGAGTCAGGAAAGTGAGCCATGAGAGTCCCTGGGTTATGGAAGAGCCAGGTAGGGAAAACCAAGGCTGGGCCTCGTTTTTTTCACCAACTCTGCAGTGTGGGAAATGTTCTGAGGTGAAGCTGCTCCACATTACCCCTAGTCCGTCTGCAGTGACTCTGGAGGACACAGTAAGCACTCAAGAGTTCCAGTCATTTGATTTAAATGCACTCAAGTGTAAGTAGCTGCTTAGGACTAGTGGCTGCTTCCGGTGGACAGCCTTGCTGCTCTTTTCTATGTAACCTGCAAGTTCGTGTCCTAATTGGCTTTCCCACAGCTTCAGCACTGTGCCCTGGGGCAGTCTAAGTACTTCACTTTCATACGTCTATACCGTCTGACTCGGTGCAGCGTGTTCTGTGGAGCACAGTTCTGGGAATCCCATGTGAGAAAGGCTGGACTCTGTGCTTAGCATGAACTGTTGTTAAAGGGAAAAAGTAGATCTGACACACTTAATCATTTTGGCAAATTTTTAATCTAACTATATACCAAACATCAAGCAGAGGGGTTGTTTATTTTGCTTTGAGTATGATATACTCATACACTAGGTGTGTCTGTTACAGCCTTTCTAACCATGTAGAATTCTCAGTGTCCACCTTTTGCTCCGTACTATTCATAGAATCATCTGTACAGCAGGTTGAAGAGTCGGAATCTGTAGATTTCTACCACTGAAGTCCCCCATCCATCCTTCTGTGGTAAATTGTGCTCTAGCAATTGACCTTAATGTATTCCTCCCTCACTAGGCCTATTTCACAAACCCCTCCTAATGTTACACTTCCTTAAATCTTACTGAGAAAGAAGAGAGGAGGTTTGTGTGTGTGTGTGTGTGTGTGTGTGTGCGCGCACACACACACACACACACACACACACACACACGAGGTTTTAGTAGAAGAAATAAGAACTAGACAAGGAAACCATTAACTGTCTTGACAGTTTGAAGGCAAAATGGGGGACAGGGGTTCTAAAAGCCACATATGTGATTTAATCTGTAGCTTTATCTTAGAGACAGTTTGTGGGGCATCATAAATTTACATAAAAAGCATTCACTGAGCTGGATACCTGTAAGAATCTCAAGGTTAATTAAGTTCAAATATTTGTAAAAATTGTTCTCCATTTAGAATAGTCCATGATCAAGCCATGAACTTTTTTAATCCTGTGCTACTTGAGAGGAGGCAAATAAAAACCATAATTAGTGATGATTCATGCTTTGTTCCTAGCTGAACAGGAGCCTAAACACATTCATGCAATTATAAAAATGAACCTGGTTCTCTAGTTCTGAATGAGATTTTTTCATGGCTCCTTATCCAACAGGTTGAGTTGGTACGGAGAGATTATGTTGCCAATGGTGGCTGGGAAACCTTCCTGTCCTACGAAGACCCTGATCAGGACATTCTGATTGGCCTCCTAAGGCTACGGAAGTGCTCCGAGGAAACCTTCCGATTTGAATTGGGTGGCGGCGTCTCCATAGTCCGAGAGCTACACGTGTATGGAAGTGTGGTCCCCGTGAGCAGCCGGGATCCCACTAAGTTTCAGCATCAGGTATCCTGCATCCTGCTTTAATTGGGTTATCCTCAAGAAATCGCCAGAGGTAGGAAAAGTTGAAAGCAGCTGGTGAGGGAGAAAGGGAGAGATGGAGTGGGAAAGAGGGCCCAGAGGAAAGAGGGCACAAGAAAAAGGGTTCTTGTCCGTTGTCTGGGAGCAGTCCTGCATGTTGCTCTCTTGTGCTCCCAAGGGATAACAGATACACCCCATGTATCAGATTCAAACAAAACTGGTTCACTTCTTGTGGAATCAAATGACAGGAAAGGGGTTCACATGTGTAAGTTGTGTTGCATAAGTAACCCCCAGCAACCTAAAGTTAGAATCTGTATTTTTAAGTGTCAGGAAAATTTTGTTAAAAGCAGTAATACTAGGTTTAGGGTAAACACCAAATGGGATGCTACAACAGTTTTGCCACATTCAGGTGAGTCGAATAAGTAAGACCTGTTACCCCAGACTCCTGTAGGCTGGGGCTGCCTAGACCTCATGCGCGTCACCCAGAATACCACGCTGGCTCTCGCTGAAGTGCCGACTTCTTAACTAAGTCAGGAGTGTGCTCTGGGTGGGATCCGTGCACTCCTCTTCCTGACTCATCAGTAGGTTTTTATCACTTTTTAAATGGTGTTTTGTGAACCTTTCTTATGGGATTCCTTCTCTTCTACCATGAACTCCTCTGTGCTCCTCCTAGGGGTTCGGCATGCTGCTGATGGAAGAAGCAGAAAGAATCTCTCGGGAAGAGCATGGATCTGGGAAAATCGCAGTCATATCAGGTGACTGGAGAGACGGGTTTCTGACTCATCCGTTCACACTCGGCACCACACTGAGATTCAGTCTCTGCCTCTTCATGATTACTGTGTTCCAATTGGTCCAGGCTGACAAGTGAGAGGGACTTACGTTCAAACCGTTGGGAGATGTCAGAGAGCAGTTAGTTGGGTTAGTGCTTCTAGAAGCACTCTGTTCCTCAGAGCAGCAGGCCAGCAACCTGTGTGCACTCTGTGCTTGTCTGGCCTCCGGTCATTGTGGGCAGTGGCTCTCGTGCTTTGTCCAGCTGCTGTGTAGGGAAGTGTGAGTGGTGGGGACAGGGCTGCCGGTCAGGGTGATTGAAGGCAGGGTGTAATTCATGCTGCTGCTCTTGCTGTTGTTCCTGAATGTCAGCGTCTCCATTTGGGATGGGACGAGAGGAAGGAGGTTTCCTCTAGCCTCTTAGGGACCTAGGATAGATCCAGAAATTAAATAGGCAAAACCAAATTTGCAGGAGGAAGATTAATACGAATTAATATAAAATGAGCAAGACACAGGAGCATTCATGAGGAAATGAAGACTGGGAGATGCATGTTAGCCCGAGTGTTTTAGAACTAAGAGTGGAAAGTCATGGAATAATACACTGGGGAGGGGGGGGGGCCAAGAGCGATAAAGTGGGGAGACTTGGCAGGCCTGTCAGTTCATCCTGGTACCTCTCCATCATAAGAGGTAAGGATGCTCTTCCCTCCAGCGTGGGCTGATAGCCTCTCACAGAGGAGTCTTTGGGAGGGTAGTGCAGGGGAGAAGGTCTGAGCCCTTCCTGAACCTGCTGTATTCTCAATTCCTCCAGCCTTTGCTAAGCCAACTACTTGGACTTGTGTTTGCTGAGTCCCATAGAGCTCCCCATGCTGACCAAGGACATCGGACGGTTGGAGGGAACATGAAAGGGAGATTTGGGGGGAAGCAAGAAGTGACAGATGCCACTTTCATTCACATTCTTCAATGTGGTGTCCCTCAAGAAAAAGTACTGATTACTGTAAGGAACCTAAGATGGCAGAACATAGAATCAAGATTTAGGATATATCTGACCCCAGAATTTATTTTGTTTTCCTATTTGACTGCCACATCCCAAAAGCTTACCTGTGACCTAAGAAAAAAAAAATTTTTTTTCTGAAAATTAAAGCTGAAATTAGATTGTTTTTCTTAAAAAAAAAAAAAAAAAAAAATCAATAAGCAGTTGCCAGTCAACAAATCAATACTGGTGGCCAGGTCTTCATGATTACCATTACAGAGATATAGTCACACAGCTTACTTAATCATTTAGTCTAGCTTGGGTGTTTGATGTTACCCAGATTGATAATGTATTTCTTAGCATGTCTAGCTTTTCTTAGTTTTCTCCATTACTTTGATCCCACAACGAAGTACCTGGCTGAGACTACCTGGCCAGCCCTGATGAGCAATAAGAAAGTGTTTCCCTCTTCCATCTTACCCTGTAGTGGGCCAGAAGTACCAGAAAGGGTAGCCTGCTTCAGAATGCCTTCTGTCTGTACATCTAGGTGGGGCTGATGATTGTGCCTAGGGATCACTCACAGAGCTTGCTAAAATCATTTTAGCACATTCTGGCTCTTTAGGTCTAGCTGAGGCTGAGAGCCCACAATTGCTAACCAGCCAGTGTGCTGCCTCTGATTGCCCTCAGACCATATATGAGAAGCTAGACTTTAGTATTCTCCAGATGCCATCCTTTCTTCCCAGTCATTAAGGTTGTAACTCTCTGGCCCATAGCCCTACACCCCCAGATGGCACTGAGTCATGTGACTTTCTAGTGTCTTTGAGAGCCTATTCAGGTTTCCATTTTCCATCACTGCCTTCCTGACATCCGTTTTCCCTCAGAAGTATCCACCCAAGGCCCCTGACTTCCCTGAGGTCAAATCTAATTGCACATAAGAGCCACAGTCTGTTTTTTTCCGAGCAGGGTGTCTTTCTGAGTGGGAGTCAGCATCCATCCTCACCAGCTTTTTATCATAATCTAAATGATAGCTCAATTTCATGTCATCTGCATGGTGAATTTCTAAAATAACAAGAAGTGACTTAGAGAAGCAAGCAAGAGAACCTTTCTCTCAGCTGCAATGCTGGGTCTCCTCCCTGGCACCCTGCAGAGGGTTCTCCAGCTAGAATGGGTTTCTATAGGAACAGCCCTGAAGGGCTTCTTGGAACGTGAGTTCTTTGGGAGAAAAGTTGGTGAGCATTGTTTCCTGCCCTCTGGTCTGGAAGCCCCACCATTGTCATCAGGAAAGCTGCATATAGATTCCTTGACTTCCTCGTTGGCCCTGAGCAGCCTTCCTAAGAAAACACTGAACACGTTTGCTATGTGGCAGCTGCATCTTCTTTCTCTAGTTCTGTGTTCCTGGTCTGAGAAATCTGTTGTTGAGGACTTAGAGAGTAGCAAGTGTTTGTTACTGTGCTGTGTTGTTGGTGTCGCTTTCTCCTTCCGTTTGTCCACCTTGGCTTTGGGTTTTCTAAACACGCTGCTGCGTGTGTGCATGTGTCTATTCCATAGCTGACCCTTTAACTTCTTCAATAATTTCCTCCATTCTCGTTCTCAGTGAGGTGTTTGATGATGAGATTGGTGATGCCCAAGTTTTCCTGGCAGTTGACCCCAGTCATCGGTTATGGATGCATAACTTTGGTCACAGCTGACCCTGTTTCCTCTAACGTCCTTCTCAGCTCATAACTCTGCTCTCTGAGTCGTGGCTTTTTTTCTAAGTCACACGCAGTGGTGGCATGGCTTTCTGTCTTGGCGTGATTTGTGAGGAGAGGAGAGACAGGAGCATTTATCATTTTGTTGGCCTGGCTGTAAGAGTAACACATTTATGTAGAACTTCGAAAATTCTGCTCTGATTCATTCCAATTTCTCTTCATTCTGGCAGCAGGTTTCCCCTGCTAAGTAGATTTATGATCTGAGGCTCTACCTCACCTTTACCGTAGATCAGAGAGGTTCTGTATATTCTTATTTTCCCTATTTAAAAATGTTGCTTTCATCTGTTAGCTCCATGTATTTATTGAAAAGTATACAGGTGTGCTTGATGAACCAGCCCACAGCTCTAGCTGGAGGAGGAAAACTAAAACTACTCTAAGCAGCCAGTCAGATGAAGTTCTAGCTAAGAGGCTTTCAAGTTCACTTTTTAAAGTGTACAGTTGGCTTAGTAAACAGTTTTAAAGTTAACTGTCATCTTTAACTGTGAAAATTATTTAAAAGCAAAAATTAAATATTGTTTCATTGCCATCAAAATCACTAGATGTGTTGAGGGGAACAATAAAAATATAATCTCAATACTTGGGAGCCTGAGCCAGGAGGATTGCTGTGAGTTCAAGGCCAAGTGGGCTACATAGTGAGACTCTTATCTCAAGAAGAGGCGTGATGTTGAGCTGCCTTCTGGGAACGAATGCTCAGATGGGCAGGAAACTGGGTCTCCGCCACTGACCCCATCTGCAAGGGAGGATGAGTCCCAGGGGAGTCTAAGCTCCCTCCTTAGATCCAGGCCACTTCTCCACCAGGATTAATTGCTTCTTTCCACATACAAAAATGGGCAAATCAATGTTCTAAAACTAGCTAGTTTATAAACTATGTAAAGCCCAGCTGTGTTTGGGAACTTTACTGTCTTGATGGTTTACCTGAACAGTTTCTGTGGGTGCCCAGCTATGTAAGAGGAACAAATTGTATTTACTTTTAAAATTTGGTGTTTTGCCTACATACAGTGATCAGCAGTCTGTCCTTCTAACATCAAGAAGCAGTTTGTCTCATTCCTTCATGTATGCTGTAAGGTGCAAGAACCTCTACTGTGGAAGCTGACTACAGTCTTTAAAATGCTATCACTAATAATCTCCATGGAAACCAGAATTCTGATGTCACAATGTCCATACGATTTCTACAAGGGCAAATATAACTATCAATAGCCAGTGTTTAAAAAGCCACTTAACACCTTCAACAGAATGAGGGATTTTCCCCCCCTCTGGCAGTTTTGGCTAGGTATCAGATTTAATCATGTTACTGTTTCAGTTGCCAAGCTAATTGCTATGCGGTAAGATAGACAGCTATTCCCCAAGCTCCCTGACTACCTTCGTCATAAGCAGTATTCTATTTGTGATCTTTCAAGTAGAAAATTAATATGGCCATTGGCCAAGAGCTGTACAAGCTTGATAGGTCACACAGTGATGGTGAGAGACAAGATAAGGTCTGAGTGGTTGAAGTCAGTAAGTCTTCCAAGGCAGAGCCTGATAACCATTCTGTTTAAATCTGTTACAATGCCAGTGATGAGGGGAGGGGAAAATTTAAAATACAGGGTGAGTAAAACAGGCAGTATGGATATAACATCGTTCTTAATCATGTTACCTAAAGCCATGTGCCCTAAAGCTGTGACTACAGTCCCCAGTAGTGAAAAATCAATGTGTCTGTGCCTTATATAAACCAATATGGCTTCCTAGGACAGAAATTAATGGTCTTGTACCCCAGAACCCCTGATTAATATTGCCCTGTGTTGGCAGAAAACAGCAGTTGTTTCTTAGGCTTTGACCAGCTGAGATTTACTTCCTGGACCTGAGAAACCTCACCTGTATCCCAGGCTCCTACACAGCTCCCTCCATTTGGGTGAAGGTTATTTTACTCTTTGCATTATAATCTAGTTGAAAAGCAGGGTCTATTTGTAGCCAGTTCTGCCTGATAATGGGCTCATAATCCTACCAGAGTCCCCAGAAGAGCTTCTCTTTGTTATGGCGTACTATTTGCTAATGGGTCAGGAAGCCTGCCAAATGCAAACAAGTTTGTGGCACATGTGCATTTGTGTTAATACGGGACTTAGCAGGAAAGAAGAGAAAGGGTTTCCTCTTTTGTGCTCTCTCCTTCATCCTTCATATAATTTTCTTGTAAGTAAATTACTCCTCAGCATCCCCTAGTTAAATGCACGTTTTCTGGCTTCCATGTGTCTTCCACATTGGTATTCTAACGGTGATCATACATGTTGCCTTTGAGACGTGTGCTCCAATGGGATTGCTCTTACTACTATCATCTTGCTTTTAAAGACAATAGATACAGCATAAAATCTTGTACCATTACAAGTCCTCTATTAAATTCAGCATCATTATTAATCAGACTGGCATTGATGGCATAGAATGCTATTCAGCTAGATAACAAGTTGCTGCATGTTTGCTAATTGATGTCTGTCGTCGGTCAGCTGTGGAGGCATCATTGCCTAGCTCATCTCCGGAGCGTTTATTTCCTGGTTTGACATGTGTCCCTTGTAGATGAATCAGCTACCAGTTAGTTTACTGTAGATGGATGAGATGCCAGTTTGCAGCATTTTGCATTAGACTATCCCACAGTAAGCATCCCCTGACGACCTTAGTGCTCATGCTTGCAGTAGTTCTCAGTAGGCTACCGTTTGGATCTTGGGAGCATTTCCTCAGCAGAAGCAGTAGCACTGGTTGTAATGCCTGTCAGCAGTAGAAGAACCACATTTTGGCATTTATTTTTTAGCTTCCTTGTGTTTGGGAAATGTCTACTTCACCATCCAAAGGTGAGCCTTGCTCCCATAGCTGTAACTGTAGGCTTCTCCCCAGTCCTGTGCCTCCTGGTTTGTGGACTTTGGCAGTGATGGTTATATATTTTCAGCTTAGAATAAAGAATGTGTCATACCAAGTGGTCTAGCTAATATCCCTAAAACGTCTAAGAGCTTTGAGATCACTGGCTGCCTGCCTTTATTGTAAAGGCGAGCGCTTCTCAGGCTTCTTGCTAGGGAAGCAAGCCTTCTCTAAGAGACGGCCTTACTTGGTCTTGTGGGGTGGGGGGATATTTTATGTGTTTACATTTCTACGTTGGTCTTTTTTAATGCTTTTTTGTAATCTTACCTCCTCACCAACTCTCCTAGGAAGACTGTTGGGGTTTTTCTCTATAAACATTTGGCATTGTCTTAACTCATTTAATATAATAAGGCTATATTATTTTATATTGATTACAGGCAGGGTTCCTCCCCTTAAGATGAATAGCTATTGCTAAATATTGCTGCAGCCCTCCAGTCAAGAGCTCCTAGAGCCATTTGGTTGGGGACTTTTGCTTCCAACACATCACAGTGACGTTTTCACTCTTCTGGCATCCTGGCCTGAGCTCTGGACTCTGACAGACGTTCTCCTCTCTCTGAAAGAGTTGGGTTTTAGGATTTAAGGTGGTAGTTGTGGAATAGTTTGTTTATGCCCACCCCCATTCTGCCTCCCTGAGCAAAGGGTTGTGTAGTTTGCACACCACCTCAGGATTGTTTGGCATCCCAGTCCAGGGCCTTGATCTGTCCTGTGAGCGCCTTTCCTCTCCCTGTGACTCATATACAAGTTATGGTTTGAATTACTTGACTACCACAACCCTCCCCTTGCTTCAAATCTAGTGGTTTAAAACAGAAATAAATTATTAGCTTCATGATGCTTTGTGAGAACTTCAGCAGGGATAGAGATGGTTTTACCCTGGTCTGTGTTGTGACAGACATTTGCTGGAATGGCTTCAGAGCCTGGGTATCCTGGACAGGACTGTCAACATGAGCACCTTGGTTCTGACACTAGAGAGAAGTGAGTCCTCCGTTGTTTGAAAGTTCTTAGAAAGGATTGATACTAATTCTTTTTTTTTTTTTTTTTTTTTTTTACTTAATTTTTTTTTT
>CM052708.1:53173137-53277592 GCA_028551405.1 Uromys caudimaculatus
GGGGGGGGACTGGGAAGAGAGGCAGTGAGCAGGATGTAAAGTGAATAAGTTAAAAAAAAAGTCTGTAGGATGCCTGCAGCATCACCCAGGTGGGCATCACCGTGGGTCAGGACAGTCTGGGAAATCCAGATAGAATTTCTAAGTCACCTGCTTTACTCTTTGTTCCTTTTACTGTGTGATCTCCGAAGAGCCCTTGCAGTGTGCAGGGGAAGTTAGGCTGCAGGTGCCCTCTTTCCAGTTGAGAATAGGATGTTAATGACTTGCCATAACTAGCAACCTTGAGGAGCTCAGTTCTATGTGGATAACCTTTATCAGTTTTGTAAGAGCCTTTCCCCCCTCCCTCCCCCCCCTCTGAACAGGAGAAAGATTGTCTGAAAGCTTTCAGGCCATTTAGTTAACTGATTCCCCTGCCTCCGTGCCATGTGGTTTTGAGTGAAATACTGCCGTCCTTGTGGATCAGTGAGATCCAATAGTGAATGAATGAAACTAATGACTGTGTTTCTGTAACACTCCAGTGTATAGCGAGCCGTCCATACATAACTGACCAATTGAACAACACCCCAGCGTATAGCGGACCGTCCGTGCATAACTGACTAATTGAACCAAAAGTAATTAAACTACAGTTTCTTTTCATTTGTCTGTTTCACTGGGTTTGGTTTTGTTTTGTTTTTAAGTGACGTAAATCATCATCTCAGACTTTTATATCTATTTTTCAAAACTCTGATTTCAGCTTCAAGGGAAGCATTGGCATGTTTTGTCTTTCTCATTTCAAGTTTAGCTGTGGGAGTGTGGTGATGTGGGCTCGATCTTCATTCAATCCAGTTAACATTGCTAATGATAAAGGGCAGCCATGTACCCTAGAAAGAAAAGTCAGCGAGCAGGAGTACACCTCCAGGTTTCTGACCCTTTCCTTGTCAGCTTGAAAATGTCTGGCCCATGTACAGAAGCGCTCTTTCCATGAAGGATACCATGCGGTGCTGTCTAGGCACACATCATCTGAGATCCCAGCAGTATTTCTTCCTCTAGTTGGTTACACTTCTGCCCCACGTCTTTTTCCAGTTGAAATCCCAGCCTGGGTTCATTTGTGCTTGCATCCGTGTGAAGGGTTGATTGACTGACTTCCCAGTTGGAGTAACATTCCTGTAGTTGAAACTGACCCCTTTTAAATTTCATTCTTAAAAGCTTGGCTGTTAACAGTACCAGATAGAGGGAAGTCTATTCTTATGGGACTGTGGGTTGTTTGACCATGCCTGTGTATCTCAGTCTGTCAGGCTGCTGTGACAGACACTCATGGGATCAGGAGAGATTTACTTACTGCAGTTCTGGAAGTGCAAAGTCCAGGACCTA
This sequence comes from Uromys caudimaculatus, assembly GCA_028551405.1. Lineage (NCBI taxonomy): Eukaryota > Metazoa > Chordata > Mammalia > Rodentia > Muridae > Uromys > Uromys caudimaculatus. Next base: position 53,174,485 of record CM052708.1, read on the forward strand.
GATCCATTGATGACAAAGGATCCACAGCAGCAGCAGACTCGGTGTCTTATGTAGGTCATTCATCTGAGGGGACACCTCTGTGTCTTCACATGGCTGAAGGGCAAAAAGACAAACAGGCTTCCCCTATCTTCTGTAAGGACCCAAGTTCCATTTATGAGACTTCCACCCCATAACTTAATAACCTCCTGAGTGCCTCAACTCTTATGCTGTTGCTCTGGGGATGAAATCTTGACATGAGTGTCTGGATGAGGGAGCTGCCTATGACCCCTTGCAGATGAAGAGCAGCCACATGCAAAAAGAACCCCTTCTGGCACTTCCCCGTCACAAGTCCCGACTGTCACATTCTTCTTTTCTCAATGGAATTAAAGTCACAGGAGTTTCTAGCTCTTGATTTATCTTGCTTTTCAAAGGAAAAGTACAGTTACTTCAATGTGCTCAGCTGTGTAATTGATCGATCCCCTTAGAAACAAAGAGATGTCTTCCAGTGGGTTGAGGCATCACACCAGCAGGACCCCTCCATTGCCTGCGCCCTCCCTCCAAAGAAAAAGATAGAGCTGCGGTGTGGGCAGTGGATGTTCATGTACCTGAGAGCAGCGGCCAGAGGAGAACATTCTCCCTTTGAGGCAGGATCTATCACTGAACTAGAGCCAGTCTGCCAGCCAGTCTAGCCCTTCTCAACCCCAACACACGTGCACAGCCACACCCAGCCTTTAACATGGTTGCTGAGCATCTGAACCCATGTTGCTCTAGTAACCCTTGCATGTACTTCACCCTCTGAACCATCTTCTATCCCTCAGTAGTGTAGAACTCAAACAAATGGATTTGTTCCATCTGTGTCTTGGTTAATTGTTTTAATCTGTGTGTGCGCTTGCGCGCGCACACACACACACACACACACACACACACCATTTCCTAGACCTCATGCAATCTGTAATTAACCTCCCACAGGCAGTGATTGGGGCATTTAGCAGAGAGTCATGAGTACTTTCTTAGAGCAGGCAAGGCTATGTCTTAAACTAGGCGGTATCACACCCAACCAGGGAGATTGGATAAGAAATCAGGGGCTTCTCTCTACATCAGGGGCTTGGAGACTAAGCACATTCAGCAAAGAGTAGGGATTTAAGATGCAGTCACTGCTGATTTCCAGGTTGCAGGTGCCCTAGGAGGCTGCTGGCCCTTGGCAGCGAGAAGTGGAGATCATCTGGGGACAGGGTCTTCCCCACTGCATGCTGAGTGGCCCCTTATATGGAGCGAGTCATACCCTCTCCCTTTAATTTCTACTTTGCCTGGGTCAGCATTCCCTTGAAAGACTGCAGAAGCCATTTTAGTAACTGCTTGTAGTGTACACAGTTCAGTGTATGCAAATGTATTTTTCTTCTCCCAAAAGATGTAGGGCAGAAGTGGAGGCCAAGGAGATACATGAGGCTGGTTACCAGAGGGACGTCTGAGGAATTGCTAGAGACTGTTTTGTGGTTTTCCTTTTCCTTTTACCTCATTTTGGCATTGTCATGGCTGGCAAAGTAGTGAGCATAAAAATTTTTACTCTGCCTACAATAAAAATAAGGTCCTTATGACATGGATAAGTTCTGATGGTGGACTAAGTAACTCTGAAGATAAACAAAGCTAGACTTCAGGCTTCGTCCCTCCCCACCTTTGATACTATTCTGATAACTGGGAACTCTACAGTGAGCACCACACTGACCACAGCCGAGAGCACTTGATTCCTGCTCCTTCCCAGCCTGGGGATTTGGCAGCAGCCCACACGAGCAGTGGAGTGGAGCGCTCCTACTTGCACAGCTGTGTGTTTCTTCTGCAGGGGAGAGGCAGCAACAGTCAGGCTGATCTGGGACCAAGACAGCCTAGCACGTCAGCACAGTCCAGGAGGCTGCTGACGTCAGCTCCAAAGGGTAATTGCTTTCTCCTGGCTGGCTGACACGAGGAAAGTTACCGTGACAGAGGACTTTGCCTGAGATGGAGCCCCACAAAGGCAGAAGGGAGGCAGATAGGGCCTTCACCCAGACAGGTGACACCACATTCTCTTTCCAGCTGGCCAAGAGCAGGCACAATTCTGTGCCAGTTTGTCCTTCAGATTAGAGAAATGGTCTTAACTGCAGGAATCAGGATGCATAAGAAATGCAGAGGGAAGATGGAGTTTGGACCAGACAGAAGCTAGACTCTCTATAGAACTCGAACCCTCTCAGAGTCCCAGGAGCAGTCTGGGGCTGCTGTGTGTTCCTGAGAACAAAGCTAAGCTGACCAGAGATGGCTCCAATGCAGCCAATGCCTCTCCCAACCTGGTCTCAAGAACCTAGTTCTATATGAAGGAGTAGAGTCCCCAGGAGCAAGAGGCTCACTTGGAGTCATTGCTGAAAAATGCTTCCATGAGCTCCAGGAAAGCCCACGTCTTAACCACACACCTGGAAACTCACAGCTCTTCCCATCACTCACCTGCCTGGTTATCTAGGCCTGGATTATATGAAAACACTCTGCCCAGGCTGCAGATCTTAAAACTAGGCCACTGTCTTGCTTTGATGGGGAGCATACAAACAAGCAGAATTATGTGTGTCTGGGCCTGAACGTAAGTAGATGTAGTGGATCATTTGGGACACTCCCAAGCAGAAAGTAAGGAGCCAAGCCTCAGGGTGAGCCAGCCACTGTGGGCGCTGCATGATTGCTTGTAGGGTCAGTAGACCTGTGCCTCCACTTCTGGATGCTTGAGATCTTTACAGCATAGATAAGTCCATGGGAAATGGCTCCTTTCAGCCAGCAAAGTGGGGATCTGTAAGGTTCCAAAGTGTTACCCTTCCCCCCTTCTGTGTGTAGTCCCCCAGCTGTGTGTGTTGTCTCCCCCCTTCTGTGTGTAGCCCTCCCACCTGTGTGTTGTCTCCCACCTTCTGTGTAGCCCTCCCATCTGTGTGTTGTCTCCCACCGTCTGCCTCACAATGCCAACCCAGTTCTCCTTTTCTACAGTGTGTCCTGCAGGAACAATAGGTCCCCAGACATTTACTGCATCCTGATTATGTGCTAGTCACTGTAATAACTCCAGTGACACAAGCCATTGGCTTAAAGACCTGACACTCCAGGAGGGGAGGCAGAGACACAGCAGCATAGAGCATTCAGTACTGAAACAATGTCACTGTGATTAAAGTCTGTCCTTTTAGCCAGCAGGGAGAGGCGTTAATCCTGATAACTGGGGGTAGCCTCTGCCTAGGGGAGAGAAACCCCCAGGGCCTCCAGTACCTGAGCTGGGACTGGAAGGCAAGTGAACAAGGGCTGCAGATTGGGTAGCTGGTAGGCAGCATGGCAGGGGGTTAGCCTAATAGCAAGTTCTGTCCTTTAGTAAAAGGACCATATAGGCAGGAGTTAAAGCCAAAGTGTTGGCATGTAAAAGACTTTGTATTACATTTCAATCTTTAGAACCTACCTGCCATTAGTGATCCTAGGCTTTGAATTCAGATTTTTTTCTGATGGCTTGACAGGTGGGATTATCTCTTCTTGTCCTCACACATGCCCGTGGGTCATAAGGAAGAACACTGACTTCCTACATAGGTCTTACCTGCTCTGGCTTTCACCAAAGTGGTGCCACCTATAAAGTCTTGTCTAGTGAGAGTGAGTCAGGTATAAAATTTGCTGTTCAGTTTCTGGTGAATGGTGTTCTAGAAGGAACTGGGCATGGGTGACTGTGTCTGTACCTGGAACACTCTGGGTTGTCCTGGTCACAGCTTCTTAGCTGCCTCCTCTCCGGACCCACTCTGCCTTAGTTTCCTGAGTCCTTCGTACAGTTTGAGCTCTTGAAACACTTTAATGTATTAAATGGCTGTGCCCCTGAGGTTTTGTAATGAGGTGACATATGTAGTAAAATGAGGTGCCAAGAAGGTGGCTTCATTAACAAGCGTAGCCACTGCCTAGATCCGTAACAGCATTCTCAGCACCGTGGGCCCTGAACCCTTAGCATCTTTCAAATGTAACCATTATCTGACTAAATTTTGGAGTCTTTCCTATACCTGAATGTTGTGTAAATGGAAGTTTTAGATCTGGCTCCATCTGCACAGTTCTGAGAGGAATGTCTCCACGTGGATACATAGACCATAGTTGCTTTTTTACTGCTGTGTTATATTCCCTTGCGAGTATATCTACCTGTAGTTGATAGATACTTGAGTTCTCTCTTATCTTAGAGTGTTAGAATATTATGTCACTCGTGGGACATGGCATTTCTCTTTTCACTAAGGTGGATATCTGCTGGTTCTTGGAGTATGTCTACGATCTAAAACTTGGGGAAAATTGTTCCTCTGGAGGTCTGAGCCTTCCTGTTCTTGCTGAGTCCGAGCGGTTGTCCATGCCCGTTATTCATATGTCTGTCACCTCCTGGTCCCGCACATGCCCATGTGGGACAGAAGCCGTAGTACTAACATGACTAGCAGAAAGGACGTTTCTCCCACACAGCAGAGTCTGTTCATAGAAGCCAGCATAATAGAAATGAGGCAGTTTTCATGTGAGATTCGGTTTGGACAGTAGTGCAGTCTGATTAAGAGACAGGGCACGAGGCTGAGGGGTTCATGGCTAACTTCTGAGGGCTACTAAAACCGGGCTGACTAGAGCTCTGGTACTTTGTTTCCTTTGCAGGAGTCGGCACGAGAAATTACTACCGAAAGATTGGCTATAGACTGCAGGGCCCGTACATGGTAAAGCTGCTAAAATAATGACCACCCCAGTCCACCTCCATGCAGCATCCTCTCTGACAGAAGATTCCAATGCAGTCTCCTGAATGCAGAGGAGGTAAATGGCCTGCACACCCCTGGACAGTACTCTACCCTCCCCTGCGGCTGCCACTCACAGCTCTGACCCCTGTGACAGAGGCCAGCCCACCTCTTTATGTGCCGTGGAGCCACTTCTAGTTTTGAGGCATAAATGATTTTTCCAGTTTCTAAATTCTGCATGAAGGCTGCAGGTGACCCATTTGGGCTCAGACGCTGTGACCAAAGTAAATCAGCTCCTTCGGCCATCATCGCTTGTGATTGTCATCTGAGGGGCAGCCTTGGGAGAAGATTATTTATACATCCAAAGGCGAGAGCCGGGCAGCAGCAGAGAAGCTGTCAGACGTGGCTCTGCCCTTTAGCTGCATGCACATTCACCCAGGAACTGGGAACATGAGCTTTGCGCTGGGGTGCTCAGTGGCTGGGCCGTGTCTAGAAATGCGCTGTCTAGGGGAAGAAGAGCTGAGTGGTGGGTTGTTAATAAGCTTGACGCAGCCGTCCCCAGCCCTTCCTGTCAGGCCCTGACCCAGGCCGTCTCAGAAGCCTTTCCTTTGTCTCATGTCTGTGAATGTCTATACGTCCATACCCCTGATACCTGCAGGGCAGTGTGAACTACTTCCAGTGTGCTGGGCTAGCTTGTGCCAGCCAGTTCATCTGTCCTCAGTAGACATGGTCCAGTCTGCATAGCTAGAGCCTCATGGCCCTGGTCAGGACTAGGCCGTGCTCAGAATCGTCTCTGCATGTTAATTCTGTAAGGTAGGTGGTGTTGATGGTGCCGCATGAAGAAGGTAGGAGTTAGGTTGTGTGTGAACACAGGCCTGTCTGACCTGCATGGAGGGACAGGGCTTTCTGGAAGCTTCTTCACCATCCAGCTTGTCCACTAAGGAGACCAGGCTCTGAGAGACAGCCTGCCTCACCTGGGTATCTGTCATTTCCAGCAGTGTTTAGTGAAAGCTGTTTTCTAAAAGGTCTGAAAAATAAAGTCTTTAGCATAAAAGGAGAGTCGTGTGGTGCTTTTTTTCTCCTGTCCTGTAAATGTGATGGCATTTGTCAAGAATTTACAGGTTTCTCTTCCGGCCTGTGACACTGGCTGTCTCCCTTGGTGCCATTCCCCATCTCATTACACTGCCGAAAGCAAGTGGCAGCAACTTCTTGGAGGGCACACTCTAGCCCTCCATCCCCTTTCCAAAAATGTAGTTGGGGGAATTTAGCTAGTTCTTAGTTATAGATTTCCTCCATAAAATACAGAAGTATTAAGCTAATGAAGTGCACACCCCCAGCCTTCACACTCGCTACTGGAGTCAGTGCATGCTGGGCCAGCAGAGGGCTAGGACTCCCTACCTGCAGCATGCCTAGCATACATGTGTTCTCACCCAAATGAATCAAAACACAACGAAGCTATAAGAAAGGCAAGCATGTACAATGTTTATTTTTAAAGGTGGCCACTTAAAGCAAGAATTTAAAATAAGACTGCCAAGGGGCCTGTGATACCCTACCCCTCCCTTTTTGTGAATCTTAGTGCCCAGCCTGGACACTTGGCCCTACCATCCAAGGTTCCCCTTCCCAGCTCTCCCTTAGCCCACCTAGGCACAAGTCTGAAGGCTGCACAAGTCCACAGAAGGTGCTGAGCTTTACCAGGTGTCACAGCTCCTGACCCAGCTTCTCTTGTGACCTCCAGGTTCCTGGCCTATGTAGCACTTGGCGTAGTTGCCACTGTGACTCTCAGAAACCTCTGTTGTTCAGGCCAAGGCTACCTCCTGAAGAAGATGAGCTGGCTTGCTCCTTGCCACCTTGGCACAAGCCTGCCCAATCTGTGACTCGTTTCTGATCTGTACTGGACAGGTTGCCAATGGCTTGAGCACACACAGGTGTGCTCTCCTGACTTCAGCTTTGGGGTTGAATCAAGCTTCGGACTAGGGAGATAGCTCAGAGGGTAAAACAACACTTGTGCAAACCTGGCATCTCTTGAGTTTAAAAAAATGTATGTAAAAAGTCAGCTGTGGGATCCTTCAGCTGTAATTCCATACTCCCACGGTGTTGGGAGACAGAGACAGGAATCACCCAGAAGCTCGGGTGAAGCAGCCTGGCATACGCAGCCCAGCCGAAACCAGAGACCCAATCTCAACAAAGCAGAAGGTGAGAAACAACTCCTCCAAATTGTCCTGCACAACACACACGCTCACAAACTTTTTAAAAACCAAGCTGTACCAAAAGCATACTGAAATTTTTCTGGAGAGAAACACATTAAAGCTCATTGTTGCAAGCCTGGTACTGTTTCTTTAATTTGGGGGAAAGTTGAGTCTCTTTTCTATTTCCCACCCCTGCTGAGAAAAATGTACTTAAAAAATACATTTTAATAAAGGTGTTCAGGGTATTTTTTTTAAGGTTATCACCCAAATAAGAAACACCAATGTTGTCCTTGACACAGAGAGCCTGAGTTACTGAGAGGAGCTGGACATGGCTCAAGACCTTGCAGAGCTCAGTGCGGGGTCTCCTCCACTTTTTGAGCTTCAGTTTTCTTGTGTACCTTGAAATAAGCAGCTGTTGCCACAGGATGGCATGGGCGAAGGATGAGGTCCTGCCTGTCACAGCAGCCAGGCATCATGAGGTCAGTCACTGTGCCAATGAAGCCCCATCATGGGCGCCTTGGACTGGAAATCCACAGTGGGAACAGCTTAACTCCCTCCAGTGGTGCTTACAAGGTTCAGATGGGCCCGTGTTCGCCAACCTCTTAGAACCACACCTTTGTGACAAGGAAGAACAGCTGGCATCACTAATATCTAGCAAGGAACACTGTCAGGCCCACATCCCCAGCAAGAGAGGTTCTTAGGTGACATTAGACTCCAATGTTTTGCTGGACGTTCTCCACGTGTCACAAAGATAGTTTCTACGTGTGCGTCCAATGTCCAGGCCACTGCCTCTGCTGTCCACATGCACCCTCCCTTTCATTCACATGATCCCATAGGGGATACAAGAGGAGCAGCAGAAGCATTTGAGAATGTAGCTGTCATTCTGAGGGCTGTCTGGGAAGTAGCCAGGTGTCTGCTGTGGAGCTGGCCAGTGTGTCACACTGAGGAGCTCCTTAGGGAGTGAGACAGCCTTTTGTGGTTGGAACATACATATTTCTAAGTAGTAGACGTGGACTGGCGACCTCGTTTGTGGGGAAAAGATGGGTGACTGTGAATGAATTTACCTTGTAAGCCAAGATAGAAAGAAAACTGAGTTTTTCTGAGTACCTTGTAGGGAACAGAGGGCTGGACAGTCACAAGGGTCCTGTGTGCAGTGTGGGGCAGTGGGCTGCTGAGGTCTCCATTTTGAAGACGTATTATACTTTATGGTGGTTTGAATATGTTTGGCCCAGGGAGTGGCAATATTTGGAGGTGTGGCCTTGTTGGAGTAGGTGTGGCCTTGTTAGAGTGGGTGTGTCACGGTGGGTATGGGCTTCAAGACTCTCATCCTAGCTGCCTGGAAGTCAGCATTCTCCTAGAGGCCTTCAGAACAAGATGTAGAACTCTCAGCTCCTCCTGCACCATGCCTGCCTGGATGCTGCCATGCTCCTCCCTTGATGATAATGGACTGAACCTCTGAACTTCTAAGCCAGCCCCAATTAAATGTCCTTATAAGAGTCGCCGTGGTCATGGTGTCTCTTCACAGCAGTAAAACCCAAACTAAGACATACTTGTTCAGTTGCAAATCTGGCATACGTCTACAGAAGCATAAGATATCCATCTCTAGACCTGGTAGTATGGCTCAGCACTAGAACACATAAGTGAGCCCTGGGTTAGACCCCACACACCACCACCCCAAAGAAACAGACATGTAGAGCGGTGGTTCTCAACCTTCCTAGTGCTGGGACCTTCAATACAGTTGTGATGACCCTCCCCCAGCATAAAATTATTTTGTTGCTACTTCATAACTGCAATTTTGCTGGTATGAGTCATAACTTAAATGTCTGTTTTCTGATGGTTCTGGGCCACTCTGTGAAGGGTCACTTGACCCCCAACAGGGCAATGACCCATGGATTGAGAATCACTGACAGATCTTTGCTGCTCAAAATTGTCCAGTCTCAGGTCTTCTGTTACAGAACAGAGAACAAACTGGGATGAAGTGCTGTGATCTATGTAAGTGGGTCTTACACATCTTAAATCCTTTGGCTTCTCATTGATACCTAGAATCGGGCATTAAAAATGGGGCTGAATGGTTTCCACTCAGTGGCTTTGCCACCACGCTTTCCCACCCATGAGCCACTCCTGTGAAGGTTACGGGGAGACCTGTCTAGAGTTTGGCCTTTTTCATTCCACAGTAGCAGTATATTCGATTGTGAACAATCTCATCATAACAAATGTCAAGCAGCCTGTTCGCTGGAGGCACTGAAGCGTGAACATCCGTTATTGAGGTCAGAGGTGACAATACCTTGTCTCTCCAACCCTGATGTAAGGTTCTGCATGGAAACATAGTCCACACCAGCTGAGGCCCTGAAGAAACATTCATCCTCCTGTCTCAAGGCCCCACTCTCTTGTCTGCATGATTGGAAACTGAGTTCCAGAGAGACTTGACAGTACTAGCAGTCACCACCAGGGCAAGCAGGACACAGGCTCTCATCGCCTGGACCCCCTCCCCCACTCCTGGAAGAACATCTGGTGTGCAAACTGCTGGTCTACCCATGTCTAAGAAAACGAGAGGGGGAGGGGTCTAAGGAGGTGTGTTGGGCAGCTGAGTCTGTGCAACAGGATCTGTCTCCCTTCCATAGGGAAGCAAATTAGCTGAGACCCCAAAACCAGTCACTAAGGAGTTGGGTATGGGGGCGACACCCATCCCTGTGAGCCATGATGGCTTTAGAATTGACAATAACAAGGGTTGGGGCTAGCAGTTGAATTAGAAAGGAGTTGGTCTGGACTTCACATTGGCCTACCAGATGGCCCCCATACCCTTTGCCCAAGCCCTACTTGGCACGCTCTGTGCCATGAGTTCTTTGAAACACTCCTTCATAAAGATTTGCCCCAAGAAAGGCAGCTGGATGCAGCAGGTGGGGGACGGTGGTGCAGAGAAGGCTGTGAGGAGATGGCCTAGTCAGAGAACTGACTGGAGCTGTTGTCTCGGGCAGGGATGGACACTTCCAGGAACTGAACACAAGGCTCCCTTTGCTCCCTCGCAGAGCCCACGAGGTGATGGTCTCCATGTGAGGGAGGGAGTGGAGTCAAGAACCTAGCATGGGCTGAGTTTCTTTAAATGGCAATGACATGTTGTGTGCCTCCTATCCCCTCAGCCCACCAGTGAATAGCATCCATATGAATGGTACTAGATTCTACTTTAAATTGAAAATGAATGGAATTATACTCAATGTTTTGTTGTTTTAGCAATGGGTAACCCCATTTGAAGACACACATGTTGTTCTGTAATCAGGTTTGCATGCAGATGCAATTTGATATTTCTTTCTCTGGGAACTGGAGGGGCTGAAACCTCCCATCTTCCTTCTCTTGGGATTGTACAGTAAGTGAGGTTCTCAGCCTAGGAACATTTGGAATAAATGAAGGAAAATTCCCAGCATCACAGAAATTCCCACAATACTCAGAGAACATCTGGGTATTTGGTGCTTAAAGTGTCCCTCAGAGGCTGGGGAAATGGCTCAGTCAGTGCTTGTTGTGCAAGCATAAGGATCCAAATTCAAGCCTCAGACCCTACATTAAAAGGAGTGGTGGTGGAATGCACCTATGATCCCAGTGTGGGAAGCACAGGCCAGGCAGACCTCTGCGTGGCCGGCACACTAACCTACCCGGCGTCTTACGGGCCAGAGAGAAACCCCGACTGAATTAAGCAAGGTAGACAGCTTCTGAGGATCCTAAAGGTTGTCCTCTGGATTCCACGTGTACCTCACACATCGTGCACACACACAGGTACACCCCCACACTCACAAACACATACCACCCACAAATAATGTTCATGGCATTTGACATTTTGGATATTTATTTGTGGGAGGCAGACGTGTGCCTTCACACTTAGACCTGATGGAAGACGGGCAGCCATGTAGAGGACTAGAGATAGGATGTTCTGGAAGGAGTCCGGTGGGCCCCAGATGTGGTGATTCTCCTTCCTGGCTATAGCCAGGGTTTCTCCGAAACAAAAGTCTTCAAGTCATGGGAGAAACAGGCCTGAGGCTTGCTCTGCAGAAGGAAGGATGCTGGTGCCTAGTGACTCTGATGTCTACAACTTGCTTCTGAGTAGAGAGAGGGCTAGTCAGGGAAGGCCGACTTCAGAGGCCTTCCTCAGCCTTCCGGAACACTGGGCTTTGGGTATGGAGTTCTGAGCCCCACCGTGCTACAAATCCACTGTGATTCCAATTTAAAATGCACACTCAATGTGAATACAGATTCGACTTTTACATTGAAAAAAAAAACTAAGATTTTGATATCTGTAAATAATGCCTGGGTGTTAAGGAAAGGAGATTTTTGTCATTTAGAATGCTGATATATTGATTTATAAGGCTTAAGAAAACTACTGAGAAACAGTTTGCTTACTGAAGTCATAAAGGCCCAGCCAAGCATCTCAAGAGCATCCGTATCGATGGAAAGGAGTCCGTTAGTGCGCTTTGAAGCAGTCAAGGAAATGTGTTAACGACTTTGAAAATGGGCCTGCTTCTTAACTCATGCTTAAAGCCATGCTAAGCCCAAGGAGGTCTGGGAGCCACAGAACTTAGGTGATATTTGTGTCTCTCAGGCTTTGGGAGGCAACCAGCAAGGCTAGCCATCTCCAGATAAAGCCCCATGACATACCTGCTTCATGAAGGCTCAGACTCCACTCATGTATTACCAGAACTGACTACAGCAAAAGAACGTACAGAACAGAAGTGATACCCTTGGTGAAGGAACCTGAAGACCTCTGTGGGGAGGGAGAGCCAGGGTTGTGGTTTCCACACCCCAAAGACATGTGGCTAAATGCTTTGTATGGTGATATGAGAGGTGATGGGGCCTCTAAGAGATACAAAACAGAAGCAAATGGGTAAAGGGGAGGTGGGGAGAGGAACCCCGCAGTGCACAATGTCTTGAAGCCTGGTTTGCTAGACTTCAGCACAGAAGTGTGCCATGGCAGGCCATACACACACAAGAAAGACCACGGCCATTCGTGGCAACTGCTCCAGCCTGGCGCTGACCTGTTCCCCTTGGTTCTGGATTCCATCAGGCACTCTGAGAAAGCTTGGAGAGAGACAGCAAGAACAGAGGGACCTAGCGCCGTGTTCTCCTGCGGTGGGATCCAGAAACACGGAGGGAGAAGCTGAGCACCGCAAGTGTAGTGTGGACTGTGGCCCCGCTACCCCGCTCCACGTTGTTAGCTTGTCTTTAACGTCCTTACCTTAAATGTCAAAGCAAGAAACTCTTCTGTACTTTAAATTCGATAGCAGCCTGATGCTTAAAAGCCCGGGGTCTGTCTCCTGGTTTTGATTTCCGGTTCTCGTGGGCATCTGAGCCGAGTATCCCAGCCGCTTCTGCCGCTTTCTGGTTTCTGTGGTGTTACTCGTGAGCACGTGCTACCTCCTCCTCTCACCTTGTTCCTCTCGTCCCTTTCTATTCTTCCTTTCCTCCCCCCCCCCTTCTCCTGCCCCTTGGCTTCCTTTTTCTCCTCCCCTCCCCCATCCTCCTCTTCTCCTCCCCCTTTCTGTTCCTCCACTTCTTCTACACTCCCCCTCCTCCCTTCCTCGTCGTCAGGAGATGGCCTTCCTTGCTACCTGGATGATGCCACCCTAGGATGAGTCGTCCATCTGTCAGTGACAACTCTGTCCCCTCAGCATGAGTGCCAGTCACCCATTTCCAATTGCACACTTGACATTTCTACTGTAATGTCCCACTGTCACTTCAAAGTCATCTAAAATTAAGCTCTGCTCCCTCCACCCCCACAAACTCACTGCCCTCTGTGACTCCCATTGCTGCTAATAGCTCTAACTTCCTCTTACCACCCAGTGCCCAATTCTAAGACATCGTCTCTGCTCCCACTTCGCCCTGCCCGAGTGGGTGGCCAGCTACTGAACTCACATTTTCACTGCTTTCCCTCTGGCTTCTCACTTTAGCTTTTTATTCCATTAGCTCTGCTCCTCTGCACTGATCAGTTGCCTGTTTCCTCTCGCCTTTAGTTGGACCTATAAGATCCATCTTCCAGTAAGAGTAGTGAATGCAACCGCTAATATCTTTACATGCAGACCCACACTCAGGCCTCACTAGTCCTCCCCAGGCCTCCCAGTCTCCTGTCCTGCTCTGTAAGGACAACTCAATCAACCCCATCCAGGCCTCTTGGAGTCCCAGCTGAGCTCACCTTGACCTCTGCCTCCCCTGACTGTACAGTTGTTCTCTGCAGGGGAAACTCAGAGAAGGAAACGGGTGTGGGGCATCACTGCCGTCTGGAGCTATGGATTGCCACTGTGTCAGACATGGAAATCTCAACTTGGTCCTATAGTTCATTTGGTCCTGAGCCTCCCATCTCTCATTGGTTTTCTTTTCGTCTTGCAGCTTAACAATAATCCGTCCATTTCCTGTCCCCTCCTGGCAGACATGCCCAAAACACCGAGTCCCACTGGAGTAGACAGAAAGCCAAGTTCAAGATCGTGGGGGAATCTATGGAGATGGGATGGACTCCTATCTGCTCAACTTGATTTGCAGCATCAATTTAGAGATGGTTGGTGGGTTCGATTCCTGTTTAATGCATTCGTCAGGCCCTTTCCTGTTAGTTGGATGGCTACACTTGGGGTGTTCCTTCAGTGGAAGCACCCAGAGGCACATCCTTCAGCTGAATATATGTGAGTGACACCAACGGCCACCACACCCTCAGTGCTGCCCAGGACCTCGGGGGTAAGTGGAGCCTCCTCTGCTGAGGCACAGTGGAATCCAGGCATGGCTTTCTGATGGAGTCATTATGGCTGTCGATACAGAAATACACTTCTCACCTCACAGGGAATAAGAGAGTTATTTCGAAAGTAAATATTAGTAACCATGGCCTAGAATATAGGTTCAGGTTCCCCCAAATAACATGTTCTACATGAGATTTTTCATCAGTTATGGAACAACAACAAAATGTCATAAATCAAAGTATTTTCCAAATCCATGGGTGGAGGCCATAGGTAGGCAGGCTCAGCAAGGCAGGGGAACTCTGCTATAGGTCAGTACATGGCAACAGCCACAGTCTGCTGAGAATGCACTGTAAGGTTTTAATAGGCATGAGGGTGTTATGTCAGACCCAGGTATGGGAAGTAGATAGCAGCCCGAGATAACTCACTCGATAAACGTAATCTCCAAGTTCAGTCACTTAGTCTTGTAGAATCTTTAGCACATGCTACTTGCCTTCTTTCCTCCCTCCCTCCTTTCTTCCTTCCCTTCCTCCCTCTTTCCCTCTTTCTTCCTTCTCTCTTTAGTTCATTCACATGGCACTGTGACACATTAGGGTGACAGGCTGCAGTCATATCAAAATGTAGTGCATTCATTCTTTCTTATGTTTTATCTTATTCTTAGTGACCAAGAACTGTCCCTGTCCCTTTCTTTTCTGTGAGCGCGGCTGATGCTCAGGACAGAGCAAGTCCATGGCGCACAGGGCTTGACCTTTTTATTTCCTGGGCAATTTCTTTTACTTACATATGTATATCATTTGTCAACTTCAGAAAATTTAGAATCACCGTGAACACAGAACTCTGGGCATGTCTGTGAGGAATAGCCTAGATTAGAGTAACTGCGGTAGGAAACTCACCCTGTGGGCTTCCTGACTGACGATGCAATGTGACCATCAGCCACCCTCACCCGTGGCCGTGCCTTCCCCAGCAGGATGGGCTTTTCTTGTTGTGTTTATAAAAATATATAGAGATATATATGTTATATGGGGTTATGGAGAGGTAGGTGTGGGGGAAGGGTGTGCCTCTGCAGGCCTGAGCCCAGGCATCCCTTCCCCCTGAGGAACCAGCCACACACAAAGGTATAGTATAGAAATAGAGTTTATTTAGGGCATGGGAAGGGGAGTTAAGAGGGTAGTAGAGGCAGAGAAAGGCAGAGAGAGGGAGAGAGTAGAGAAGTAGAGAGACCGGCCATGACCACGTGGAGAGAGGGGGGAAGGGAACGGGGAGAGGTAAGGGAAGTAAGAGAGAGGCAAGAGAAAGAGGTAAGAGAGAGAGGAGGGGGCAAGTAGCCCCTTTTATAGTAGGCCTGTCTGTTGCCAGGCAACTCTGGGGAGGAGCATACCTGTCTGTTGCCAGGTAACTGTGGGGTGGAGTTTAGACAGAATGCCAACATTTCTTCAAACCATAAGCCAAGATACATCTTTTCTTGCTTCAGCTGCTTTGGTTGGGTATTTTGTCTCCACAATCAAAAAGCAGTTAATACCAACATACATGGTACAAAATCCCAAAGACACCAAAGCTTTATTGTGGAGTGTCCCCTTTATACTCGCCCACATACCCTGCATAGCCCCACCTGTTCATCTCCTCAGAACTGTTCAGTTCATGGGAAAACATGGTAACATGTGTGCTTGTTGTGTGTTTTTTGACATTGTGCTGATCAACAATAAATATTGAGACTCATCCTGATAACTAAGTGGAGTGGTACACTCCTGACAGTGCAGTGCTCAGGAGGCTGAGGCTGGAAGATCTCAAGTTGGAGGCCAGCCTGGGCTACATATCCAAAAGCTCCCTCAAAACCCCACCCATTTATCCAAGCACCATCTTGATTAAAAGTAGTTGAATGAATGAATGTACCATGTGTACCCCAAAAAATAATTTTAAAAAATCCATTTCTCTCTCTCTCTCTCTCTCTCTCTCTCTCTCTCTCTCTCTCTCTCTCTCTCTCTCTTCAACCCCCCCCCCCAGGGCCCAGCCTCTAGTCTAGGATTCCAGACTCAGCATAGGTATTCAGTTGTCTGGTCTAAGAATAACTGGTAAATAACCGTCAAGATGGAGGGGGGTAAAGAGGGAAAGATGGTGAAAGGAGCCTGCAGAGAAAAGAGGGTGTGGTTAAATAAATCAAGTTGATTTGCTGGCCAAGGACAGCCCACCATGGGACAGCCCCATGCTCTGTTCTAGATGCCCACTCATCCAAGCCCAAGGAAGGGGCTCTGCCCTGGCCCAGCTGCTCTGGGTGTCACTAGCTCTACAGAAGTAGGCTCATCTTGACCTTCCAGGTCCTGTTCTCTCCTGAGTCCTCTCTATCTCCCAGAGAGCATTGCCTCTGCAGATAACTCATAGGGAAGGAACCGTAAACCTCTTACTCACCCAGCCCAGACCCAGCAGTTGGGTGCCCTCTGCGTTGTCGCTGCCTTCCAGGGGATAGTTTAGGTTCTGGTCAGCCACCTATCTGAAAAGCAACACTGACCTTTTCTCTAACTCATTGTTGACCTCATGTGGGCTGTCACTGATAAATGTCATTCCTCCCCTGGCTACTAACCAACATGAAAAGAGAAGAAAGAAAGATAGATCTAGAGATTTGGGTGGGCTCAGCCCCTTGCTGTTTCTGTAGATGAGACTGGTTCATGTCCCACACCAAGATGCCAGGCAAAGAAGCAAAGCCTTTCTCTAACTGTTGGAAAACTGCTTAAGAGTGATATCTGATCCCAATGACTTGGAAAAGGCCCACACAGGAGAAGCACAAGTCTCCTTGAAGATAGGAATTGTTAAGAATGTCCAGCAATCTGCACACAAACAACCAAATCCAGACTTTCCACCCGTCACCAAAAAATGAGCTCTTAATGAATCACAGACCTAAACACAAGACATGAAAGCAAGACTCCTAGGAGATAATGCAGATAACCTTCACCACGACACTGGCTTTCCAAATACGTCAGCAAAGCCAGCCCACGCAGGAAATAATTGATAAGTTGGTCTTCGCTAAAATTAAAAACTTCTGGTCTGCAAAAGATAATGTCCAGATGATAATTCAAGATGGGAAGAAAGCTACCAGATAAAGGACTTAGGTCCAAACTCTACAAGCAACAAGAAAAGGAAGAACCTCATTAAAATACAGGCAAAGTCCTGAACAGATACCTCAGCAAACGGGATGGACGGATGGCAGATAAGCCTGTGAAAGGATGCTTAGCGTCATGGTCCCCTGGGAACTGCACATCAGAACAGCAGTGGGTGCCACCACATACCCGAGAGCATGGCCAGAATCCAAAGCACTGACAGTAGCTGACGGGGGTGGGAAACAACAGGAAGCTCACTTGGGGCTGGTGGGAATGAAGAGGGTACAGATCTGTGTTAGAACATCAATCACTACATGAACCTGGGGTGACTACATAAGGTGGGAGTCCGACTCCATGACACTGACAAAGGTACGTAGGTCAAAAGAGACAATAAAAGTTACCAGCTATGAGGATTGGGAAGAATGAATAGTGGGCTTAAGGAAAGTTGTTGTTACTGATGATGATGGTGGAGGGGGTGATGGTGGTGGTGGTGGTGGTGGTGGTGCTGGTGGTGATGGTGGTGGTGCTGGTGGTGGTGCTGGTGGTGCTGGTGGTGCTGGTGGTGAGGAGGGGCACATATACATCTGTGTGTGTGTGATGTGTGTATGTGCGTGTGCACACACGAGCGTGTGTGTGTGTGTGTGTGTGTGTGTGTGTATTTTCAGAGAACAATTTAAAGGAGCTGGTTCTCTCATTCCACCATGTGGGTCCTAGTAATTAAATTCAGATCATCAGGTTTTGCAGCAGGCATCTTTGCCAGCTGAGCCATCTCCCCTGCCCTGTTTGTCTTTCCAACAAAGATCCCTAATGTCCAACCCTGGGGTGGATGGCCATAAAGAACTTTCCAATAGCAAGATGCTACCACATACCTGTGACTGTGGCCCAAATCCAAAACATCAACAGTAACGATTGCTGATAGGCACGAGCAACGACAGGAAAGTAGGGGGGCAATTCAGTGGTAAGAATGCTACTGAACAAGTGTCCCTGAGCAAGTGTGAGGACCTGAGTTCAAGTCCCTAGCACCCATGTTAAAAGTTAGCCATAGCTGTGCATGCCTGTGACCATAGCACTGGGGTGGAGACAAATAGGTCTCAGGAACAATGCAGCTGTTCGCCACACAAATAGGGCATCCTCGCTCTCTTGGTCCCATGAGTGTGTGTGTGTGTGTGTGTGTGTGTGTGTGCGCGCGCGCGCGCGCGCATGCACACACATGCTCTACCCCAGTCTTTCAATGCAAACCTTCAATGTGAGACACGGTCTTTGTTTCTGAAACATTGGTTCTCTCTTTATATTCCTTCTTGCTCTTCTGTCAGGCTCATGAGCCCCATTCTTAGTCTCAGGATATAGACTTTTAACCCCAGGGGTTTTTGTTTGGTTGTTGTTGTTGTTGTTGTTGTTGTTGTTGTTGTTGTTGTTGTTGAATTAGCAAGTGCATTGACCAGACTAAGGAGAGACCATGTGGAAACAGAAGATGAAGCCCAGAGGTCACAACATGCTGTGTGCAAGAAGCAGTTAGGAGCCACTCCATGTTCTGGGTTATGAGAACACATTGGTACTGCCCTTTGTGAAAAAGCATTTGCACGAACACAGTTAACCCAACATGTATATACTACTACTATTTGACTATCCTAAGTTAACCTTTGATTTAGATGCAGTCTAGACAGGGACTCATGAGGAATTCAAGAGGTGGTGACTGTGGTGTATGCCAAAGCCCCATACACAGACAGGAGATAATAATAATAATAATAATAATAATAAGCATCAAACCATGAATCTCAGAGACAAGACCAACCACCTGACCAGAAGGGCAAAACTAGATTGCAATGATTGACAGCCTTTGTAGCCCCTCCCAAGGTAATGGGCTGGCTAAGGATAAGATAACAGACAGAGCTGGAGAAAATGAACCCACGTCTTCTCAGACTGCCGGCTCGCTGATAAAGTAATTTTAAGATTCAACTCCTGTCTCCATTGATTGGCTTCTGTACCAGGTAGCAAGGACTGATTTCTGGTTCCAAGGCCACACGTCTTGTCTTCTTGGACACACACCTGGGGCCGAGGACGCCAACTTTAATCACGTTTGAATCACCTGGGAAGCTGCATGTCTCCTTATGGTCAGAGAGATTACTCACACAGCTAAGGTGAGCGATGAGAACAAGGGCATCCATGGGGGAGAGGCAGAGCCTCTGGCAGCAGATACACGCATGTGAATAAAATACACACAGGGTCACACACTCTTGTGCACATTGGTATGAGTCTCCGGCTATACATGTACACAGCACAAGTAGAAACATGCTCATGGGCACACATGGACAGAGAAGACCAGAAAACATCCCCCCTCGGTGTGTCCCTTCAGCCAGAATATAAATACCTTAATCTCCCCCATGGTTCTCAGCATATGAATATTTATGAACAAAGAGCGCAACACAGTGTCAGCTGCTATTTCTTGGGTGACGGTTGCGTGCGCACCGCACTGATGCAGAGGTTTTTATTGTTCTATTCTTTTGAAGAATGTGTTGCTACATGTAAAATCAGACCAAGCGCTGTGTGACTAATTAGCCTGAACCTACAAATCCCTCAGATTCTGGAATGTAACCTAGAACTGCATCTATATTAATTTTTTGTCTTTTGTAAAAACAGCTTCATTGTGATATCACTTAACTGCCATAAAATTCTGTCATTAACTTGCACAGTTCGGTGGCTTTTAGTATATTCCAAGTATGTGACCTTCAGCACAATCCGTTTCAGAAAGCCCATAGCCTTTAGCTCTTGTCCTAGTTTGCTTTCTGTGGCCATGATAAAGACCATGACAAAAAGCAACTTAGAGAGGAGAGGGTTTATTTATTTCATCTCACATTTCCAGGTCACAATCTATCACCAAGAGAAGTCAGTGCAGGCACCTGAAGGCAGTAACGTGGAGTAGAAACTATATAAGGAAAGAAAAACAGGAAAAGGAAGCCATGGGGGAGGGTGCTTACTGGCTCGCTCATTGGATCATACTCAGCTGACTTTCATATAAAGCCCAGGCCCACCTGCCTAGGGATGGTGCCTCCCACAGTGGGCTGGGCCCTCTCAGATCAATCACAAGTCAAGACAACTCACAGACACAGACTCAGACCAAGTTGACTGAGACAATCCTCAGTTGCGGTTCCCCCTTCCTATACGATCTCTGGGCTCTCGGAGTTAACAATAAAAGCTACCATGGGAAGTTAGTGATATGCGTCTCCCACATCCCCTCTTGTCCTAAGCAGACACGGATCTAATTTCTGCCTCTATAGGTTTTACTAGTCTGGACATTTCATTTGTGTGGAATATGTAGCAGGTGGTCTTTTGTAACTGAGGTTTATTCACAATGGGACATGCATCAGTAATATGGTTAAATAATATTCCATTACATATATTATATTGTTTATTCATTTACTCATCCATGCACATTTGGGTTTTGCCACTATTTAGCTATTATAAACAATGTTGTCATGAACATAGGCATACAAGCATGTGTTTGGATCTGTGTTTTCATTTATTCTGGGTATGTATCTAGGAGTGGAATTGCTGCCTTACATGGAGATTCTGTAGTTGGCCTTTTGAAGAATCATCAGACTGTTTTTCCACTATGGCACATCCCCACTGGTGACAAATTCACGTTCTCCACATCCTCACCAATACTCATTTCTTCCCTTCTTTGGTAGGATAGCTGCAGCCATCTTCCTGATATAAAATCATATCTCCCTTTAGCTTCAGTCTGGATCTCCCTAATGTCTAAGATATGAAGCGTCTCTTACATTCTTCTTGGCTTCTTTGGGGGAAATATTTATACAAATCCTTCACCCATTTTCAGCCAGGCTCTTTGCCTTTCTTTGGTGGAGTTCATTTTTTTTCCCTTAGTGAGCATTTTCAGCCCAATAGTCGTACACCTGTTAGTAAGGTTCAGCCATACAGGTTTTTCCTGGTTAGGGTTACTATTGCCGAGATGAAATACCATGACCAAACAACTGGGGGAAGAAAGGATTTATTTGGCATACACTTCCACGTTGCTGCTCATCATTGGAGGAATTCAGGAACAAGGCAGGAAGCTGGATGCAGGAACTGATACAGAGGCCATGGGGGAATGCTGCTTACTGGCTTGCTCCCCATGGCTTCTTCCCTTTGGCTTTCTCAGCCTGTTTCTTATAGAACCCCAAGCCAAAGCCCAAAAGTGGCACCGTCCACAATGGACTGGGGCTTCCCCCATCAATCACTAATTAAGAAAATGCCCTACAGGCTGGCCTACAGCCCCATCTTATGGAGGCGTTTTCTTAATCTAGGTTCCCTCCTCTCAGATGACTTTAGCTTGTGTCACGTTGATATAAAACCAGCAAGCACAAAGTTAAACTTCATATCCCCAATGTCATAACTAAGTGACATGGACCCATCGAGTTTAGACCAGTGCTGCCACACTGCTGTCCCTGACTACACAGTGAGCATGCATCATCTGTCATTCTTATGTCCTTTGGAAGCAGTATAAAGATAAACAATCACCCCGTGTGCCAGAGATGGATGGATCTAGTCAATGCTTAATCACTCCATGAATAGAGTCTGATGCAAGGGATAGTAGCATTAATTTTGCAAAATAAAAGGTCTTAAACCTCCTCTTTCAATAGAGCAAACTTTGTAAAAAAAAAAAAAAAAAAAAAAAGAAATTAAAAATTTGCACCTACCAGAGAGGTGGCTAGTAATTTTTAGTGTCATATACACCATAATTTTGATAGAAAGTATGGGCTCCTGTGAAGTCTGTTTCTGTGGGGAAAGGTCAAATTGGTTCATTACTGGATGCTAAGGCATCAGGAGAGAACAGCATTGAACTGCCAGGTCCACGCCCATCCAGATGCCCCGTTTATGCAGATCAGGTGCTCACCGGAGTGAGGTCACCATGCTCTCCTTGCATCAGACACACCTCCACATGGACCTGGGAATGTGAATTTTGATACTCACTGGGTGATTCACCTTGACAAAATAGAACAGGAACGCTTTTATAGCCTCTGAATTAGGCAAATTCAGTGTCCAGAAAGAGTGACCGTTTTGAAAGTCTTTGAGAAAACAAATACAGTTGTGTCAGGACTCTCTCCTTCAGATAGTCCTGGAGCGGCTTAGGACTGCCATCAGGTTAGAATCACCCTGATCACTTCATTTCTGGGTGTTATCCGGCTATTCCATTAGAGTGAAGCTTACCCTAACAATATCCATCCGCCAGCCTTGAAACAGTTTCCCCGAATACATCACATGCCCACCGAAGGAAGCTCCGGGCAGAGAGTGTCAGTGTGCATCGACCACATTCATCTAGAATTTTCTCCGACAATTTTCACTTGTAGGAAGTGTGGTTTGCTGAAGGGCAACGGCTGTAGTAATAGCAGAGTCAGCTCCATGCTCAGTAAGAGGGCGACTCTCAGCTGTCAGGTTAACGTGATGGCTTATTACACATTTCAAAATGATATGTATGAAAACTGCAATAAGACACGTGATGCTGATAATGTGGTGTTAAGGAAATCACTGTGTAGAGACCCTAGTCAAGGCTTTGTAATACAGGAACTAGAAATAGAAAAGCCTGGAAGGAAATTCCCAAGAGCATTCACAGTGACTGCCCATGCACAGCACAACTGTTTAAAATATTTGGCTTTAAAGACTACTTATTATTTTCATATTGTGTTGTTCATGGCTTTTCCTAAGAAGATGTAGAGGTCTGTTAGGCTAAATAGTACTGGCGCATGCCTTTAATCCCAGCACTTGGGAGGCAGAGGCAGGTGGATCTCTGAGTTTGAGACCAGCCTGACCTACAGAGTGAGTTCCAGGACAGCCAGGGCTACATAGAAACCTTGTACTAAAAAACAAAAACAAACAAACAAAACACACAGAGAGAGAAAGAGGAGGAGGAGGAGGAGGAGGAGGAGGAGGAGGAGGAGGAGGAGGAGAAGGAGGAGAAGGAGGAGAGAAAGAAGGAAGGAAAAATGTCTACTTATTCTAGAGAGAGAAAGCATGGACAGATCAAAGAGAAGATTCTGTCCACCCAAGTCCAGCTCACTGGGGCTACTTACAGGGGCATGAGTGACTCTTGGGTGGTTGTATCACTGAAAAGTCCCTTGGGTGAGTCGCAGGGCAAGTTAGCATGGACAAGTCCCACCTGAGGCAATCCTCGGCTCTCCAGAAGGCTTCATGAGTGTCATAGACCCTTTGAGTCTATACCTCCTCCTCCTCCCCCTCATTCCTCCCTTTTCCTCCTTCCCCTCTTCTCCCTCCTCCTCTCCTGTTCCCCCTTCTCTCTCTTCTTTTTTCTCCCTCCATTTTCTGTTTTTCCTCCTCCTCTCCTCCTCCCTTTGTGAAGGAATGCTAACAGTTTCCTGAGGTCTCCAGCAGGCAATTATAGCCGCTTTGATTTAAGATGTCAACGTTCAGGTCCGGCCTGGAAGAAATGGCTGCAATATGTATTACCAAATCTTTGCTCCATATAAAATGTCATGTTATTGCTGTTACTAACTACTGCTGCTTCTCAGTTCGGTTTCTCTAAACATTGCTTTAGTGTCAACCACCTCTCCTACCTGTAGGATAGTTCTCCACGTCCAAAAGGCAAGCACACACAAAAGCACTGAAGTCTCCAAGTTTTGTCTTTCCTGTGTGGCAGAGTCAGCCTCAGAAGGTAAAATGCTGGGGGAGGGGCCATTGACAAGATGTTGAACGTTGGCCTTCTACAAGCTGAAGGATATGGCCTGTGTAAAAATGTAGAACTTGACAGAAAAAAAAAATCAGCATGGAGCCAGTAGATTCCATGCATCTGAAAGCACAGTCCTGAAATTTGGGTGCTGAGCCTTTCCCTTCTATCAGCTGACCGTGTTATGTTAGAACAATCAGCTCCCCTCTAGTGCCTTCTGTTTAATCTATAAAGAGAGGAAATTCAACAAGGAACGAAAGGTCTTTCTACCATTCACAAGCCATGAACCTCATTCAAAGAGGTTGAAAGCCTCAGAAGTAATTATTCTGTAGAAAGCATCAGTCTTTTAAAGAAGATCTATTCATTTTATGTGCATCTGTTGCTTGCTTGTCTGTGTGTGTGCCATGTGCATGCAGTGCCTGCAGGATCTAGAAGAGGGCAGTGAACTGAAGTTACAGGTGGTTGTAAGCTGCCTAATGTGGATGCTGGGAACTGGACCCAGGTCCCTCTGCAAGAGTAGCAAAGTGCTCTTAAGTGCTGAAGGCATCCTCATCTAACTGTGAGACTGTAAGAGGGGGGCCGGGAGAACGTGTTCTCAATAAGCAGTAGGCATGCTCACAAGGTGGTGTGAGTGAGGATGTTTTCCACAGTGTTGTTAACAGAAGCAAAAACACAAAAATGGAGTGTACTGGCTGGTTTTGTGTGTCAACTTGACACAAGCTGGAGTTATCACAGAGAAAGGAGTTTCAGTTGTGAAAATGCCTCCATGAGATCCAGAGGTAAGGCATTTTCTCAATTACTGATCAAGGGGGGAGGGCCCCTTGTGAGTGGTACCATCTGTGGACTGGTAGTCTTGGGTTCTATAAGAGAGCAGGCTGAGAAAGCCAGGAGAAGCAAGCCAGTAAGCAGCATTCCTCCATGGCCTCTGCATCAGCTCCTGCTCCTTGACCTGCTTGAGTTCCAGTCCTGACTTCCCTTCGTGATGAACAGCAATGTGGAAGTGTAAGCTGAATAAAGCCTTTCCTCCCCAACTTGCATCTTGGTCATGATGTTTGTGCAGGAATGGAAACCTGACTAAGACAATGGAGTCTTCCAACAGAAAGGGAAGGATAAAAGAAACGTGAGCTAGCCCCCAAAGCCACGCTCAACAGCCATATGCAGATCGATATCTATTGATGTAGCGATTCACAACATAAGCGGAACACCTATAAAATTTTACAGTGTCTCTCTCTGAGATTACAGTGAAGTTGCTCTAAGACTTTAGTTTTGCTTCATCTGTGATTTTTTTTTTTTAAAAAAACACTTCTGTTTCTTGAGCTGTGTGTGTGTGTGTGTGTATTCAGATGCCTGCAAAGACTAGAAGAAGACATGGAGACACCTGACGTGAATGGTGGGAACCAAACTTGGATCCTCTGGAAATGCTCTTAACGGCTGAGCTATCTCTCCAGCCCCTTATAAATTGTAAATTTTAGTTTTCTAAATTATGTTTTATTTGTGAAATTAAAGAATACATGAGATACAAATGTAAATAAAAAATACACTAGTTTTTCTCCCTCAGGGAGACAGGATCAATTGGAGATACACACACACACACACACACACACACACACACACACACACACACACACACACACACGCGTGCGCGCGCCTGTGCATGCACACAGAGAATCCATCAGATATACTAATATATGTGTTTGTGTGTGTATAAATACATGGGTGTGCTGAGATTTATTTTAAGGAATTGGCTCTTTTGATTGTGTGGCTGACAAGTCCAAACCACAGGAAGCAGCCAGCTGTCTGGAAACTGACAGGAGTGACTTTATTTTTCCTCCATTTTTTTTTTTTTTTTTTTTTTAGATTTTTACCTATTTCTATTTTGTGTGTTAGTGTTTGGCTGCGTGTATGCATATGGGTGGTTGTACATGCCCAAGACGGGGCAGTAAAGTAAGATGGATAGTGGAAGGGAGCTCAGCACCCCTGGCTATGGACAGAAGGTTGGGTTAGGTTCAGCTAACTGTCAAGGGGTACAGGGGAGCACCCCCATGACATCTGGTGTTTAGAAGCCTGGCTTGAGATAGCTTGGCAGCATTCCTTTACCCCTGCACATTGGCGGCCATGGAGTGGCACTGGCTAGCCCAGCACCAGTGCGGCGTACTTCCCTATGGATCCTTAGGTCATTACCAGTTTTAAATTAAACAGCTGAGTGATCTCACTGCATGAAGAAGCAGCACACAGTGGGTCCCAAGTGACTGCTGGGATGTTCCACGGCAGAAGTGAGGGTGGGCAAGATGGTACAGAAGATGAGATGGTAAGTGTGCCATCGAGGGCAAACACACCCTGGCAAAAGCCTTGTGGCTCCATTTGAGAAAATCACACGGCAAACCCGATCCTTGACTCTCAAACAGTGAACAGGAGAAACACATTTTTGTTCTTTTTCCTTTCCCAGTTCTGGCTGATCAGGCACGGAAAGGATGCAGCCTGTGTTTTCAGCCCTCCCCAAATCTGACAGCCAGCTACACATTTTCTGTGCTTCAGACTGTTTCTGCAAGGAGTGTGCATTACTCTCATAACCAAGTGGGAAATCGTAATCTACAAATCTACCAAGAGGGGCTGGGGAGACGGCTCAGTAGTGAAGATCATTGGCTTCTCTTGCAGAAGACCCGGGATCAATTCCCTCGCCAACATGGAGCTCACAACCATCCATAACCCCAGTTCAAGGGGGTCCTTCTTGGGCACCATGCATGCGCATGATGCACAGACAGACAGACATTTAGGCAAAACACTCATATACATAAAATTAAAAATAAAAACATCTGTCAGGAGACCCTTGATCTCAAGATGATATTTTTAAATTTTTTTTAATTATATGTGTGTGTGCATCTGAGTACAGTTATTTGAAGAGACCAGAAGAGGGCATCAAACCCCTTGGATAGTTAGAGTTGTGAGCACCCAGTGTGTGTGCTGGAGACCAAATTTGGGTCTTCTGCAAAAGAAGAATGTGCTCTTAACCACTGAGCCATCTCTTCCAGTCCCTCAAGAGAGGAACTTGTGCCCATGTGCTTTCTCCCTCCAGTGCAAAAAGGGTTTGAAATGGTCTGTAAACAGTCATGTAGAGGCAATACCAGCAGCTGAGCCAGGACTGGAGAAGGACATTATAAGTGGTGAGAAGCTCAAGGACTTCTTGGGGAGCTGAAGCAAATGGGAACAGGGAAACGGACTGGCAGGGTTTAAACAGATGTCATTTCCCAAGGGGCAATATGACACGATATTAATTATAAGCGTGCACACCCGATTGGCAGCCACCTGCTAAACGAGGATTTATCCTAAAGGAAGAGGGACATCTGGACAAAGATGCGTGCTCCGCCCTTGCTGCATTCCTGCGTTTATATCCCCAGGCTTAGTAGGCCCCACCCCCACCCTTCAGCCTCTAACAAATATGATCCCTCTACAAGCTGAAACTCAGAAAAAAAGACTTTTATTACTGTTTTATGCAAATTGTGTCCCATGTTCGGCCACTTGTATGTTCAAGTGGCACTTATTTCTCCCTGGATCCAGCTCATTACTCCAAGGCCCTTGACAGAGGGCATTTCTAGAAGGACAGACAGGTCCTCTCCTGTTATACATAACCAACTCCTTAAAAATACATCACACTTCATTAACTTACACATTTCATTTCCTGGCCAGGTTTTCTGTTCTAGTTTCTAATTTCCTTTCCTTTATTACTTCACTATCTGTCATTCTGTTTTTCTATTGTTCCAACCTTTTGGTTATCTCTGTATTCTGTGGTCCCATCCTCCCTACCTGTCTTAGAGTTTTACTTCTATGAACAGACACCATGACCAAGGCAATTCTTATAAGGACAACATGGAATTGGGGCTGGCTTACAGGTTCAGAGGTTCAGTCCATTATCATCAAGGTGGGAACCTGGCAGCATCTAGGCAGGCATGGTGCAGGAGGAGCTGAGAGTTCTACATCTTCATCTGAAGGCTGCTAGCAGAATACTAACTTCCAGGCAGCTAGGATGAGGGTCTTAAAGCCCACACCTATGGTGACACACCTACTCCAACAGGGCCATACCTTCTAATAGTGCCACTCCCTGGGCCGAGCATATACACACCATCACACTGCCCCTTCCTTTTTTCTAGGGAAGACTTCTACTCTTCTTCTTCCTTGTGTACAGGAATTTTCAGCATTTTAAAAAGTTTTCATTATTATTAATAATATTATCATTAATTTGTGTGTGTGAAGTGTAGGTGTCAGCGTATGCCATGTCACGAGCATAGAGATCACAGGACAGCTTTCAAGAGGGAGTTCTCTCCTTCCACATGGGAGTTTCAGTAATCTAACTCAGATCTTGGACAGCGAGTATTTCCTCACCCACTAAACGGTCTCACGAAGGCCACACAGCCGTCTCAGAACTCACTCGCCCTGTCACCTAGGGTTAGAATTTGTTGTTTGCAAGTTTCTTTTCCTGGTTTACCCTTTCATTTTGCTGGACCATACCTTGGAGTAACTTCAGGAAAAAAATAAAAGGTGAAGGGATGGGGGGGGGGGGGACGACAGAGAGAACACAATACAAAGGCCAGCGAGACGGCAACAAAATAACAGGATGAACAATGTGTTGTGAAGAAACCCTCTACGTTTAAAAACTTCATCAAAACAAACTGATTCCTTAAAGAGAGTGGGGCCCACCAAACTGAGAAGAAGGAAGCTGGAAGCATCCCATGATTAGTAACCAAATCAAGAGGAATGAGAACCTGTTCCAGAAGAAACGATCAGATAGCATCAATTAAAAAAAAAAAAATCCACCCAGCACTTTAAAAATAGATAAATTTTATCTTATCCAAACACCTTGAAAGGGGGAAAAAGGAGAAGTGCACCTAAATTTATATACTTTTATCTATGATGTAATCTGGTCTAACCTTAACATCAAACCCCAGGGAAGGAACACATGAAGAGCAAAGTCAAAGCCAGTCTTGCTCTTATAAGCACTGTGATAGGAATGTGTGAAGCACAGCCTTCTGATTCTCTTCTGGCCCCGTCATGTTCGTGTGGCTGGGGGACTGTGCTCTGACCAGTGTGGTGTGAGCACACTCTGCAGCCTGGGTCCAGGGTTGATCGGAGGATGTCTGTGCTTCCAAGTTCCTTCGGGTGTGGAGACCAGCAGTGTGCCGATGTCTTCCTCTTGCTTTCCACCTTATATTTTAACACAGAGTTTCTCTCTGAAGCCAGTATTCACTTATTTTTTTAAAGTGACCAGCAAGTCTCAGGGGTCCTCCTTGTCTCCTCCCTCTGACCTTCAGCACGGGGGTCATCAGCAAGGCCTGTTTTTTCACACAGGTGCTGGGGATCCAAACTCAGCTCCTCAGGATGGTGCCATCACCCAACCTCAGATCAAGGCTTTTATGAGCTTTTATTTCCTCTACACTCTCCATCTCTGGTCACTGAACAGAACGGGTAGATCTAAAGGCTCTGGGGGTGCACTCTGGGGGTGTGTGTGTGTGTGTGTGTGTGTGTGTGTGTGTGTGTGTGTGTGTGTTGGAGGGGAGTGTGCCCCAGATCTATAAAACAAAAAGTACCTGATCACCATGAACTAGATTGTTACAGAGCAAAAACCTGAAGATCTAACTGATTGTGTGATGCCATGGAGTGGGGGTGTATCTGTCTCAGCAACTAGCATTAGCCTTAATTTCAAACTGCTAGTTTGAAGTAGGGCTTTCAATAATAAAACCAAGAGTATGTGATGGCTGTTTGACAGTTGAGGGGCAAGCCATGAGAAAATGGATATCGTAGGTCAAGCCAACCTTTGGCAAGTCATTTGGTAAAACTGTCACTTGCAGTAACTTGGAAGGTAAGGCTGTGTGCCCACTCCAGTCTGGAAAACATTGCATGAGCCAGAGTGTCAATTCCTATTTGTTGCCTTTGGCAGGTGTTGCAGAGAATTGAGCCCAAGGCAGAAACGCTGGGCTTGAGAACAGACACAGAGACGGATAAAGCAAGAAGATGAGGGGGTGAGAGTTCACGTGATTCACCAGCTGGTCTTAATTACTCCAGGGAGATTCTCGCACATCCTGTTTGCCAGGCAACTCTCAGTAAATGAAAGCAGAAGCCTTGAGGGTGAGGGAGATGGAGAAGGTGGGCTGGAAAATTGTGTTCGCAACCGTGAGGCCCCTTTCACAGATGACCAAGTACCAGTACTGTGACTCCCGGGAGTTAAGACACACACTTAGGGAAATATAAACATCAGACTTTGGAGACCTGCCTTGAAAGTATAATCCCCCCCTTGATGATTTGATAGTGGCCATCATCATTTTTGTTAATAGGACGTTTTGGAATTGAATTGCCACTAGAAAAATACTATGGGCCTAACCTTTCTTCTATTCTTGTTTTTATGTGCGTGTGTGTGTGGCCCTGTGAATTTATGTGTACAGCATTCATGGAGGACCTCACAGAGACCAGAAGAGATACACCAACTCACATACACACAGAGACACACACATAAATAAATGATGTAATGAAAAATGAGACAGGGTCTGACTATGTCGCTCTGGCTGCCCTGGAACTCTAAATGTAGACCAGACTGGCTTTTAACTAAGAGACTTACCTGCCTCTGCCTCCTAAGTGCTGGGATTTAAGGCAAGCACCACCACACTGGACTGAAAATTTAAACTTGAAAAAGAAGTAATATAAATTTCAGAAATCTTACACTACCATATTTGTGACAAGTTGTTTTTAAGATTTATTTTTATGTATGTCTGATTGTGAGTATGTGTGCAAAAGAGAGCATTAAATAACTTGGAGTTGAGGTTATAGGTGGGTTGTGAGCCACCTGGCCCAACTCTGAGAGTCAAATCCAGGTTCATGTTCCTAACCGCTGAGCCATCTCTCCAGCCCATCGACCATATTGTTGAAAGTATCAATGAGCCACTGCTTGATATGGCAAATGAGCAATGCAGCAATGTGAAAATTAAAGGGACAGTGTACCCGCTCCGTGGGCTGAGATCTTACTATTCCTGCACCATCGTGTCATGTTTGCCAAATCTCCGATCTAACTTCTCAACCATAAAACTTATAATAGCAAACCAAGTGTGATGGTTCAGCACTGCAGTCCTAACTATTCAGGAGGCTTGAGAAGAAAGATTGCTGGAGTCTAGGAATACAAGCACAGTGTGTGCAGTATGGTAAAGCTCTATGGCCGGGAAGACAGCCCAACAGGAAAGAGCGTCTGAGGCTTGGTCCCAGCACCCAAGTGACTGTCACCCAGGTGTGTCTGTGAGTGCCTATAACCCCCAACCAGTGGGGATGGAAACTAAAGACTCACTGTTGCTGGCTGGCCATGAGGCTGGAAGGGGAAAAGGTGAGGTCCAGGTTCACTCTCCAGGGAGAAAGGTGGAGAGCTATAGAAGACGCTGAACATACTCTGCAGGCATGCTCGGAAGAAACTCTGCCTCAAAACAAACAAAAAGCAAACAAATAGACCACCAGTACCACCACCACCAACAACAACAACTAACGCGTGGTCTGTCAGTAGCTCCAGTGCAGACATTTCTGAAGTCCTGCTAGGGGCCCTCTCTGCAACAGTTAATCCGCAGGACCTTGTTCCCCTTCTGGTCCAGGAGGTAGGAACGCTGCCCCTTCCTTCATTGTGAGGTAGACCATTAGTACCGTTCAACTCTTTGCATTTGTAAGCCTATTGCCCAGAGAGGGAGATAGTTTGAGCATTTACTATCATTTTATGAATAGTTTTGAAAGCCCACGTTAAACATTTAATGATCAGGGGTAGATGATCTCTTTTGAGGCTCTGGGTTTGATCCCCAGCACTGCAATAAATAAATTTTTAAAAAGAGCAAGCAAATAAATGGTTTTCTGATGAACTCAGAACTCTGAAATTACAACGCCTTCGCCAGTGAAAAACGATCATCAGGGTGCTCGCTGGGCTGATTAGGAAAACTATTTATATTTTTCACTAAATATTTTATTTTTCAATGATTTTTGAATTTACAAAAAGATTTTAAAGAGAGAGTTTGCGGAGTCCTTGTATATGCTCTGCCTACCATCCCCCAATGGTAACACCGTACAGCACACTGTGGCACATTTATCAAAAGCAAGAAATCAACACTGGAGCAGTACAGTTAATTAAACTGTAGACCCTCTGTGGATTGCGCTAATTTCTCCATTAATGTTGCTTTCCAGTCTAGGGCTGTGCTTTGAAATCACTCACCATCTCTCCCTGGTTTCCTCCTATGGAGGACAATTGTTCAACCTGCTCTTATCTTTGTGACCTTGAGAGTTCTGAGGAGCAGTAAGGGATCTGTCCTGGAAAGCATCCCTCAAGTCATGTTCAGCTGATGTTCTTTGGTCAGTAGACTGGGGTGACTATTGCAAGAGGACCATAGAGCAAGATGCTCCCCTGGTTAACTCCCATCAAGAGATTTACCATATTGGCATGACTACTCCCTGATTAGGTCAACCTGAACCTTGGGAAAGCCTGCGTCTTCCAGCGTTGTTCACTGTAAAGTTATTGCTCCCCAACCCCTGCTTATATTCTGATTTTAGAAAGATGTCACGCAGACAAGAGAGAGGTGCTGCAGAGATGGCTCAGTTAAGGGCACTTGCTGCTCTTTCAGAGGACCAGGTTCAGTATCCCGCACCCACAGGAGCAGCTCATATCCCCAGCTCTTATTGTCTATAATTTGATTGTTGAGAGACATGTGTTGATCCAGGGCAAAGCTGTGGGAGTGTGCTCCATGTCATTCCTAAGAATGATTTAAAGGTGCAGTCAAATAAAGTCTCTTTCTGAGATTGTTTTTGTTACTGTTATATTGCTGTGAAGAGACACCAAGACCAAGGCAACTCTTATTTTTTTTTTTTTTTTAAAAAAAAAAAAGCATTTAATTGGAAGCTTGCTTATCATTTCAGAGGGTTAGCCCATGATCATTACAGCAGGGTGGCAGGAAGATGTGGTGCTAAAGAAGTAGCTGAGAGCTTTATATCCTGATCTGCAAGCAACAGAAAGGGGGGGGGGGGGATGGAGAGAAGGAGAGAAGAGAGAGAACAACTGTGCCTAATGTGAGCTTTTGAAACATCTAAGCCCATGCCCAGCGATGCACCTAATCCAACAAGGCCACACCCCCTAGTCCTTCCCAAACAGTTCCACTAACTAGGAACCAAGCATTCAAACATATGAGCTTATGAGAACATTCTTTTTCAAACCACCACAGGGAGGAAACCATGGTGAAAATGTATTTGAGAACATCCCATAGAATTGCCTATGAGACCTAAATCATACACATGAGCTTAGTCCATAGATCTGTGGTGCCATGGGTACCCACTGCCTCAGCCAGCCCCAATCACAATCAAATATCTCCTACAGTCACTAAACTTGAAGTTCTGTTTGTTTGAAAACTTGCTGAAATTGTTATTAGAGAGAAAAAACAAAGTAATTAAGTATTTTTCCTCCTAGGAGTCTCACAAAGGAACATATTCTCAGCAGATGTCTTTCTGTTTGTTGGTTCTAAGGCAAGAGCTGTCTGTGTCAGTGCAGTGTTGAACAGCAGTAGCCTTACAGCGACCACTTTAGTATATAATGGTATTATGCATCAGATCCAGGAGCTAGTTTTTTACTTCCTAGATTTCAGCACCACAGGGGTTGTCATCAAAGTGGAAGACAAAATATCAAGTTTTTACTGCTACCTCTGATTAAAGTACATCTTGGGGTCATCAGCTCAGTGTCCACAGGGAACTTGTATTTAAGCATCAATTGAAAATAGCTACTTGGGTTAAAAGGACTCATGAGGTGTCTATGGGATATCTCAACCGAAGCCATGAACTACTGTCTACTTGAGGAAGCAGTGTGCATAGGAAGTCAGCCTGAGATAGTCAGTGCAGGACACGCTAGTAAATCCCTGGACGGCACATCCTGGATGGAAATGGATGCTAAAAGGATGTGGATTAGAACGGGTTGGTTGTCACCCAGTTAGTTGCAGGGCACTTAGGATATTAGCTGGAAGTGGTTATAATCAATATTACTGTACTCAGTATTACAGAAATCACTCAGTGACTCTAGCCATTTGTAAGGCTTCCCCAAATGGTACCTTTGGCCACTAGAATATTATGTGCAATTGAGTCGGTGCAGGCCAGAGGACAAGAGACAGTTCATGGGGGTTGGTTCTCCCCTTCTACCATGGGTTCCTAGGGTCAAACTTAGGTCATCAGGTTGACAACAAGCACCCTTCAGTCACCTCGCCAGCCCCAGAATTCCAGAATTCATAGTTTTATATTTTAGTTTTGTACTTAATTTACATTTATATAAATATATATTTATAACATATTAATCTATATTATATAAATATATTTATAGCATACATTTATACTTATATAGCTTATATACATGTGTCATATATATATGACATATATATATATATATATATACACACACACACACACACACACTTTTAGTTATGAAAGTTATTTTATCAGCTTTTTAAGGCTTCGGAGGGGAATTCCTTTGGTGGCATTTACTCCAATTTCATGCCCCCCTTCTACTCCCCAAAGTCTCAATACATATATATACACACATATACATACACACACACACAAACACACACACATACATACATATATCCTTACTTCATCTAGGCATACACTCAATGTGTGGACATTTTACAACTGAATATTCCATGTCCTTTTGGGAGCTCCAGTGGACTGTGCTTGGAGCCTCTGGATTCACCTACCTACAGTGTCGGCAGACAGCATGAGCACAGTTCCCAGAAAAATCCTTCCCTGATGAGGAAAACTGCTTTCAAGTGCTGTGACAACCTCTCTGTATTTTTGTCAAAGCTGTGACAAATACACGACAAAAGCAAAACAGAGAAGTTTACTTCAGTTGAGGATTTGGGAGGAAACAGTTCGCCGTGGTGGGACCACAAGCTGGAGCAGCTCCGTGTCAGCAATTTGAGGTGACCTCTGTTTACATCTTGGAAGGCCAGGAACTGGAGGAACAGGAAGAGACAGGACTGGAAGCAAAGTGTACATAAAACCTTCACCATCCACCCCTAGTGGCCTAAATCTATCAACCCTGCCTCCCAAAGGGTCCGTAACCTCTCTGTGGCCATTAATCTTAGAGTTTGACATAATGAATAGCCCAGGAGAAGAGCCTCTGGGCTTCTCTGCGAAGGGTTATCTGGATTAGGTTAACTGAAGTGCAAAGACCAAACCTAAATGTGTGTAGCATTACGCCACAGACTAAAGTCCCAGACTGAAGGAAAAAGACAGAGAACCGGTTCCAGATGTTCACAGCTCTCTGTTATTGTAGATACTGTGGCTCTCTGCTTCTCCTGCCGCCGTGACTTCCCCCACAACTATGAACCCAAATAAACCTTCTCTCTCTTAAGTTGCTTTTGTCAGAGTGTTTCATCACAACAGTCAAGTAAATCAAGTAAAGAATATACTCTCAAAACAACACCACTCGGCCAAAATCAACTGTTCAAACGCACGCAAACTGTAACACTTCCCATGGCAATCCAAGTTAAGAGCACTGCGCATGTGCTGTGGTGCTGTGGTAAAAGACACAGCAAGGCCTTTTGGGAGAAGGAAGAGGTGTCTGCAGGGGGGGGGCATGGTAACACAAGCGTGCTATCTGGGCTCTTGGGAAGGCTGATGCAGGAAATTTCAAGTTTGAGACCTTGGGGAGTGAAGGGGGGCATGAAATTGGAGTAAATGTCGCCAAAGGAATTCCCCTCTGAAGCCTTAAAAAGCTGATAAAGTGGAATTTTCAAATTATTCATCTAAGACCTGTGATGATCAGAAACCACGCTGGTGCAACTTCGTAGCAGGCTCTCAGTGGTATTGAGGCACACACCTGGCTGCCAGTGGCCAGCCTGCCTCACCAGTCAGCTACAAACACAGGAAACTTGGCCACTGTTGCCCTCACTGAGGACCTTTGACCTGCATCTGTCACTATACAAGCTCACTACTAGGAATGATTTCATGAGTCTGAGTGTATTGTTTGCAATCTAACATTCCACTTCGTTAAAACAGTTAAGAAAAAAAGCCAATTAACTACAATAACTAGTGTTTATCCCATTTTAATATATTATTCTATTACAGCACAGAATGTGGTCACTCAGGTACTAGAGTGGGTTTACTTTTAAATTTCATACACACACACACACACACACACACACACACACAGAGGCAGGGGAGAGTTACTATAACGCAAAAGCTGAAGTCTGGATATCTTTCACTATGGGCTGAATTATTCATTTATGGTTTAGACTGTGGAGCAGAAGGCCTAAATCAGACTCTGATGAACCCACTGCAAGCTGATTCATAAATGAAGTACTTATTGGATTTTTTTAATGTCTTCTCCAAAACTAAATCATGTCACACATGATTGTAACTAGGTAGGAAGTATAAGCAATGTTTAAAGGAGGTGTCTAGCATTTTATTTTGCTGGAGGCAAACATAATAATACTGTTTACAGCCATTTATAAGAGCCAAAAACTTAAATATTCAATATAATGTCAGACCTGTTCTTATAACCCATAAACTCTTTTAATGATGGCAGTGGGGGCCGAGGATCCTGCTCAGTGGGCAGAGGAGTGCTTACCCAGCCTACACAAAGTTTGATCCCAGCACTGCATAAAGGAGGCATGATGAGCGTGCCTAGAATTCCAACCTTTCGGAACTGGGAGTAGGAGGACCAGCAAGTCAAGGCCATTCTCCACTACCTAGGGAATCTGAGGTTACCCTAGGCTACATGAGAGCCTATCTCAAATAAAACACACACACACACACACACACACACACACACACACACACACACACACACACACACACACACACTCACTCACATGATGCTGGCTTTGGCTTTGGCTTCCACTTGGATAGAATGTGGGATTTTTAGCACTTTAAGCAACATGTGCTTTCAGCAAACCTCAATGAGGTCCATGGCACCAAAGCACCCAAGGAGATAGTGATAACTGAAAGCAGCTGAGATTTTTACCTCTAAATAGGAGTGACACTCCAGAGCAGTTACAAACAGAAGAAAGGACCTAAATGCCTGTTTACCCGAGGAGCCACAGGATTTATGGGGAGCCAGTCTGAGCAGTCTCTTCTACAGCATTACAAAGGTTCGTGCCTGGCTGCAGAGACCTGGAAACGCAGGCAGAATGGAGCCCAGCATGGTGAACTGGTTTCTGGAAAGAAAAGAGCCACTGGAGTGCTAGGTCCCCCAGGGTTGCTTTTAAAGTTGTTGAAATTGAGTGGTTCTTTTCCTCAGAGGACTTGTGTGTGTGTGTGTTTGGACAACTTCCTCCACCAAATAAAGCCAAGATAAATGAATTTGACCCTGACATGACCTTCTGTGTCTCTGCCTTGGTGAAGACAATAAACCTGCTCAAATGAGAGACACGGCGTGTGTAGCATGCTGGGCAGACAAGGGTGGTGTAAAGCAATATTTGGTTTGAGTAATATCCCTGATGACCTTTTCAGAGTTTGCTTTTCAGGCAAAGAAATCCCCGTCTGGCATTGAAAAGAGGTTCTGGATAAACTAGAGAAGAAAGTTCCTTTTGAAGTTTAAAAAATCTGCGTCAAATTCTGATTCCAAGATTTACACTTTGTGCTAAAACTATAAGAAGAAAAAAAAAAAAAAAAACTGGACAAGGCCTAGTGAGATGACCCAGTCAGTAAAGTGCCTGTCACACAGAGCAGACACAAAGACCTGAGTCTAGGAGTGATAGCACACACCTCTAATCCTACCACTGAGAAGGGAGAAACATCTGGACCCCTAGGACCTGTTGGGTAGACAGTCTATCAGTGAGCTCCAGGTCAATAAGAGATCTTGTCTCAATAAAACAAGTGGATAATTCCTGAGCAATGACCTCTGATCTCTCTGTGCACAGGTGCCTGTGCACCTCTGGTCATGCGCGCGCGCACACACATACACACACACACACACACACACACACACACACAATTATGAACCACATGCATTGGCTGTATCAGGCAATGAGAGGCTGTGGGAAGTGGAAACCAGGATAGTACAGCTACCTCAAGTGGCTGGACTGTTTGCAGGAATGGTGCAGGGCCTTCCTATACCTGATGGAACAGGGATCTCCAGGGTCAAGTTCAGTTGAACACATAAAGCCATGGGGCCAGACAACCTGTCAACTTTGACACAAAACATATCACTTTAAGCTATATCCTTTCCCTTTCTTGTTTCTCAGATCACAGCATAAAAGACTTTCTTATTCCAAAAGGGAAGGACCAGGATACAGTTACATTTACATTCAGATCATAGCAAAAGCGACATCCAGCTGTACAAATCAAAACATAACTCAACATTTGGCATCTGAGACTCACATATGATCTTCCAGGCTCTTTGGCTCTGCTACCCACAGCATGCACAGTTCATCTCATAGGCTCAGGCCAGCTCCACCCCAGACCTTCTGCTGTCCGTGACTGTCAAACCATTCTCCTGGCAGCTCTGATATGTGGAGGTTCTCACTGCTACTGAGGCTCCACATTCACCAATGCCCTCCCCTGACTCTTTGGGGACTCCGATCCTGCCACATGACACCAAACCTCAGATTCTCTCCATGACCCCTTCAATTCTGAAGTCAATAACTAAGGCTTCACCTTCACCGATGGCCTCTCCCAGCCTGTCTTCTGGGATTCTAACACTTCCACACAGTGTCAAGCCTCTACTACTCTCCATGATCCCTTCATGCCTTCAAAACTGGTACCATATGGGAGATCTTCACATATCAAGTTCAGCTGTAAACTTGAGATGCAGTCTTGGCCCTCTATGTCTGCTGACCCTGAGTAAATACTTCTCAAAGATTTGCCTCAGTGATGCTGGTCTCCTATTAATGACATCTTATTAACTGACATCCATTGTCCCAGTACAGAACAGATTACTCCCACAGCCTTTTAATAGAAAAATCACAGTGATCCAGGAAAGTCTTTGCTTCTGTCTGAAGCTTTCAAGATAGGCCTCAACTCTCTGCATTGCTTTCAGAATTATCATCTCTAAGAAATCACAGAACATCCTAGTGTGCTCTGAGCACTAGCAGATTTTCCAGCCTTAAGTTCCAAAATCCTTCTACAAGTAACATAGTCAGGCCTATCACACAATCTCTCGCTCTCTGGTACCAATTTATGTTCTACTCTCTTCTCTGTTGCTTTGATAAACATT
Source organism: Uromys caudimaculatus (assembly GCA_028551405.1). NCBI lineage: Eukaryota > Metazoa > Chordata > Mammalia > Rodentia > Muridae > Uromys > Uromys caudimaculatus. The sequence continues at coordinate 53,213,033 of CM052708.1, forward strand.
GACCAAAACCCTCTTGGGGAGAAAAAGTTTTATTTCAGCTTATGAGTTATAGCCTGCCATCAAGAAAAGCCAAGGCAGAAACTCAAGGAAGGAACCCAGAGGCAGGAACTGAAACAAACCACTGAAGGATGCTACTTACTGTCTTGCTTACTCTGGCTTACACAGTTACCTTTCTTATATAGCTCAGACCCACCTGCCTAGAGAAAATACCACACACAGTGGTCTGGGCCTTCTTACATCAGTTAGCCCTAAAGATAATGTCTCACAGGTATGCCCACCGACCAATCTGATGGAAGCAATTCCCCACCTGAGACTCTCTCTTCTCAAGTGTGTCTATGTTTGAGAAAGCTGTCCATCTATGCTGGAAATTAGAACTAGCACAAGGGGAAGGTAAGGGGTAGAGGGAACCCTCAACTAACTTCACATCCCAAAGGGCTGGGGTGTCACTGAATAATGTGAGCCTTAAAAAACAAAAAGCAAAACAAAGCAACAACAACAACAAAAAACTTGACTTGGTGCTTACTATTATGTAAATGAAGCTTGAGACAGATAGTATAAGGTGACAACTGGGGGTTTCTCTTTATGTATTTGAGTGTTAGAAGTCACCCCTCATTAGAAAACATTTAGAATCAATAAGACTCTTAGGCCAACAGCAGTGACCAGATTTAAAGCACATACAAAGCCCTGCGGGCATTTCTGCATTTCCCCAGAAACTATCCAGTTACAAAGCTAAAGAGAAATATCTACAAGTTACCACCCAGTATCTGCTGTCATTCTCCGTGCTAGGACAGAGTGTCCCTGCCCAGGCATGTTTACATCAACTCTCTGGAACTGTGACATCTTTATTTAGGAACAGATCTTTGCAGATGTAATTAAGATGTGAGGGGAGGATTATCCCGGTGGGCCCTGAATCCAAAAGCAAGTGCCCTTGCAAGACAGAGGCAGGGGGATGTGAGGAAGGAAGGCGGAGGGCACACGAGGGGAAGCTGAGGCAGAAATGGTTCACCAAAGCCTAGGCTGTAGCATAGCCACCACAGGTCAGAAACGGCTGGAACAGGACGGGGAGCCCTGTTACATTTCAGATTTCTAGATACACACACACACACACACACACACACACACACACACACACACACACACACACATCATAAAGCTGAGTGGTTTTAGAACATTGTGTTTGCAATATTTCGCTGTAGCAGACACAGGACACTTACCCACCCCCTGCCTTCATCAGGAAAAGCTGATCATCTAATTGGCAGTGCTGCACACCTTTAATCCAGCACGTGGGAGGTAGAGGTAGGTGAGCTGAAGGCTAGCCTGTTCTAGGCCAGGCATGGCTATTTAGTAAGACTCCATCTGAAAAAAATACATAACACATAAACACATAAAAATATTAAAATTAAAAAGATGATTATTTATAGGGTGCATAGCCTCATCTGCCTCAACTGGCCAAGGACACAGTGAGACCAGTAGGCCCCAAGAATAAAAAGAGGCCATGTCTCCCACCTAAACGTTGCTCATGGCTGACGCGGGGGAGTATTGATCCATCTGTGGGTGTGAATTACCCTGGAGAATGGGAGTGCATGGATTTTTACATCTCAAGCCTGTTTCAACCAGAACTCTGCTCAAGGTCAAACAACTTTAAACCTCACAGACAGTCTTGGATTCAAAGAATTGATCTTACTAGCACTGTGACAATGAAAACAAAACAAAACTATTTATTATCCCTTGACATTGCACCTGGTTCTCACCAGGCTGGGCAAATCAGACCTTTTCTCGATTCCTGTTCTGCAGTGAAAGTGTTGATATCCTGGAAGGTGGGGCTCAGAATAGGAAGGGAACACTATAGAGTCAAGGAGACAGTGTCCTCCCCCTGGGAGGGAGAGATTTTGTTTCACAATATAGCATTCTGACAGTCACATTGTGTGCGGAGCCTGTTGTCCTCCGTCTCCTCTGGGAGCTGCAGGAAGTCTCAGCCTTATCTGCGGATGCTCAGGCTCTCCTCAGGGGTTGTAGGAGCATCTTCTCTCCTGCGTGTTTGGGGGACAAGTAGAAGTGGGAATAAGCAACTGAAAGAAGAATGGATTTTAAAAGCCTTAAAGAAATCTCCCAAGTAGGGGGCAAATTTCCTAAAAAGCTGCAAAAGCTGGAGCATGAGTAGGTAGAAGCATATAACTATGTTATTCACCCCATAAACAGTCCTGAGGGTCAGGGGTTATTGTCCCCATTTATGGATGGGTCACATGGGTTTCTAAGGTCACATGACTTAAAGTCACAATACAACATGAAGCCTAGATTAGAACCCAAACTTGTCTGCCTCGTAAAGGACTGCACCTTTCCCCAAAGTCACATGGACATAGAGATAGAAAGGGTGTAGATCACCTCCCTTGGGAAGGGAGAAGAAGAAACTCAGGAGATGGGGTGTACTATGCTGGAACATCATTTCATTACCTAATTTGAGTGCCCCACAAGGGCTCACTGGAATCGAAGCTCGGTCCACAAGGTGGTATTATTAGGAGATAATAGGAAATTGCCACAATTGGTCCCATGTGAAGCAGGTCTTTGAATATCTCTAGAACCACTAATGGAAAATGAATCCACACTCAAAAAAATTCTAACAAAGAAGTCTCCAGGCCTAAATGTTTTGTGGAGAAAAGACTATCTAAAACATGTTTTATAAATTTACCAATTTTCTACAAATCCTTCCAATAAACAGAAAATTTATTTTCTTATGTTGTTTTTGTTAAGTTGTCATCTCAAATTATAATAGTACAAAAGAGGAAAGTGGCAGATCAGTAGCCATATTGTTCAATCGTAGGCTCACAGACTTCTACCAAAGTATTCGCAATGGGCTCGGTATGATGCAATCCCAGCACTTGGAAGACTAAGATAAGTGGATCAAGTGTTTGAGATTAGCATCCTTAGCTCAAGGCTAGCCTGGACTACCCAGCAGGACCCTGCCCGCCCCCCCCCCAAAAAAAATAAAGAAAAGAAGGAAGGAAAAGAGGATAAAGAAAAAAGAGAAGAAGAAATAGAATTTATTGCCGGGCAGTGGTGGCGCACGCCTTTAATCCCAGCACTTGGAAGGCAGAGGCAGGCGGATTTCTGAGTTCGAGGCCAGCCTGGTCTACAGAGTGAGTTCCAGGACAGCCAGGGCTACACAGAGAAACCCTGTCTCGAAGAACCAAAAACAAACAAACAAACAAAAAAACTTGTAAAAGAAAAAAAAAATAGAATTTATCAACATAAAGATATTAGACACTGTGACATTGTGGTTTATTTCAGGGTTGATATGAGGCTAGCTCAGTATTCAAAACTAAGTCAATATAAGTCATCTTAATTAACAGACTGATGAAGAAAATCTATGAGGTCAAGTCCATTTAGAAAGGGCATTTGGCAAAGTGCAGTACCTACTCACAACTTTGGAAGTACTCAGAAAAACAGGAACGGGGGGAGTTTCCTTAATTACATAAAGATGTACAGAAGAGAAACACTCCCCTTCCCCAGCAAACAGCCTCAAAGATAAACGTATTCCTTTAAACTTAATGGGCAATGTTACTACCGCAGGATCCGGGAAGGGCCACAGTGCCTACTGTCTCCACTCTTATTCAGAATGGTTCTAGAAACTTGCCAATGCATCGAGGTAAGTAAAGGAAATAAGTCACCCAGATCAGAGAGGAGGAGGAGAAATCAGATGATGTGGCTGTCTGCGCTGTAGACCACAAAAGATGGGCTTAAAGGAAGAAATTGAGAAGCAATAAGCGAGTTTGGTCAGGTCATAGGTCCCACCATAAACATACAAAGATAGATTACACCTTTACACAGTGGAAATGCACACATTAAAATTAACGATGCAGTGCTATTTACAGTCACTCAAAAGTGAAATGCTGGCTGGGGTGAGGGCTCAGTGGTCAGACTGCTTGCTGCTCTTTCAGAGTTCTTGAGTTTAGCTCCCAGTAGTTATGTGGCGTAGACTCATGCAGATACACACACACACACACACACACACACACACACACACACGCACACGCACACGCACACACACACACACGCACACGCACACACACACACACGCACACACAAACTCACTAACACACATAATAGAGAGACATAAGAATAAATCTTTTTAAAATGGAAGATCAGATATAATCCAATAAAATGTATAAAATGGTGTGCTAAAGTTTTCAGAATGAATGCTGAAAAGAGAAAAGATGATGCAAACAACGAAATGCAGATCATGTTCCTGCACCGAGGACAGAAATAAAATGTCAGTTCTCCCCAAACTGATGTAAGTGCCACAAAAAAATCCAGAAAGCCATCTCACAGACTCCAACAGCGTTATAAAATCCACATGGAAAAGCAAAGGAACCACAGTAGGTGAAGCCATTTTGGAAAGCAAGAGTAAACTGGGAAGGGGTCAGACTCTTCTGTAGTAACCAATCAATACTGTGCAGTACTTGGTGAAGGGGCAGGCAGATAAATGAATGGACAGCATAACCAACTTAGAAACAAGCCCTGCCCAGTGAATCACACTGCAGCATTAGGAGCGGGGCTGAAGTGGCATTAGAGGCGGGGCTGAAGCAGGACAATTGCTGTATAAGTGAGGTCAGCCTGGCTTATGGAGTCTGTCTCGAAAATTCAAAATCAACCAGTCAACCAAAAACCAGAAGCAAACTTATATTAATATGAACAACTGGTTTTCAACAAAACTGTGAGTGGAATCTGATGGCCGTGGACATCATCTTCAGCATATGGGGCCAGAGCTATTGATATTCGCAGGTTTAAAAACTGAGCCCTGGCCTCGGCCTCATCGCTTACAATACAAAAATATAAAATTCCCAACAGATCACAAGCTTCAGTGTGAGGCAGAAAGTATAAAACTCTTCAAAAGCCTGGGAGAAGGTTCAGGCTCCAGACAATGAGGTCTTGGATGACAATGGAACTCACGAAAGAAAAAATTATACATTGTATGTGACTGATGCTAAAAACATTTCCTTTGTCAAAGACTCAACTGAAATGATAAATAGATGGTGGAAAAAAATGTCTGTAAGCAAACAACTGTCAAAGGACTAATCTAAAACATACAAGTAATATCAAACTCAAAAGTAGACAATACCCAAATGATCTATTAATTCATAGGAAACAGATATTTCATATACATATATACCTATGTATGTATATATATACATGTATCTATACATACAAATATTTACACACATATGTACATACATGCACACATATACATATTTATGCCATGTATACATGTTTGTGTGTGTTTATATACATTAACGTACATATTCATATACGTATATATTATTCATGTGTACATATTTACATACATACATGCCATATACATGCATTTGCCATATATAGAAATTGAAAAGGTAATTAAAATTGTAAGCTACTAGGGAAATGCTAAATAAAATCACAATGAGATTATTATTATTTAGTCATTATTAAAATGACTAAAATTTTTCAGTGTTACAGGGCAGAGAGATGGCTCAGTGGATAAGAGCACTTGATACCAGGCTTGGGCTCCCAGCACCCATGTGACAGCTCACTACTGTCTATAACTTCAGATCTAGGGGATCTGGCGGCCTCTTCTGACCTCTGCAGGCACCGCTTGCATGTGGTACATAGACTTACATGCAGGCGAATGCTATACACATAAAATAAATAACCTCTTTAAAATAGTTACAATAAGTTTGATGATTTGAGCACAAAATGTCTGCCATAATTTCTTGTGTTGAAGGTTTGGCCCCCTTCTAGTCGCGCTACTTTGGGATAGTTCTCTCTTCCATTCCCTGTTCCCTCCCCTCTACCCCACCATCCCTTGTCCTTCCTAGTTGCCACGAGATGCCATGAGCTGAACCTGCCACATGCTCCCATTGCCATGGTAGTTCCAACTCAGACCCACAACAATGGATCCAGATGACCTTGGACTGAAACCAGGGACCCAAATACATTATTTCTCCCGAGGATTTATCACAGTCATAAAACTGACCCAGCATACCACATGCTGGCAGCAGTGCACAGACATTGCTGTTGTGAGTAGCTACAACACAGCTACTCTAGAAGACGATTTGGCAGTTTCTTAAAGCACTAAACACTTGGGCTGGAGAGATGGCTCAGTGGTTAGGAGCACTGACTGCTCTTCCAGAGGACCCAGGTTCAATTCCCAGCATGCATGTGGCAGCTCACAACTGCCTGTAACTCCAAGATCTGACACCCTCACACAGACATGCAGGCAAAACAATGCACATAAAATTAAAAAAATTAAAAAGCACTAAACACTCAATCACCATACAACCCAGAAGCTTCCGTCCTGAGCAGTTACCTAAGGGAAATAAAAACATATGTTCCTGCAAAACTCTGCATAGGAGTCTTTGTAACTGCTTTATTTGTGATAGCACAAATCTTTAAACATCTTGGATATCTTACAGCAAGTAAATGGTTAAATACACTTTGGTACATCCATACAAAGTAGTTCTGCTCAGCAATGGAAAAAGCAAGTTTGGTAACTGTGGATGACTATTATTAGAGAATTAGTGTGAAAAAACTAAACTCAAAGTGTTTCATGATACATGATCCATTTATCCAATGTTCTTAAAATGACAAAACAATGAAGTGGAGATAGACTAGTGGGGACCAAGTTGGCTCCGAAAGGGCTACCTAGAGGGTATTTACAGAGCTCATTGATGTGTTTATAAAGAGAGAGAGAGAGAGAGAGAGAGAGAGAGAGAGAGAGAGAGAGAGAGAGAGAGAGATGTTATATGGGTGTATGGAGAGGTGGGTGTGGGAGAAGGGTGTGCCTCAGCAGGCCCAAGCCCAGGCATCCCTTCCCCCTGAGGGACCAGCCACACACGAAGGTATAGTATAGAAATAGAGTTTATTTAGGGCATGGGGAGGGGAGTTAAGAGGGTAGTAGAGGCAGAGAAAGGCAGAGAGAGGGAGAGAGTAGAGAAGTAAAGAGACCGGCCATGACCACGTGGAGAGAGGGGGGAAGGGAACGGGGAGAGGTAAGGGAAGTAAGAGAGAGGCAAGAGAAAGAGATAAGAGAGAGGAGGGGGCAAGCAGCCCCTTTTATAGTAGGCCAGACCCACCTGGCTGTTGCCAAGCAACTCTGGGGAGGAGCATACCTGTCTGTTGCCAGGTAACTGTGGGGTGGAATTTAGACAGAATGCCAACACTCATGAGACAGCTCAGTGTGTTAAGGCTTGACAACCTGAGTGCCATTCAATATCACATGGTGGGAGGAGAAGACAGACTTCTGCAAGTTGTCCTCGAAGTTCCTCATGCCCCCCACATATACACACATGCACACAAACACACACACAATGGATGAATATATGTAAAATTGTAAAGAGTTTTACATGATATATGACACTTTCAAAGAATTAATAAAATATATTTTAATTTCTTTCTTTTTGAGACAGCGTTCCTCTATGTAGTTCTGGCTGTCCTGGAACTCACTCTGTAGACCAGGCTGGCCTCAAACTCATGGGATCTGTTTGCCTCTGCATCCCGAGTGCTAGGATTAAAGGTGTGCGCCACCAAGCCTGTCTAAATATAGTATTAAAACATAGATCTTCATAAAGTGGCTGAGGAGATGGCTTGGCAAGTAACGTGTTTGCCATGAAAGTGTGAAAATCTGAGTTTGGAACCCTTCTGGCCTCCGAGGGTACCAGGCAGCTGCATGGTGCATAGTTTGTGTGTGTGTGTGTGTGTGTGTGTAGAGATAGACAGTCAGAAAGTCAGACAAACTCTTGTAGGAATAAAAATGCCCTGGGCCCTGACTATATCAAAGACCATATCCTGGCTGTTGCATTGTAGAACAATTTTATACATGGACCATGGTATTTCTTTGTATTGCTTACAATTGCATATGAATCTAAAATTATATCAAAGTGAGAAGTAAAAAAAAAACCCACAGCAGAAAAACATAACACAAAACACCCACAGCAGAAACACGTAATATAAAAAAATCAAGCCAACAATTAGAGCTATGCAAAAGTACAAGCAAAGACCACAAAGGAAAACATCTCTATTTGGATGGAGTTGACTTGTAGAGACTTAACTTTTGTAAAATGTAAAACTCTTATCATCTCTTTGTATTCAACAATCCGTCTGCAGTATTAGAGCAGCAGCATGCTAATGGGTCAATGTTTCTTGCCATTCTATGCAATCACTGGGATTTAGTCCTTATTGGAAGGACAGCAACAATGACACCCAAGATAATCTGTCCGTTAATGAGTCATTTAAAGCTGTCAGGCCCCACTTCTCCCTAAGCTTTATGACACGTCTCCCCTCTGCCTCACCACATTGTTAAATGAGGTTCAAAATGGCAAGATGCCTCAAATCTGCAAATTCACCATAAAGTCAATGTCATACGTGATTGTACGTAGTCTCTGTTTCATGCCATCAATTTACGGGATTTTATTGGCATAGATTGACAGAGTAGGGAATTGTTCTGGGCTGAGTTATGGCTCCTTCACACTCACACATTCAGGTCACATCCTCCAGTACCTCAGAATGGGACTTTCATTACAGATGGAGTCTTTACAGAGGTAACTAATGAAGATGATGTCATGGGAATGTCCGCTAATCCAATAGGACCAGATGCTACTTAAGAAGAGACTGGAAAAGACATGCAAAGGAAACCATGTAAGGACATAGGAGATGAAGGTCACATACAAGCCAAGGACTCAAGGGGGAGCCACTCCTGATGACACCTTAGCTTGGGCCCCATATAGGCCACAATAGGGAGAAAACAAATGGCTGCCACCTAAGCCACCCAAAGTGGTACTTTACTATGGTGTTCCTAACAAACTAATATAACTCCTTGTGTCTGCCAAGTATAAAGTCTTCAGGTTAGATTGTTGGTGTCTGGAAGCCAACAAAGGGTATCCCAGGAACCTGAAATGGGACACAACCTGGAGTGGAAGTCCAACCACATGGGGTTACAAACTGGTGCCTGCCAGACCCTAGCTGTGCCTTGGAAACTGACTTCTGCTTCTGAACCTTAGGTTCTTCCAGTATCAGATGAAGACCCTGCTCCTCAGGGTGAACGAAAGCTTGCACACAGCAGGATTAAATGTGGTGAAGTTCATGGAAAATTTAATGTGCACAAAGCAGTGTGGATTTTAGCTTACTATTCCTTATCTTAATTACTGTATTCCCAGGTACACTGATATCCTCTTCATTTGTAGAGTCCTGAGTATTCTTATATATCTTCACATTTTCATACGTTCTTTTATTATTTTTGTGTGAATTGTGTGTGTGCCTGTTTGTCTGTATGTGCATCACATGCATGCAGTATCTTCTGAGGCCAGAAGGGGCATAAGATCCCTCAGAACTGACGTTACAGACCATCGTCAGCTGACTGATGTGTGAGCTGGAACGTCAGCCCAGGTCTTCTGCAAGAGCAAAAAATGCTCTTAACTACTGAACAATCCCTCTGGCCTTTCCATCAAGGTTTCATTAACTGATATTCAGTAATTATAGGAAGGGTAATTATGACCTCACTTTATAAAGGGACTGGGGATGCAAATGATCTGGGTGAGATACTTTCCTCCATAAGGAGGAAAGAAGCTTGGTTTCTGCCTCTTTTTTCTAACTATGAAGATACAAGTTACCAGTGTGGAACAAGGCTGCCCCATTATAGGACAAGAATTTCTGTCTTTGGGTAAAGAAAGGGGAAGGAAGAAAAGAGAATGTGACAAAATACTAGAAGCCACAAAGAGCTGTGCAAGTATTTGTATTTGACCTAGTAATTCCTCTTTGGGGAAGAACCTCCAAGGAAATCCAAAGAAGAAAACTGATTTGTAATGAAAGCTTCACACAGAGACTAAGTCAAACACTGCCCTGCATGGGTGCCATCCCTGCCCTCCAAAACTAGGGACAATGGCAAAGGAACTGAAAATAAATCAATACACTAGGTGTCGTGGTCAATGTTCTCTTGCTGTGAAGAGACACCATGACCTCAGCCACTCTTACAAAGGAAAGCATTCCATTGGGGCTGGCTTACAGATTTAGAGGTTTAGTTCATTGTCATCATGTGTGCACAGCAGCACACAGGCAGACACAGTGCTGGAGAAGGAGCTGAGAGCTCTACATCTGAATCCAAAGGCTGTAGGAAGAGAAAAACACCGGGCCTTGAGCATTTGGAACCTCAAAGCACACCTCTAGTGACACACTTCCTCCAACAAGGCCACACCTCCTAATAGTGCCACTCCCTGGTGACTAAGCATTCAAATCTGTGAGCCTGTGGGGTCACTTTTATTCAAACCACCACATTCTACTCACTGGCCCCCATAAGCTTGGGACTGTATTACAGCGAAAAAGTGCATTGAGTCCAACCTTTAAAGTCCCCATAGTCTTCAACAGCCTCAATACCTTTTAAAAGTTCAGAGTTCAAAGTTTCTTCTGAGACTCGAGGCAATCCCTTAACTGTAACCCCCTGTAGGGTCAAAATCAAGAGGCAGATCACATACTTTCAATATGGCAAGGGAAGGGAAGGGAAGGGGAGGCATGGGGACGGGAGGGGAGGGGAAGGAAGAGGGAGGAGGGGAGTGGAGGGAGGAGATGGGAGGGGAGGGAACAGGATATACACCCCTCCCTTCCAAAAGGGAGGAAAGGAAACACATTGAGGAAATACTGGACCAAAGTAAGACCAAAAACCAGCTGTGCAAACTCCAAACTCCGCATCTCCATCTCTGATCCCAAAGCATTCTTCAGATCTTCAATTCCTTTCAGCTTTCTTGACTGCAGCACACTTCTCTCACTTGGGCTGGTATCGCTTCCTGTTAGCAGCTCTCCTTGGCGGGTGTCCCATGACTCTGGCATCTCTATCATCTTGGGGCCACCAAGGCCATCCAGGCTTCACTTCCGCAGCTTCACACAATGGCCTCCGTGTGGGGACAAACCTCCACAGTAGACTTCTCCAAAGCTATAGATAAAGTCAACACGTAGAAATAACAAATATAAAATCAATATCTCCAGCAGGGGCTGCATCTATCCAAGCACTGTTATCTTTCAAGTAAGGCTCTCAAGTAGTTCTTTTATTTTCTTTTTCTCCCCCCCCCCCCATCAACATATGTGCAGACAGAGGTGCTCACTGAGAAGAGAGTAGGATCCCATGAATCTGGAGTTTCATGTAGTTGTGAGCTGTGCAACACAAGCGCTGGGAACAGAACTTGCGTCCTCTAGAAGAGCAGCAGGCACTCTTAACTGCTGAGCCATCTCTTCAGCCACGATTGCCAACACCTAAAGTTCTATTCTGAGTACCTCACTTCTCCAAAAAAACATCTGAAGAGAATGCATTTACACGGAGTGGCTAAGTGAAGAGTAAGAATTTTCCTAAATTTGTCCCTTATGTAGACATCATTGACCATGAGAACCCGTGTTCTGAATCTAAATTCTCTTGGCTTGAGGCACAGCCAGGTTCTCCGAGCTAGCTCAGACCCAGGTGTTGAAGATTTCATTTCTTCACATGCAAAACAAGGACAGCCATGCAGCTGCTGGGTTTGGTGAAGAGAAAAATGGAGAAAGTACTTGGCACCATGGAGAAGAATCCACAGTTCCCAGCCCAGTCCCATCTCTCCCCCCACTTCACCCTCCATCACCCCTAATCCAGTTTTCAGTTCCTCACTCCTCAGTTGTGTTCACTCAAATGATATTTTTCCTCTAGCAAAGGGAAAGAGACCCTGGGCTGAATGGGATAGCTACCAGATTTTGCCTCTAATTCTATGAGAACTCCACTTGACAGGAACCATGGTCTAGAGCTAGGAGGGAATAATGCTTCTTATCCACACTTATCTTGCTTAGAGCAGAACTCTCTGTGCATCTGAGTATGGCTAACAGCTCTCCCCTTTCCAACCTTCCTACCCCACAGAACCCTTTGTTATGTATTTGGAAAACCAGACCAGGAAAACAAGGATAGTGCTATTCTAGCCTGGACAGGCCTTGGGCTTGTCACCAGAAAGGCTGGCAGGCATTGTCACAGTAGCCCAACTTGGACGCCTAGAGTCCTAAACAGGGAGAAAGCAAATAGCTGTGTTCTGAACCTAAGCCACCCATATGTAACATCCCCCGCCCTCCATCAGACTCACCAGACCTAACACAGGCTTTATTCTGCTTCATGATCTCAGAGCCTCCTCTTCCTCTCCCATCCCACCTTCCTAAACTCCAGCTTTCAGTTCTGGCTGCCCTCACTTTCTCCTGCACAGCTGGTGCACCTGCCCTACCTACCGACTCTCTTCTTCCTGCATGCCCTTGGTTCTCAACCTTCCTAACGCCACGACCCTTTAATACAGTGCCTCGTGTTGTGATGACCCCCAGCCATAAAGTTATTTTTGTTGCCACTTCATAACTGTGATTTTGTTACTGCTTTGAATCATAATGTAAATATTTTTGGAGAAAGAGGTTTGCCATGGAGAAACACTGCCTATGCAAACTAAGTTCCCTATTCGGGACTAAGTTTATTCCTCTCTGAAGGCTTCTAGGCATGGCAGTGCTAATCTTCCCAAGCCTGGATGCCCCCATTTCATTGCCCGACTGGCCTTTCCCCTCCCCTCAGGTCTCTGACCCATTCCCTTCTCCTCCCCCACGACCGAGAAAGCTCAAGAGCGCAGGAAGGCTTTTGGAGGCTGGGTATAAGGTAAGGAATACCTCCTGCATGGAAGCTTCTTTCAAAACACATTAGAAATAAGGACCCATGGGGCTTTTTTGGAAAGATGAGTTAGAGGATTTGTTCCAAGACTCATTTTCATTTAAAAATGTGTAGCATGTTAGCTTGAGGCTCCTTCAGAACACAAAGCAAACACAGACCTCTTTTTATGAGACAAGTGTCCCATCTGTACAGATCTGACCTGCTCCGTGGGATCAACACTTACTGAAAGAGCTCTGTACCTCTCTCTTTATATCAGAGATGGCTGGGTACTGGCCTCCAGCAGTGCCAAGGCCCTCAGGGACAGTGACAAAAGATAGACAGACAGGTGAATAGATTTGTCTGAGGGAGGCAGAGAGTGACCTGTCCATCCTACTGAGTGTCCCCCTGGGACCCTTAACTCATCCTCACCTCTGGCACCAACAGACCTGAGGGGAAAGTGAGCTATACCAGAGGGGTCTGGCCTGCAAAGAAGCTGCAGCAAATTAGAGCTGCGACTGAGGGCATCACCTCACCCTCCTCCCTCAGTCCTCTAACATCCAAAGAACCTTCAGCGTTGGCTCCATGCCTCAGGCCCCACGGGCACTGTAGGAAAGGTGGGACCACTCCTGAGCAGGGTCCAGCTGCACCCCTCTCTGGTTATGAGAAAAGACAATAAAAACCTTTGTTCTCCACTGTAGAATGGAGACAATGCCAACTCTAGGCTGACAGAAGGACTTCAAGCCCCCCACCTACATAAGTCAAACTCATGGAGTGTCCATAAGCCAAATGTATGGCGGCTGGGGCCAGACACTCACCATAACTTAGTTTTGGGGGGTTTTGTTTTTTCAAGACATCACCTAAGTCATGTCACATGGAGTAAATCATCTTCTTTAGCTATGTCAACACAGCACCAATGTAGGGGCTCCCCCAAATTATGAAGATGTGAAAATCAGGTTTCTGTGGGGGTAAAGCTGACTGGCAAACAGTGGCCATCAGTAAGGGCCCTCAGATGAAGAACAAGAGGGTCTCCATGATGCCCTCCAAACAAGAAGCTCCACAGGCCCTTCCTGAGGAAGAAGGGGGACTCAACAGGCCGTAAGAAAATAGCAGTAACAATCTACCTCACACATCCTAACCTGTTTGATTCTCACAGAGACCCAATAGTGCATTGTTAAACTACCTTTATTATTTTTTTCCATTTATACATAAAGAAATCGAGACTCCTGAGGTTCAAGCTTGGCCCAAATCCCATTGCTAGAGAAGAGCTGGGGTCCCGCTGAGGTGACCTGCCCCTTCTCATTCCACTGGGGCTCCTGCCCACAGCATCGAAAGTAACCGCTCTTCTCTGGAACTGGGTTAGGTGCCGGGGGCTGAGGCCAGGGGATAAGTCAAGAGGACAGCAAGCAGGCAACTTCACTTTGTGAAAGGATAGCTTCAAGGAATGTCCAAGAATGTGTAAAATATAATAAAGCCCAGTTTGGCCTCGCTACAGCACAGTGTGTGAAAATCTGCATGTATTTTGAGCTCAGTGTGAGACCCTCAAAGGTATGTATCTATCTACCTACACACACACACACACACACATACACACACACACACACACACACACACATGCACACATGCACACACACACACACATTATAGATAGAGAGATAGAGAGATAGAGAGATAGATAGATAGATATGACAGCTGGACTCTGTGAAGAAGTGTCCAACCTCATATTCCCTCCCCCAAATCCTGTGAACTCAATCTAAACCAGGCCTTCAGAACACATGCAGAGGTTCAAGCTCACCACTGATGTCTGCTACTTTCCAAAGAGCAACGCCATGGGCTTCGTCCTCATTGGAGACAGCACAGAGATAGGCACTTTCATACATGTCCATGGGCTCAAAGACTGGCCTGCCCCTCTTCCCTATCTTAACAGAGTGTGCAGCCCTGCCCTGGGATCTGGAGCCTCAGTGGACCCAATAAGATAAGCTCCCATGAGTACCCAATGAGAGGACAGACAAAAGATAAGGAAAAGCCGATATAACAGCAGACGTCGGTGATCCAACTACAAAGTCGGTTTTAATTCTGAGGCTGCAGAAGCCAAAGTGCGCTGGATGTCAGATTGAGCCGATAGATTAAGGGTTCAATCAGAAAAAGCAGGGATTTGTTGCTGATTAAAGAAGCCCCCCCCCCTCCCCCGCAATCACTGGAGACAGCAATCACAGGAACTGGCAAAATGCAAATCAGGAGCTCTCCCCAGCTAAGTCCTCCGAGGTACACCTGCAGTAACAAGGCTCACAGCCTCTCTCCTTCTCCACAGCCGACTGTTTGCCAGGCCTAAGGACCTCTCCTCACACTGCACCATGTTCATCTCTGCCTCTGAGCATCTATCAGATGTTTCTATCTGCCTGTAGTGCATTTCCCACAGCCCATAGCTTTTGCTTGCCAACTTAGCTGACCCCTCCTTAGAGAGGGCTATCCAGCCCAGCCCAGCCATGGCCACCTCTTCCCCCACTCAGTCGTCACTGTGCCACTGTGTGTCTCTTCATGCTTAGTCTGCTCAGCTTCCTTATGCTGGTCCTGTAAACCCAGCTAAAACTACCAGCCACCAAGACCCAGACTGTCTAGTCTGCTGATATAGTCCGTCAGGGACACTTGTTCCTGGATCACCACTCTCTTTCCCGATTGTACATTTTTGGAGAGACACACTGACAGCCCTGAGCTCCAGACCTCCCTGTTGAGGCTATTCAAAGACAAAAAGCACTGCCCCCAGAATAAAGTCTTGTGTGCATATTGATCAGTGTCAGGAAGCAGGGGCTCCCAAGGAGAGCCTCTGCCCATCATGATTAAGCTCTAAACAAGAAAATCCAAACAGAAACAGTAGGTGGTATCTGGGTTGCATATTCATGAAGAAGCAGACTCTATTTTTAAAAACCAGGAGATAGCAAACATAAAAGCCATAGTGATCACTCTAAGTCATATGACCATAGGAACTTGGGCAGAGGGAGGGGTCCCAAGTAAGTTAGTTCTTGACGCTGATACTGTCACCGACATGTGCTGCCCAGCCTTTCTGCCCCAGCTCAGTGTCACCTTCTTAAACCCCTCTTCCACGCTCTGTCCCACACTGCAGCTGTCACCAGCTACTATCTTGGGTGACACCTCTGTCAAGCTTCCATCTTGGTCTACACAGGTCTGACCCCATCGCTGCTTTCCAACCTTCTCAAGTCAAGGGCTGTGTCTTATTAATCTTTGTTACCACCACACAAACTACCTAAGCAACATGCACTCGGTAGACTTTCAACAGGTAATTTTCAAGTTGAATGTAATTTAAACTAGCTTATTAATCAAGTCTGTGGTTGGAGGGAATTGTGACATTCACTTAAATAAGCTAGGGGTTATTTGCATTTTTAGTCCGTCCAAACTAGAATTACCATCAGAAAATAAATTCTTTTATATTAGAGCAAAAAAGTAATGGATTTTGTTTGGAAATAAGAATAGGCATGATATTTTCCCCCTCCTACTTCTTTATGTTTCCCTAATTTTTATAAATAAGTGTATGATTACTTACAATAAAGTTAACTTTTAGATGCTTAGGTCAGAAAGCAGAAATAATATGCTCATTTATGGAGTTCTGCTCAGTGAGTTCTTAAGGCTCACAGTCTGGAGTCTGTGACCCGAAAGAATCAGTCACTTGTTTCCTGGCACTATCAGCTAAGTATTTCATCCAAAAGAAAAGAATAAGGTATTTTCTAACTCTCTGACAGACAGAAGTCAAACTTCTAAGTGTCAATCAAGGACTGGATGGGAAGCTCAGAGGTAGAGCACTTTCTAGCATGCATGAAGTCCTGGATTCTAACACACACACACAGAGAGAGAGAGAGAGAGACAGAGACAGAGACAGAGACAGAGACACAGAGAGACACAGAGACAGAGAGACAGAGTCAAAGAGACAGAGACAGAGACAGAGACAGAGACAGAGAGAGACAGAGACAGAGAGACAGAGACAGAGAGAGCTAATCAGTTCACATGCCCAGCTAGTCAGCTTCCTTGTCTACAAATTTGTCTTCTGGTTTTTATCTTGGTCCCATATTTATGCATAAAATACTTTCATCTCACCGTTTGAACAGGACTCTAATGTCATTCAAAATTATACTTTCCCCAAATCTCTCTACTTTATTCTTAGAAGGCTTAATCTTTTCTTAAGAGAGTCTAAATTTGTGTTTAGATTAAAATAAGATATTAACTTAAGTCGGTGGAACATCAAAATCCTTCCCCTGGATAAGTGGCCCCTGGAGTTGTTTCTTGGGAGTTTTGGTGACATGCCCACACCTGTGTGAACGGCTCCTAGGGCCATGTGCTGATCCAGAACGAATATGCATCTCCAGGGGATAGTGGGACCCTGGGACTATGCAGCTCCCAGGTCACACAGCATGGTTCATTGTTTTACATCTTATTCCAGAATGCTCTTCTTTTCTCTTTTTTGATGTCTGGTGTTTGTTTTTCATTTTTTTGTTTGTTTGTTTGTTTGTTTTTTAGGTTTGTCACATATGACACCTGCCCTCTGCAGTCTTGCCCAGACTCCCTGGCAGGATAAATTAATTTCTTGAGCAGCTCCAATAAGTATCACTTGAAATCATCATGGGCTGCATGTCTCTCTGCTCCTGAACTCATGTTGAGATTTAATGCTATTGGAGCCACATTAAGAGGTGGGCCTCATGGGACATGTTTGAGGATGGAGAGCTCCGCCGTCATGAATGGATTCCTGCCTCCATCACAGCGGCTGGTCCGTCCTGGTGGGGGTGCCATGAAAGATAGCATTAAGCCTCCTTTTTTCTCCTGCCTGTGGTATCCTCCACATAGAACTGAAGGCCTGAGACGCTTAGCATCACTGATCTGGCCAGTGTTGGACAGGAGCCTCTCCCTTCCTCTGAAGACTGGGGATGGTTCTACCTTCTTCCCAGGTGGAGAACCAGAGAGAACACAGGCTGCTTGATTTACATTTACATCCAGACAATGCAATATTTGGAACACATTTTTAAATTTCTACTATTTATATGAAATTCAAGTGTAACTGGGCATGTTATGACTTTTCTCTAAGACTGTCAATCATATCAAGGAGTGTTACAAGGATGAAAGAAAATGAAGACAAGGTTTTGTTGGTGACATGCACACAGTAGGCGCTCAGTGGTGGCACTTAACAAAACAACAGGAAATCATTAACATGATTTCACCAAGCATATGACAGAACCATCCATCTCCAAGGTGCTAAATTTAGCTCCGGCCAAAAACAATTACTTGAGATTTCTTAACATTCCCGGAAGAAGTAGAAAGTCAAACTCATTGAAAATATATCACGTACGTAGCTTTCAATTATAACTTTATCTTTCCCAGGTTCTGCCCCAGCAACTCTGTAATCTAGCATTTTTCAACTGTCTGGAGAATCTGAGCATAATGAATGAGGATAATCATTCTTTCCCAGAATGCTTTGGCTTTGATGATACAGAGTGTCAGACATAAGGTCTGACTCGAATGACAATTGACTAACTCATTGTTTCCGTTCAATTAACTTACAGCCCTCAGTAGCTGAGCCAGGATTCTGAACTCAGATCTCCTGGCAAGCCCCCTCTCATCAAGAAATCTCCCCATATCTCAGCTTAAGCCTTAGCTCCAAGGATAGATTTTACAGTCAAGGGTGACTACTAAGGCAAGTTAATATTTAAGTATATTAACAGAGGAGTCATAGAAAACAAATGTGTGTTTTCTTTAGCCTCACCCAAAAAATAAAATATGGGGTTCTGCCAGGTAAGTGCCTCTCCCCAAAACTTTCTCCTTTCTTGTCTAGATATTTGGTTGGGTAACTAGGGATGGATTCTTCCTGGGGAATAGAGGACAAATGACATGCAGCTCTCAGGTGACTTTTTGAGAGTGGCACTGACAATTTAGACATCCTCAGTGAGGCCATGATGTGGTAAACACTTCTCCACCCCAAACTAAAACATAAGAGAATAAGCATCCATGCTATTGAAGCCATAAATGTCAGTGGGTATCTGTTCCATCATCCCAGTCTTCACGGTCTGCACAATCCAGTTTCATCAGATCAGCTGTACACAGAATGAAATTCAAACAGTTCCTGAGTGAGACCTATAGGATTGTTGGGAATTGAATGCCCCTCCTCCAAGATCATATGTTGAAGTCTTTTTTTTTTTTTTAAGATTTATTTATTTTATTTATATGAGTACACTGTAGCTGTCTTCAGACATACACCAGAAGAGGGCATTGGATCCCATTACAGATGGTTGTGAGCCACCATGTGGTTGTTGGGAATTGAACTCAGGACCTCTGGAAGAGCAGTCAGTGCTCTTAACCACTAAGCCATCTCTCCAGGCCCCGTATGTTGAAGTCTTAACCCCTGGTTTCTTAGTTATAGACAATACTTAGAGATAGGGCTTTAAATACAGGCTCAGTATATTAGAATGAGGCTGTCACAGTGAGTCCCAATCCAAAATGGCCATATCATCATTAGAAGAACATAATATGCACATTAGAACATAAGTATACTAGAACATAACCACCCAGAAGCTGAGGGCTCTCAGCAAAGATCAACCTGCCTATATTTGGATCTTGGATGTTCAGCTGTGAGAAAATAATGTCAGTTACTTGAGCCACCAGATCTGTGGCGCCATACTAGACCCACATGTGTACCTCATATGAGCTGCTGCCTCCCCTGCCTGGATGGTCCCTCTCACTGTTCCATAGCTATTTCCCCCAGAGAGTCTCACTCTATGGCCACTCTCATCCTCTGTAGCCTTCTTTACTTGCTTCTCTATCTCCTTGGTACTGAGCCACACATGGAGGTTTCCTGATGGCAGCAATCCTGTCTTTCCCACTCTTCCAAGCACCTCAATTGATACCTGCAGTGTAGGTGTGCCCAGAGATGAAACCAATGCATTCTGAGTGACTGGGATTCAAATATATGTCAGGATCAGGGCAGACTTGACAGAAGGCAATCTTCAGGAAAGTGGGAGGGCCTCAGGGCCTAGAGGAGGAGAAGTTTGGGTGGCTAAATTTACGTTTGTTTGATAGGGCCACAAGTCCCCTAGATATCTGGTTGATTATCATACCATTTGTTTGTGGAGATTGCTGTCTTAGTTAGAGTTTTATTGCTGTGAACAGACACCATGACCTAGGCAACTCTTATAAGGACAGCATTTAATTGGGGCTGGCTTACAGGTTTGGCGGTTCAGTCCATTATCAACAAGGAAGAAGCATGGCAGCATCCAGGTAGACATGGGGCTGGAGGAGCTGAGAGTTCTACATCTCCATCTGAAGGCTGCTAGGAGAAGACTGGCTTCTAGGAAGCTAGGACCAGGTTCATAAAGCCCACACTCACAGTGACACATTTCCTCCAACAAGGCCACACTTTCAATTAGTGCCACTCCCTGGGAAGAATATTCAAACCATAACCATATCTGTGGTTTAAATTCATGTATTCCTTCAAAATTCAAATCCCTAAGATGAAAGAGAGGTAGATCCTTGTAGGAGGGAGCAATTTGCTTTGGTTTGCTTGTTTGTTTGTTTGTTTGTTTGTTTGTGTGACTGGTTGGTTGGCTGGCTGGTTGGTTAGATGACTAACTGGTTGTCTAGCTGGGTGGCTGGTTAGTTGACTGGCTAGTTGGCTGGCTGACTGGTTGGTTGGCTGGATGGCTGGTTTATTGGTTGGCTGGTTGGTTGGATGGATGGATGGATAGATGGCTGGTTGGTTGGTTGGTTGATTGGATGGTTTTTGATTTTGCCTTCAGCCTTCCACTGTGTAGGACGGAGCAGGAATGGCCCACACTGGAAACAGTGAACATCCCTCCTCAGACACTGAACCTGCTGGCACCTTGATTTGGAGCTTCACAATCTTCAAAGGTGTTAGAGCAGCACAGATGGACTTAGACACAAATTCTTCTGAGGCAGAGTAACATTTCAGTTGGTAAAGTGAATAAAGCAGTTTGCTCCCCCAGTGTGGTTGGACATCATGCAATCCTTTGAGTCCCTAAATAGAACAAAAGTTAGTGCTGGGGGAGAATTCATGCTCTCCCCTCTTCTCATGTATGCTTCCCCCTCTTTCTGCCTATTAGTCCCCTCCTGCCCTATGTCAAGACCCTACACCACTGGCTTTCCTAGGCCTCAGCTCCTCAGATTTAGAGTAGGATAAAACCATTGCTGTTGGTTCTCCTGGGTCTCAAACTTGCTTCTCTTTGGCTTCTATAACCACGTGAGCTAATTCCAATAAATACCATATTGGTTATGTTTCTCTGGTGTTACTTTACTAATATAGTTTAGGAAGATGAGCCAAACCCAGAATGGATGCAGGTTTGAAGGGTACAATGGAGAGGTTGTGGCTTGTCCTCTAAGACTCCTGAGCCCAGGCATCTTAGCATCAATTGCAGACTCCTAGGTCTGTGATAAGCTAAGACGGAGGCATGATGAGGGGGTGGTCAGCAGTCACTCTGAGACCCCTCCACTAGCCTTCCTTTGCACTCGAAACACGATTTTCACAAGACTGAGGCATGAGAGCAGTATCACCTCCACATGAGCTGGGGCAGGGAGCAGCAGAGCTCAGAGAAGCATGAGTAGGATCCAACCCAAAGCTACAGTGCTGTGAGCCACGATTCCACATGGTGAGATACCTCTCTGTGCACATGAGAGCTCCTTATACTCCGTGGGGATTCCTGAAGGCCTGAAAGGAAGGGACCTCTACAGGGAAAGCCAACATGTGAAGGTTAATGAATTGTATGCATTTACTCTCCTGGAGATTCAAACCTGGTGAAAGTCCACAGGTACCTGTGAGGGAAGCTGGTGATATAAACCTAACTGTCATTTTCACACATAGCACGAAAGATGGTAACAAGTCTGCATCATAGAACAGCCAAAATCTTGTGGAAGAAAGAAAGGGGGGCAGGAAACATTGCTGGGAATCACATTTAGAGTGTCCTGATAGAAGCATACGTATGGCATTCTAGGTGCTAATGATGCAAATCAGCCGTCAGACCATAGTCCCACCAGGTTATCTCCTTCAGGTGATGAAGACAAGCATTCATTAACATCATTACCCTGTACAGTCAAAATACTTCTTACTTGTATAAACTGTGTGCATTTACATCATGCATTAATAGTATGGAGAATGTCTGTGGGGCTCAAGAAATTTCACACTTTGTTGAATCTTCAGTTGCTGGTTCCAATTTAGAGGCAGATCAACCAGACTTTGGAAAGAGTTGTTGACCCAAGCCACTGATAGTCAGATAAGAGCAAGGATGAAATCAAGGACTGCCTGACTCCAGAGTCCTCGCCACCCTGCTGTATATCTGCCTGGGGTCTTATGTCTCACAGATGAAAGCACTAAGATCCTAGGGAGTGGTGACTCTGCTGAGTCAGCTGGCCAGTGGATGCCCATGCCCACTTCAGAGCTCAGACTGCCAGCTCAACACTTTGCCCCAGGCCCTGAACTACCCACCTTAAGCTGGGAATCTTAGTTTGGGTTTTACTGCTGTAAACAGATACCATGACCAAGGCAACTCTTATAAAAACAACATTTAATTGGGGCTGGCTTACAGGTTCAGAGGTTTAGTCCAATATCATCAAGGCGGAACATGGCAGCATCCAAGCAGGCATGGTGCAGGAGGAGCTAAGAGTCCTTCATCCCAAAGCAATCAGGAAAACACTAGCTTCCAGGCAGTTAGGAAGTGGGTCTTAAAGCCTATGCCCACAGTGACACACCTAGTCCAAATAGTGCCACTCCCTGGGCCAAACATATTCAAACCACTACACTGGGTGTCAGTGTTCTCCAGTCAGAGACCACTGGACACACCTGTGGCTGAACAATATAAATTTGTCACATGTTACAGAGAGGAAGCAAACACATAGGGAGAATTGGGGTCATGCTGGTGTGAGGCATTGGAGAGCACTTTGCATATAACAAGGTGGTCTGGGGAAGGTTTAAGTCAATAGGACTTTCCTAGTTTGCTAGGGATGGATAATGTCAGGGTGCAGAAATTATATGGCAGGGAGGGTCTTAATAAAGAACTAGATGAGGCTAAAGCTGTAAGAAAAACAGAAATTTATCCTTCTATGACTTTATAGTTGTTTGGTTTTGGACCCAAGACAAATGACTGAGATGTATATTTTACATACCAAAGCAGATCTGGCCTCCAGGCTCTCCCAGCATCCCTCAGTCCTCCTCTCAGAGCTTCCTTCCTATATAATCCAGACATTATTTTGCTCTCCTCCTCCTCCTCCTCCTCCTCCTCGTCCTCCTCTTCCTCCTCCTCTTTCTCCTCCTCCTTCTCCTCCTTCCCCTTCCCCTTCCATTTCTCCTCCTTCTCCTCTTCTCCCTCTGCTCAAGTGCATCCCTTTCTTTCTTTTTTCTCTCCCTCCCCTTCCCCCTTTCCCCATTGTGACTTCCCTCTCCTCAGTTCTCCGGGCCAGTGAACTCACACACCCAAAGTCAGCTTCCCAATAAACCTGCCATTAATGTAGTCTAAACTGGCTTAAATTGACTCATTTCACTGGTGGTGGGGAAATAATCTATCAACAACAAGTTAACAAACTTAACTGTAAAATAAGCACAAACATATTATCTCTCCATTTCTATAGGCCAGCAGCCCAGAACAACATGGCTGACACTCTTGCAGGGTCTTTCTTGCTATTCTGGAGTCCTCTTCTGAGACCCTGGGACTCTATCTAAGCACACTGACAGGTGGTGGGATCATTTCCATGTAGCCAAGGGAGACCGTCATCTCCAAGAGATTCCTACCATGAGGGTCGCCTGGTCCCTGTGGGTATTTCCCAATATGTAGCTTCCTTTATTCCAGGGCAGCCAGAGCCTGTTGTGATGGATGACTGGATAGAGACACCTAGGAGGCTAAGGTACATCACTGAGTTTGTCTGTGACAGTGTCCTCAGAGAGACTCACCCCGAATGAGTACAGCACCATCCTATGGGTTGGGAGAGCTGAACAGAAGAGTGGGGAAAGGAGGAAGCTAACGGGATGTCAGCATCCCCATCTCCACACTCCAGCCTACTGAGACACACTGCTCTATTCCACCATGCCTTCATAACCACAATGGAGCAAACCCTCCGAAATCATAAGCCAAGAGAAATCCCCTTCCCCTTGACGTGCTATGTTAGACATTCTGTCACAGCAACAAGAGTAACTAATACAGTGTCCCTCCTCCATGACCATCAAGAGAAAACTCTGCTTCTAAAGAGTTCATGGACTAAGGCTGAGCCCACCTAGATAGTCATCCTGTGATGATGTCTCTTCATTGTCAACTTGACTGTTTTTAAATCACCCCTGGCAGGTCTGTGAAGAAGGTTCTAGAAAAGTTCAACTAAGAAGAGAAGATCCACCCTGAATGTGAGTGGAACCATCCTGTGGCAGGGGCCCAAGACTGAATAAAAAGGGGGAAAGAGAGAGAAAGTGAGCTGAGCACCAGTGTTCATCTTGTTCCATTCCTGACCGTAGGTGCAACGCCGTCTCATGTTCATGCAATGCCCCCTCCTGCTCCTGCCACCATGTCTTCTCCATGGTGATGGACCATATCCCCTCAAACTTTCACACACACACACACACACACACACACACACACACACACACACACACACACACACACACACACACACCAGAAATTCCTCCTTCCTTTTGTCAGGTATTGCTGGGCCCTAATAGGCAGTCTGTTTTCTGGTAGAGCTAAGGTTTGAAAACTGTAGGCCCAATAAGTTGTCTCCAGCCTATAAGGGATGGCAGACGTTTGCCGGGCTCCTAGAGAACAGCTTCTAACACGTGCCTATATGTCTCCATAAGTCTGTAACATTTGGTCACATAGAAAGGAAATGCCCCTCAAGCTCCTCCTCAGGTCCACATGATAGCCACACAGCCCCAAGCCATCCCCATGTTAATGAGACACCTAGAGGCTTAACCACGCCCCTTCCCAGTTAATATTTCTACCTCGCCCCTCTTAGAAGTCGCAGGGCACGGTTCTACACACACACACACACACACACACACACACACACACACACACACACACACACACACGTACACGCACACGCGCGCGCACACACACACACACCATTCCCCATGATGAAAATAAACGCCCTAAAACCCTAGACTGGATCCTGCCTTCGATTAAGGAGTCATGCGTCTAATCTCTTGCTGAAGTCGTCTCAGTGCTTCCAGACAGCACCCATTCACCCAAGCCAATCCAGCTAGCAGGCGCACAAGCCACCAAACTGGGTCCCGGGACCCCAGCTGCACTCCTAGCTCTTCTGCGGCATCCAGCATCACCTGTGGTGCCCAGAGCTAGAAAACCCACAAAGATGGCTGCCGTGCATCTCTGGGAGCCACGGCCACCCTCTTCCACTCCCCGGGCAGTGTTTCTGTGGCTTCTCACAGCCTGACACGCCCAGTGGACTGTGAAGTGTGCGAGGTCGCTCTTCCAGCGTCCGAGGGCTGGGGAGCCTGAAGCGGCGCAGGAACTTCACCTTCCACCCCACACCTTTTGTTCCCACGAGGTATGTTGTCATAGCAATGAGAAAACTAACACGCACCTAAATTCTTCATGGTCATAGAGTAGTCCTGGCTGAAGCTGAGACTGTATGGAATGCAAAGGATTTCAAAAGCCAGACCTCCTTAGCAGTGCCACACTAGCTCCTGAGTGCCAAGAGCTGTTCATTTTTCTCATGGGGATGATCCAGAGGGATTAAATGGGGAAAATGAGGAGATATAAAGAATATTCTAAGGAGAGAAAATACAAGTAGCCAAGAGACACATGAAAGATGTAGTGTCTCCAGGAGTGAGGAAAATACAAAGGAAGTCAATACTGAGCTGTCTTCACACTCACCTGACTGACAAATGCTGAAAACTGGAACCAGCAAAGCTTGGGGAGGCTGAAGCAAAGCAGGAAATCCCACAGTGCAGATGAGTTGTGACAGTTAGCTTTACCAACTTGAAACAACCTTGAATCAACTGGGAAGAGAATCTCAATGAGAGATTGTCATTAGACTGGCTTGTGGGTATGTCTGTGGGGTTGTCTTTACTAATCCACTGTGGGCAGCACCATTCCCTTGTCATGGATCCTGAACTTCATAAATGTGGAGAAATGGACATGAGCACAAGCAAGAATGTGCACCTCCATGTACTCTCTTCTCTCTGCCCTTGACTGTGGATGTGATGTGACTAGCTGTTTGCAGTTCCCATTGCCTTGACATCTCTGCTATCATGGATTGTAATATAAAATTGCAAGCTAAAATGAACCTTTTCTCATCTGCTTTTTGTCAAGTTATTTTTATCATAGCAACAGAAATGAAACAGAACTAGAACACGGGTGTAAGTGGTTATGACCAGGAGGTGACCAGGCAACCTCCCTCCAGTTCAGCTGAAAATGTGCCCTCTCTATACATCCGTTCAAAATTTATATGCCATAAGGAAATAGAGATGGAGAGATGGATCAGTCAGTAATCTGTTTACCATACACGCACAAGGACCTGACCTTGACCTCCAGAACCCACATAAAAAGCTGGGCCTGGTAGCATGTGAGTATAATTTCAGCCTCAGGGAGGTAGAGATGGGTGGATCCCTGGGGGCTCACTGGCCTAATCAACAAGCTCCACGTGAATGAAAAACCTTGTCTCAACAACAAAAAAAGATGGATGGCTCTTGAGGAGCAATATCCAATGTCCTGGAACCTGCACATTCACGTGCATGTGTACTACACGTATGTGCATGACACAGACACAAAGAAACTCTTGTGCACAAAAAGACATGAGCCAGAATGTTGATTGTAATGTAATAAAAACAAAACTCACGTTCCCGCCTCACACCACAGAAGTAACCCAACGCCCATGCACAGGAGGGTGGATGAGCACACTGTACCACAATCCAACCCTGGGACACCCTATGGCATTGAAAAATGAAAGTTCAAAAGCTGCATCCATCAGCTTTACATAAAACCCCAAAACAAAGCAGGACATTTACAACAAAACGCTGTTTATACGAACATCTAAGAGAGGAAAAACAATGCTTTAGAATTTTTATGGCTACATAGCATATGTAACAAGAAAAACCATACTAAAATGTGGATGGAACTGATAAGCTCTGAATGCATAAACATGATCTGCTCTGGGGAGGGGGGAATTGGGGAGCATAAAAGACCCATGAAGAGCACACAGGAGGCCTAGCTGGTGTGTCTGCAATGTGTTGTCTCTTTTAAAGAATGCTAAGCCAAGAGTGCCTTAACACTGGGATGATGAGGGCTGGTAATGTGTCTGCGGGTGGTTTTCCTTATGTTATTCTTCCTTTCATAGCTGTACTCTTTGAATCAATAAAGCTTCTCTTTGGCCAAGGGGGATGAGGCAAGTTCATTTTTTCTAAGCAGGAACAGTAGAAACAGCAGGGGAGGGACCAGGAGAGCTAGGCTAGATGTGGCACTGGGGGCAGGGAAGGGGGGCTGGAGAAGGAGCTAGTAGTAGATCTATAATGCTTCAGGATGGCAGCCCCCTCAAGGAAGCTATTTGTGACCCTACCCCAACCTCTGGTCATAGTGGCAGCTGTGTTACCTCCATTTCTCTTCACTGTGACTGAGTCCCTTACATAGACAACTCCAGGAAGGATTTCAGAGGCTTGGTTTATTATGTAGGAGAGGGTTGGGAAGAAGAGCAGGGTGTTCAACCTATGGTGGGCAGGAAGCAGAGGGATGGAGCACAAGAAGATTACAGGCGCCAGAGCATTCAGGACACACCTCCTCCAAGTAAGTCCCACCTCCCACCCTCCCCTGCCTCCCAACAAGGCGACCCATCCAGTAGTCAGAGCCCTCACAGTCTCCTCATCTCTGAAGATGTCATTGAAGATCCGCCCAGAGTGTGCTCTACAGACCTCCTGGGAGATTCTCAGGCGTCCCATCTGTACATATAAGAGACGCATGAAGTGGTTGTCCCACGGGGACACATCTTCAGATGGTTTCTACTTTCTTTTTCTTTCTTCAAATTTTAAACACACATGTAACACCTGAAGGGTTACTGGGTGGAAAAAGAAACACTGTGTTGGGACTGTCTCACTTCTGATTTAGTAGCTCTGTGTGGACGCTGACAGCTCGCCTCTCTCTTTTGCTCCCCCTCCCCCTCCCCATATGTTCATGTATACACATGGATATGAGCCCCATCCTGCCACATTTGTGTTCTGGACTCCAAACTCCAGTCATCAGACTTAGCAGTGCCCCCCTTCAGTGGCTGAGTCACCTCGATGCCCACAGTCAGCATCTCTGACGTGATGTTGATACAGCTGGTCTTGCAGCCCTATTTTGAGCCTTGATGCTTAGATGTGACCTAAAAAGGCTCTTGATTGCTTTCTTTACTTCTTTCTCAGAACCAATCTTGCCATATTCTCCGATGCAGATTCCAACACACCAGGTCTCACACATTACCACATAGGAGCCTATGCTTCTTCATTCCAGAACGTTCTTCACCACAACCCCATCTCTCTGCAGCCTTCACACCCCACTCACTGACGATTACATTCAAGACTTATCGCAAACGTTCCTTCCGGCTCCATTTTCACTGTTGTGTACTTTTGATCTTGTTTGAATAGTTTACCAGTTAAGGAAAAGAATTTTTATTTAAGACGGGATATCATGATGTAGCCCAGGCTGGCTTCGAATTCAGGCAGGATAGCAGGAATGCACAGGCACAGCAGAACTGTGGGTCAGGATCCCTAGAGTACAAGCTGGAAGATGAGGGCTGCCAGGAACAGCAAGGAATAGCAAGGGTCAAACCGAGTGCACACAAGATGAGAGCGAGGACATTTTCAAAGGGAAGGGAATCTGTCTGCACTCTGCATAGAGTACATACGTGTGTGAGAGGAGGGAAAAGCGTGACTTCTTATACAATTGGATCAAAATAAAGGTTAACATGCCATAGACACAACTCTGGTGGTAATATGTAACCAAGGAGGCTGGGAAGGTGGCTCAGTTGGTAAATTGTTTGACTTGATATCACAAGATCCGAGTTCGACTCCCCAGAACTCATGTTTTTTAAAAAAAGACATAGCAACACACACTTGTAATCCTAGCATTGGTGAGGTAAAGATAGGTGGATCCTTTGGGATTGGTGAGACCAGTGAGAGACCCTGTCTCAAAAACCCCAAGGAGGACAGCTTCTGAAAGACACCACCTAAGGCTGTCCTTCAGCTTCCACACACATGTGTACACACATGCAAGCATACATGCACCCACTCCCACCCCCTACATACACACACACACACACACACACACACACACACACACACACAGCCTACCCAGAGACTCACACCCTATAAAACAGTTTCTGACATTTCTGAGCCCTGAGTCCAAGAGAAGCACCAGCTCTTCTCGATACCTTGACTGGTCCTCACAGACAGCTGTGCCAAAACACCCCATTTACTCTTCAGCATCTTGGCCCACACCTCTGTCCATGTGGGAATGCTGATAGTTCCACCTGCTTAAGTAAACTCAGGGCTCATTCCCCAATCCAGCAGAGGGAGCTCAGCCTCGGAAAATGACCAAAGAGATCTTTTGGAAAAAGTCAACCTATTTTTTTTTTCTGATGTTTATTTTTCTTTTTGATACCATTGGCAAAGACATGGCTACAGTAAAAATTTATGACTGTCTGAAATGAGGATTTTTCTCTCTACTGAACTGCTGCTCTCTAGCTTTCCAAAATAGAATCATATCTGAGCTGCAAGGTCAGATTGCTCACCCAGTGACTCCATTTTTGGATCTGCTTCCCTGAAAGGAACTCTCTTAGCTGTGCCTCAGCACGATCAGCTATGGTCTCTCACTCTGAAGGTGGTGTAGCTGAGCTTCCCGAGAAAAGCAGAATCTCTCTCTTGCCACTCTCCACTCAGGACAAAATCTGTTCCTTCAGAAAGACAGGGAAGAAGCATTCATAAGAAGATGAGCAGCTCTTTCAACAGAGATATTTCCTGTTGGCCCCAGCTCTTAGGCATCATTCGAGAAATGCAAAGGAGAGCAGGCACAGACATAGTCCAAGAAACATACTTACTGAAAGAAAAGAGAACGGGCTAGAAGATGGGGGACGTTTGTGTAGACAGCAGCAGCAGAGTGCGGATGGAGAAAGAAGGGCAAAGAAGGAAGGGCAGAAAAAACATGACAGGATGGGCTGGAGCGACGGCTAAGAGAGTGTGTGCCCTGTTCCTGCAGAGACTGCAGAGAGGCCGCTCCTAACTTTGCTTATAACTCCACCTCTGCCTCAACCACACCTACAAAGTTCAACCATGGCTACCCCCAAAGGATCTTCTATAGATCTATCATGTTAGTAAAGCATACACATTGTCTACTCAAAGGAATCCCTCATTGGGAGAATTTCCAACATGATCAAGTATTCATTCATTCACAGAAAATAAAGGGTTTTTGCAGGAACCCTCCGGGAGCAGTAGCAATAAGCCAGGTCCTCTCTTTTCTGTGGAGGGAAGTCCGGGAGAGGCCAGTGAGAGCTATCCAGGGTCCCTATAATCAGCGACAGCGCAGGTAGCCCTCAGAAGGCTCTCGACCAGGCCATTTCTTTCCACTCTAAGACCTTGGCTGTGTCTGTTGAGTATCAACGCTTCTCTCCATATATGTCTCCTCCTTCATTACAGTTCCATACTGCGATAGCTGAGTCCCAGACTGACCCATCTTTTTCCCTACCCTGAATCCAGAATTCTTCATGTCTGTGCCTATTTAGCAATTTGAGTACTTGGATGTGGCACATCTAAATATCATACAGAGTTATTTTGCAGCTTTTAAAATGTCATCCTGCAGCTAGGTTTTTGTTCTTTCTACTGTGATGCTGGGTTTTGTCACACCCAGCCCATCAGCTCCACCCTCAGTTGGAAGTTTACTCTACAGTCAACTCTTCATTCCAACTGCCAGAAGCTAGCTCCTTCCTTCCATTCTTCTCTTTCAGAACTGAGCATCAGCTTTTGAAGCCAGATGGGCCCAGCAGTCCCTGCGGTCCCTCTGGTGCTCCAGTGGACCCATCCCCTGCAACATTACAGCCTTGACTCATCTCCACCAGGGTTTGTACCGAGTGGCTGGATTAATGAGACTACCCATATAGTCATTTCACTGCCATCTTCATAATTAGTTCTCAGTGGAAGTTGTGTTAGTCACGATCCTTCTCAGTAGGAAGAAGGGGAGAAAAGTGAGAGCTTTTGAAACAACCTAGAGGAGGAAATTTGAAATGGGACCTGACTAATCTAACTTGAAAGACCAGTGAGAAGAGGTGAATAGAAAGTCAAAAGAAAGCTGTGGTTTGGGCATGACAGGAACTGTGTGTAGGGAGTGTTCGTGTCTTCAAAATATTCTATTCAAATAGTAAGCGATCATTACCTGAACATTCATTTGTTAAGAAAGCCTTAGGAACTCGACAGTGGCAGATGTTACACTCTTGGGACAGACAGCAAGAGAGACACTTATCGGCACTCAGTCATTGGATTTCTTGGATGAGTTACAAGTCTCTTCCTACAGCCAAGCACTGCGGCAATGGAATCCATGTCAGTCACCCTGATGCTAAGCTCACATCTGATATTCCATTTGTCCAACAAATTGCTTCATGAGTGGAAAACTAATGACTGTGAAGTCCAGCTGGCATGTAAAAGTCTCCTACAGGCTGACTGTGAACAAGGATGGCACCAAGCTGACAGAATTGGCAATAAGCAGGCTGGACCAATTTGATGTCTTCAGACATGGTGAATCCAAGCACAAACACAGCAAGTGCCTTCTCAGCCCAGAACTGGCATGTGAGGAGCAGTGAGTGCTTCCAGATATGAGGGCAGGGGGAAGTGATGGCTGCTGATGGCTACAGATGGATGCTGGACACCTCAGCTTTAATTTCAAATTTATAGAGAGGTAGCTGTAGGCACCTGGCATGGCCACTGGTAGCTGGTCTGGTCAGGTTGGGTTTGCAACTGAATGGAAAAACCCATGCCTGGAAAGGTCAAGGTCCTAGTTCAACCCTCAGCATGCCACAAACAAACAAATACAGCACATTAGTGAGCTGCTGTAACGGACCCAGGGTAAACTCTGTTCCTTCTAGACTGTTCTAGAGAACATGGCATCTTTTCAAGAAAAGGATGGTCCCCCACTTTGAGAGGTTTGTGGTCCAATAAAAGAAGTCTCTTTGGTCTAATAAAACATCATAATAGATGATCAGGAAGTAATTGCAAACACAACAGATTTCAGTATTCCTTGTGCCCAGTTTGACTTTCCCCGGCCCCACCCATGCTCTCTCGTTTCGATGTGTTCATGTCTTTTAATTCTTCTACATTGAACACCTATTTTGTTATATCTGACCATGAGTAGCTAAGGTTTATCTTAGATTATTCTCATTGTTCAGGGTCACAACAAACCTTTGCCCAACATCTGAGTTACTTCTAACCTTCTGGATTTTAGTGGGAGAGTCATCTCTCACTACATAAACTGAAAGTGCAACCAGTCGTCTCCTCAGTCCCCCACAGCTATGCCAGGACCCAGCAGTGGGAACTCTGCCGGCCCAGCACACTCATCCCTCCCTTTGAAACAGGAACAAACAGGCAGATGCACAACAAGCCCAGGCAATGCTGCCAACAAGATTAAGTGCAACAGAGCAAGGCTCTGGAAGAAGGGAAGGGGTGAGTGCTGGGGCCAGAGACCCAGGCATCCCAGGATGTCACAGACGACCCACTAATCAGAAAGGTGATGACAACGCTGCTGCCATCTCAACGCACACTCTGGACTGGGATGTGCTGTGTTTCTTGGTCCTGATGAGATGGAATTCCAGGGGAAGGTCAACATGTCTCCGGCTGGCAATATCACTTTCTAAAGCTTGAATTTATTGAGCAAAAGTTAAGGCACAGAGAATTCACAGAAAAGCTTCAAAGTAGATGAGTGACAAATCAGTTAAATTCCCAGAGTGGCGACACTTGGCTGTGTATCTTTAATGCTTCACTTCACATGCACGAACCCCTAAGCGATGGTAATCATCTTCCTATAAATGGTAGCGTAGCGCACATAGCCTCTGGCTGTCCTCACTCAGCACTATGCTTATGAGACTTCCTCGGGATGATATGTGTGGCTATCTGTTCGCTTGTCCGTTTTTTGTTGTTGGCTTTTTTTGTGGGTGGTGGTTTTTGGTTTTTGATATTTTTGCTGCCTGATGCTATAGAATACTACTAAATCGGGGCACCACTGTTTGGACATCCCCCTGTGGGCACATGCATGAGTTATTTCTAATGTGATGTTAATATAGGTGATGTTGCTATACATGCCTTTGTGCAAATCTCCTGGTTTCCTGGTACAAGATTTTCTGAGAAGTAGAATTGTAGACTCCTGTCAGGGAACATTTCCAAGTGGATTCAGCATCTCCCTGTACCTTGTTCTTGACAGTAGTTCTATCAGGCAAGGAACAGTTGCCTTTGTGCTCTCTATCGACAAATCAAGACATTTCCATGAAGACCTCAGAATCCAGCTAACTCCATCACGATTCATTCTTTGCTGCGGGGGGGGGGGGGGACCAGGTATATCTGTTACTTCTCTGTTGCTGTGATAGTATACACTGAAAAAAGCAAGTTAGGGAAGAAAGGGTTTATTTGGCTTACTGTTCCAGAGTGAAGAATCCATAAAGGCAGAGAGGGCATGATGGCAGAGCAGGGAGTAGGGAGAACATTTCATCCAAACCCACAAAGCAGAGAAAACAGGAAGTTGGGGCAAGGCTGTAACCCTCAAAGCCTGCCCACAATGATGTGCTGTCTCTAGCAAGACTCTGCTTCTCAAAGACCTCATAATATCTCCAAAGAGCACCCAGCAACTGGGCGACCAAGTGTTCAAATGTGTGAGTCTATGGGGACATTTCTTTTTATTATTTTATTTTTATTTTATATTATATATGTGAATATTTTTACTTGAACATATGTCTGTGTACCATGTGAGTGCCTGGTGTCTGTGAAGGTCAAAAGAGAATTTCAGATCCTCTAGGAGTGGAGTTACAGACAGTTGTGAGCTGCTATATGGGTACTAGTAATTGAACCTAGGTTCTTTGGGAGGGTAGCCAGTACTCTTAACCACTGAGCCATCTTTCCAGTCCCTGGGGGATATTTTTCTTTCAAACCACCACACCAAGTTTCTGTGACCCATAGAAACAGAAATTTTTACCAACGACCCAACAAAGTCTGTTACAGTCCACTCATGACAGCAGTTGTCCCCAATTCTACAGGTCAGTTATTATACCCAGCTCAAAGTCCACACTGTTGGGTCTAAATGTGCCTGCTGACCTATCAGATAAAACAACACATGATCAAATTCACCCAACAAATGATGAGAAAGTAGGAGCAACATAAGTAAACCAGTACTCAGAAATAAGAGGGATGGAAGCATGACAGTCACCATCCCACAGCACACACCAGGTCCCACTGGAGACAAATAGATGGGAGTACATCAGATCACCAACCTGGCAGCCCCTGGTTCTGCTCTTGGAGTGACCCTCTCCCCTTTGAGCTACATGACTCCTGGGAGGAGCTTCCCTGACCACCATTTCTCAATAGCTCCTCTGAGGTGGCCATGAAACAAGATGCCTGCAAGGAACTATATCATCTTCACCAGCTGCTTTTTATAGACACAACAATGATTAAGGTTACTGTGACTCTTCTTGGACAAGTGAATGTCAGACTCTTAACCCACCATCAGATTAGAAAAAGTCAACAGCTTGATATTGAATTTGTTGGTAAGGTTGCATGGGTAGGCTCTCTATGTTTGCTGATGGAAGCATAAGCTTGAATTACTTCAGTGGAGACCAATTTAACTAAATATATTACTCATGGATATATGAGAAATTTTGAGATATATATTTAGATATCTATCTATATACATTTGGCTATATTCATACACATTACTCGTGATATCTTTGACTAATTTCATTTCTAGGAATGTATCATACAAATGTTTTCAGATATAAAAATGACATTTCTACAAGTTTATTCATTCATTATTGCAGCTGTGCTTCCAAAGCTCAGAATTGGAAACTCTAGGTGTCTGTTGATCAATAAGGAATGGTTAAATAAAGCATGATACATCTCTACAATGATATCTGATAAGCCTAGGAAAAGAAGAATGTTGTTCATGGCGGTGGAGAGATGACTCAGCTATTAAAAGCACTTACTGCTCTGGCAGAGAACCCGGCTGTGATTCCCGGCATCCACACCAGGCGGTTCCCAAACATCTAGAACTCCAGGGGGATACTATGCCAATTTCTGGCATCTGCAGGCACCTGAATGTACATGGTGCATATAACTTCATGCAGGCCCAGACACATATGCATAAATTTAGATAAGTAAATTAAAAACTTAAAAGAGTCTCTTAATTTAGGTGTCCAAGAATCATTGCTAAATTAAAAAGATCAAAAGCAGATGAATACCAGTGTACATAGAACACGGTGTCATCCATGTCAAAAAGGAAATGAAGCCACGTGTTCTCTGGAAGGATATAGAAGAAACACATCAGAATCATAAGTGTAGACAGGAACAGAGACTGTGAGAATCAATAGGAGGGAGACTTTTCACAGGTATCCAATTATTTTATTAAAGTCAGTGAATATACTCATATTAGCTATTTAACATTTTAAATGGAAGATCTGGTAGCTCAGTGTTGATGACTACATTTTTCACAATAGCCAATGGGAGGAACCCACTCACTGTCCTAAACAGATAAGCGAGTAAACAGAGCACGGTAGATTACCTACAGCAGCATCTTATTGAGCCTTGAAGGAGTCCATGTTAGATTCTTTTCATGGACATGCTCTGAAACTATGATTTTAAATGAAATAAGCCATCCACAAGAACACATGCTACATGACTTTACTTAGATGAGGTGGCTGGAGCCGTCAGAATCAAGACAGAAGGTAGAGTAAGGGACCAGGAGGGGGAGGGACAGACATATAGAGTTTAATGGGTCTGAAGTTCAGTGGGGAAATGAAATGTCCTGGAAATAGTGACGATGGTGTGCATCAGTCTGAATGTTAATGATTTATACACCAATTTTATGCATATTTTACTGCAGTAAAAAAATTAGCTCAGCAGCCCACACAAAAGTCCATTTAATTGTACACATTAAGTGGATGAGCTGCATCTCAGGGAAGGCAGTAAAGTAAGTATCCGGGAATGAAAACGTATTAAAGCGTATTAAGTGCATGTATGAGAACGTTGTAACAAAACCCATTATTTTATATAATTAATGTATGCTAATTAATGAAACCTTGGGAGGCTTCTAATCAATTCTACTATAGTCAAGTAACAATAGAGGATTCTTAACCAAGTCTTTCTACTGTGATGGAAAAGAACATTATGGTGTCATGGAAAGACATGACTCCCTTAGATTAGGTCCTCACCTGTCACCATCGTGAACACAGTTGACTTCAACTAGCTCCAGGAGGCCTTGTCTATAGATAAACTCACACTGGTGGTTGGGGCTTCAAGTCGGAATCCTGAGGGGACACAACTCAGTCCATATGATGCAGTTATTTTCCTAGTTGCTATAACTAAATACCTGACAAGAAGCACCTTAACAGAGAAAAGGTTTGTTTAGCTTATAGTTTAATAAGAGCATACCCTATCGTTGCGGAGCAAGGTGTCATGGCAAGAGAGTGAGGTAGCTGGTCACATCACATCAGAAATTAGAAAGCATAGAGTTGACAAGAAGATAAGCTATCAAACCCCGAGGCCCACCCC
Source organism: Uromys caudimaculatus (assembly GCA_028551405.1). Taxonomy (NCBI): domain Eukaryota; kingdom Metazoa; phylum Chordata; class Mammalia; order Rodentia; family Muridae; genus Uromys; species Uromys caudimaculatus. The sequence continues at coordinate 53,249,443 of CM052708.1, forward strand.
CACGATTCACTTCTTCCAGCAGGGTTCCGCCCCCAAAAGGTTCCACAACCTTCCAAAGCAATGAAGTGTGGTGGTCTGGATAGAAATGGCCACAGTGAATGTTAAGAGGTGTGGCCTGGTTAGACTAGATGTGGCTTTGTTGGAGGAAGTGCACCACTAGGAGGTGGGCTTTGAAGTCTCAGAAACTCAAGCCAGGCCTAGTGGCTCATAGTCTCTTCCTGCTGCCTGTGGATCCAGATGTAGAACTCTCAGCTGCCTCTCTAGCACCAGTCTGCCTGCGTGCCACCATGCTGCCCACCATGAACGATATGAACTAAATCTCTGAAGCTGTAAGCCAGCCCCAGTTAAATGCTTTCCTTTATAAGAGTTGCTGTGGTCATGGTGTCTCTTCACAGCAATAGGAACTCTAACTCAGACACATAATCAGTGGTGAGAGCTAGATTTCTCGGTGTTACAGAGGGACATTATAATAAGCAAAAGGAAAAGACTAGAATGAGCCTGTGATATTAGATTAGAATCAGGATGGACACAGGAATAATTACTAATCCGTGTGTGCACATGGATGGAGATGAATAGATATTTTTCTAGCTCTGCCTGTTGGAGGGAGGCTACGAGCAATGACTCCCACCAGCATCCTCAGACCCAGATTTTAGGTGCTAAGTACCATTCTACAGTACCTAAGCCAGTGCTCCTTGGAGAACCAGCTGACTCCAGGGCTAGGGAAAATACAGATGAGTCTGATGATCTAGAAGCTCCAGATAGAAGGGACATGTTCAGAAAAATAGAGGGATGGGTGCATCTGAGTAACATAGAAGCTGCTAAAATAGAATAGCCAAACTGTGTCTAAAGCTAGAACAATTTGAGCAACAACATGAATAAGACAGAACTAGATCATAACCCGAGTAAATGACCCAGTAAAGAAAGAAACAGAAGAGAAGAACCAGCTTTCTTACAGACATTCCATAATTTATGTATGTGATCCTCCGTCTGCTATCTACAGTTGTCTGCCCTCTACTCCTACTCTACCCCAAGACCTGCATAAGAAGGTCACAGGGGGCCATGATGGTGTTTGTGGTCCATGCTGCCACAGAAAGGGTCTGCAGTCCTGCTGCAGCTGAGGGCCCAAGTTGATGTACATGGCCTGTGTTACTACCGAAAGCCATTCAGATGTTCATGGCCTGTGCTGCTGCCTGAAGTCATGTTAGTATCCATGGGTCATATAGCCACCGGAGACCATGTTGAGATTTGTGACCCATGCTGAAGCCAAAGGCCAGGTGGATATCTGTGGCCCATTCTATGACCAGACACCATGTGAAGTCCATGATCCGTGCTCCTGATGACTATAAAGGACAAGGGAGCTTCTTTTGCTGTGGTATCAATGACTGTAGACTCACAGTTAAGGAAGAGAGTCATGGAAGGCTTCTGTGACAACTCCCACTCCACTGTCCCCAGAAGTAACAACCTAGACAGGAAGCCATCAAAAAGAACTCTTTAAAACTGTGATAAGTATGCTGAAGTGTAGCTCTCCACAGTGGATGGCCACTGGCAGGGGTCTGGTGGGGAAGGACTCCCTTTTCTTTAAGGGTCTGGCCACTGTGAGTTTGACCAGCTCCAGTGAGTATATAGACAACACAAACTGGACTTAGGATTTTTTTTTTGTCCTTGGTTTTTTTTTTTTGAGGGGGTGGGGATGGGGGTGGGGACAAGAGTAGGGTGTGGACCTAAGAGGACTTGGAAATAAGAGTGCTCAAGATGCACTATGTAGAATTCCCAAATAATCAATAAAAATATTATGTTTTTTAAAACCTGCTTAAAAGAACAAAGTGTGGGATGTACTGCAGGATGAAAAACCACTTTAAAGGAACCTGGTAAATACTCACCTGTACCAGCCTGTGCCCACAAATCACTTAATGAGCATTTAGAGCACAAATTGTAGGTCATTTCTAAAGAGGTTCATCATGGCTTTAACAATAAAAATGAAGTGGTTTGTTCTGACTCACCACTTTAAAGGCTTCTGCGCCTGGTCACTTGACTTCATGCTTCTGGGTTTGTGGTGAAGAACTTTACAGCAGAGAAGATGCTCGGCTGGTTATAGCCAGGAAAGGAGCGGGGAGGGGAAAAAGAAGAAAGGAACCCAGGTTGAGGCACACCTTTCAAAGGCGCACTCCCAGTGGCCTCCTCCAAGAAGGCCTATCTCCTTCTCATCCACTCAGCTGTGAATTTCTCAGTGGGCTAACCCACTGATCAAGTTACAGCCTACATTATCCAATCACCTTGAAAAAGACTATCAGCTGACCGACACACCCTTAACCCTCTAAGCGTGTGTGTGTGTGTGTGTGTGTGTGTGTGTGTGTGGTATGCATGTGTGTGTCTGTGTGCCTCTGTGTCTATGTGTATGTCTATGTGTCTGGGGGGTGTATGCTGTGTGGGGTGGGGTGCTATGGTGTGTGTGTTTGTATGTGTATGGGTGTTGTGTATGCTGTGTGGGGTGGTGTGTGTGTGTGTGTGTGTGTGTGTGTGTGTGTGTGTGGTATGTGTATGTGTGCCTGTATGTGTCTGAGGGGGGTATATGCTGTGTGGGGTGCTGTGTGGTATGTGTGTTTTTGTGTATGTGTGTTGTGTATGCTGTGTGGGGTAGGGTGGAGTGGGTTTGTGGTGTGTATATATTAGTGTGTATGTCAGTGTGTGTGAGTATGGGCATACACCTGCTACAGCATGTGTGTGGAAGTCGTAAGACAACCTCAGCTGTTGATGTCACCTTCCACGGGTCTTCCTTCACTGTCATGTGCACCAGGCTAGATGGCCCATGAGCTTTGAGTGATTCTTCTGTCTCTGCCTCCCATCCTGCCACAGGGGAGCTGGAACTGCAAATACAAACTTTCATGCCTGGCTTCATGTAGATTCCAGGCATCTGAACTCAGGGCCTCACCCGCGCCCAGCAAGCTCTGTACCCATTGAGCCATCTCCTGCAGCCCGTCAGGAAATGGTTTCAAATACAAGCAGAGGATTATCTGAACTCTCTTTGATTGGCTTCTCTTATTTCCATTCAAGTATAAAATTCGAAATTATTAAGTCAGCAAGAGTCAGGCTCTGTTGAATAGTGATGGACACATGGGTTGACTAGGGACAGGGGACTCATGGAGAGTGTGTGACTCACTAAAAACACTCTGCATTCTATCAGATGCTAAGCCCCTAAGTGTATCACACTCAGGGGCTGGAAGGATGACTCTCAGCCCAAGAATCAGTGCTGAGTGGATTTCTAATCTACTCTTTAGAAAGCAGCTTCCCCTGCTTCCTTGATGTTCTTTGGGGTAATTCTAAGATATGGCCAATCATCGTTGATTTCTTTCTTCCCAAGAAGAACAATAATCAAATGTTGGAGGCAAGACCAATTTTCTGCAACTGAGCTATTCTGCATCCCAGAGAGATCCTGTTGTCTCATCTTCAGTATTAAAATTCATGATTGCTCAGCCCTAAAGCAGTAGGTTATAAAGACAAGGAGCTATAAAGACATCGCTGGATGCATGAGTTGGAGAAAATGCACATAGTCTCAAACACATAGTTACAACACTACAGGTGTCATGAGAAATACTGTTATTGCACCCCTCACTCGAAGTCCCTTGATTGCTGCTTGCTCTTTTGCAGCTGGATTGCCTCCATGACCTGGAGAAGTCCTGGAAAGAGGCACCCATTTCTTGACTTAGCCTATTAAAATGGTATGCCGACCATGGATACCATTGATATGGCTTCAGTTTTCACTGTTCCCGAGCTGAACTTGAATCAAAATCAAGATGCCTGGTCGTTCTTAGCATACACAAAGCAGACTTCTACCAGTCAAAGTGACCTGGCGATGGTTGATTTTTCTCGCCTTGATTCATCCGGACACTCTTAGGGTGCTCAGGAGGCTCACCTTTGGGTATGCCGATGAGAGCATTTCCAAAGACTGAGACTTGCCCTAGCAGTACATAGCACATCTCATAGACTGGAGACTGGGACTAATTAATTTAGAAAGAGGGAAAATGAGGAAGTCAGCTGAGTATCAACATCTCCCCTCTCTACTTCCTGCTCCATGAATATCTTAGAAAACCAAAAGGCCAGTTCTCTATGCCTCCAACCAATCCAATTCCAGCTTCTGTCCCTTCTCTGCCATGAGGGGCTGTTACCCCCTTAAACCGTGAGCCAGTATAAACCCTCCTTCCTTAAGTTGTTTCTGTCAGTTGCTCTCAGCATCGAGAAAAGTGGCTGATGGAGCCCTCACATCTCTCCATACACATAGAAAGGGCAAAGTCTAACACCCTCCTGTGTAACACGCATATGCCACTAGACTACCAGTACTGTATTTTAACATCATTTTTCAGTGACTCTTTCAGCACCTTTCCCCCTTCCTTCGGTGCTATCTTTTGTGCTTGGCTGATTCTGTAAGCTTCCTCTCTGCAGTGGAACTAGAGCCCCTTTTTCCTACAGCACCTGCAACCCTGGATGATGCCTCTGTCATTCTGGTATGTCTTCGACCTATACCATCAAAATTAGCATGCTGGGAATTAACTAGGCAGGCTGCTGGGCTAGATGCAGAAATAACATCAGAACTTGGGAGAATCCACATGGGACTTTGAACACAGCATATCAGTAACCAGAGAGAGATGATTGCCTGGAAATCCAATTTCTAATTCATTATCGGGCTCACTTGTATTCCTCTTTTGACAAACTGCATGCTTGTTCTTGTCCCGCATGGTCACATTCTACATGTGTGCATTCTGCATTCCAGTTTCAGCATCTGTCTTTCTGTTTACATCTACTTCTGAGCCATCCAGCCCTCTTTGTAAACTGGGAAAATTCGACAATACATTTTTCAGTCACGAATAGTACCATAAATGTTGCTTTCAAGTTTCCAAATGGGTTTTGATTGGAAGTATTCTCTTCTCCGTGTGGCTGGTTTTGCAGATCTCATAATACAAAGGTGCCGAGAATGGATGCAGATTTTCACCCATGCAAATGGCATGTAAATGACATATAAAAGCGTTCACCTGAAGAACTGAATTCATATCACCCAAATGTTGCAGATGGCAGTATTATAAAAACACATTCATGCACAACATAGTCTTTCTTGCAGTACAGACTCAACCACTGAGAAGAACAATGCAGATTAAATCACAATCAGAGGCCAGTGTGCTGGCTCAGTGAATAATGGCATTTGTGGCCAAGCCTGAAGACTTTAGTTCAGTCTCAAGAAACGCACATGGAAGGACAGAATTCATTTCAAAAAGTTGTCCTCTGACCTCCACATACACCATGACACACGTTAAATAGATAAGTAATGGGAAAATAAGTCACAATCAGATTTGCAAATGTGCACTGTGAACTGCACACAAAGGCCATGGTTCCCTTGGACTTGTTTGTTCTCATAACGTCAGGGACTCACTGATAGGTGAGTCGAGAACCTCAGGCAATCAGAGATCTACTCAGTCCTTTGCCCTCCAGGTCACTAAATCAATAATGTCTGTTTTCACTTTGTGACGTAGTCTATTTCCATTTTTGTGATTGAGAATGCTTTTAGGGACTGGAAAGTGGCTCAGTAGGTAAGAGTGCTTGCTGTGGGGGCTTGGGACCTGAGTTCGAATTTCAGCATGTGCCTGTAACTCCTGCACAGTGCAGGGGCCGAGGCAGGAAAGATCACTGGGTTTGGACATCAGCTTAGCTGCAGGTTTAGTGAAAGGCCCTGTCTCAAGGGAATAAGGCAGAGATGATGGAGTAGGACACCCTACACTTCACCTGGTTTCCCCCATATGCAGCACACATGCATGCACATGTGAGAACACACACACACACACACACACACACATGCATACAAATACACACAAAATGATTTGTTTTTATTCTTGGAAACTTGATTTTGTTCCATAACCATCCCTTAAAATAATATTCCAATAGTCTATGTAAGAGCTGTAAATTTGCATAATCTTGTTTTTCCTAAGTCTAAATCAGAACTCCCAATTCTGGTTTTGGTTAGGTTTCACTTCAAGCTGCATAGGCCAGCTATTTGCATGCCTTCATGGAGACCAGGTTAGATGACTCGTTACAGACCCTGGGCACTGTGGTTCCTATGATCCAGGAAGACCCAGATGTCAGTCAGGAGACTCCTGGGCTTCTTGACTAAAAGCACCTGAGCGGGCCTGAGTTTCTTGGGGACCATTGGAGGTCCTCCCTTCTCCAGCCACATGGAAAGAGAGCAGGTCAACCAAACAGAAGGTGTCAGTGGAGGCAGAAGCCTATGCCTTTAGGAACAGTGAGCATTGGTTGGCAGGAAACACGGCTCCTCCCAGGTCTGTGGGCTTACTTTTCCTCATTGTTACAGAGAACAGGGTTTCTGCCGGCACACACCTCTGTGCTTGGTCTCACATCAATGACCCAGCCCCTCACAGAGAACCACACTATCACACTGGCCATTAACCAAGCAGACCAAGCAGAGAAGGGAACAGGAGGTCACAATGGTGTGCTTCATCCAGCATCTTCTCAGAGCACCCAGCATCCTGGCTGGCCCACAGAAATCATCCCTTAAGTTTGTCTAAAACAGGAAAATGTCACATCCCATGAGAACCCCGTGCTTCTCCCCAGCAGAAGAGAAAGCCTGAGCCCTGTAGCAGGGTTGCTTTCCTCTTCACTCCAATCCTCCTCCAGACACACTACACCTAAACAGACAGACTGGGGCCCAGCAAAAGTGTTACGTGCGAGTATGGCTTTACCCTTACACCTACGCCTCTCTTCCAATGTCTTCTTAGTTAGCTCAGATTGACACCTCCTGTTAGGAAGCTGTTCCTGAAACCAGAGGTGAAAGTATATACCCTCTTCAGAGTTCTCACAGCACTGTATAAGTACCTGTCACAATGTCTACCATACTTGATATTGATGTTCCGGTGTGATGTCCCCTGCCAAGCTGTCAGTGCACATGGCTGGGGGCTTTGACTTGTTCATGAGCCGTTGGTGCCCACCATGATGCCAGCCACAGGGCGTGGTCTCAAAATGTTACCTGTGGAATTAAATCAAGCCTATGTCATGGTTTCTAACTCGCTGAAATTTCACCCAGAAAAGTGTTCTAAGAATGCTTAATGGGTTCAATTAAAATGTGTTATTTACATGAAGAATTTTGCATTACTTGACATGTAGTATTGCATTTCAGACACATTTAAAATCACCTTCATCCCAGCACTAGGCAGGCTGAGACAGAAGGCTTTGAGACAGAAGGTTAGCCTGGGCTACATGATAAGACCTCTCTCTCTCTCTCTCTCTCTTTCTTTCTCTCTCTCTCTCTCTCTCTCTCTCTCTCTCTCTCTCTCTCTCACACACACACACACACACACACACACACACACACACACACACACACATCATTTAAGATTAAAATATTACCTAGCCTCAGGTTTCTACAGAGAAAATGACCTTGCCAAGTGATCAGAAACTCATGCTCATCTAGGCCAGAAGAACTCACTTGCTCACATCAAGTTCTCCAGGCTGGTCCTCGGGTTACAAAGCCACATAAAGTGTGAAGTGGGCCAGTGCACAGCCATCCACAGGGGATGCTTATCCTGGCAGAGGACCTGGCAGCCTTGCCAGCGGCATCCATGCAAGCAGCCTGGTGCCACTCTGTCTCTGAGTAATGCCACGTTCCAGCCCATTGCTATGCAGTCCTCCCTAAATCCCTTCTTACCTGACCTGATTAACAGCTGTGGCCTCGCGGTGTGTGATCGCCACCTCATACTAGCCCCAATTGTCACGGTTCACAGACGCTAGGGTGGAAACAACTTGAAAGGGGGAAAGATAAAAAATAACAGCCTTGAAGTGTCCAGATAACTAAGTTTGAAGGAAAGGAGAAAATGGAGGGGGAGGCTTGCTCAGAGTAAATTCTCACACTTAGCAGAATTCGTATTTCATTAATGTGACATGGAGCTTCCAAGATCACTCAGCCTTCTAGGAGACGAGGGCTGAACCTTTGTGGGTGTCCATTTGTCCACACCACGTCAGGCCATGCTCAGAGAATGTAGCTTTGACCTTCCCACTCCAGGTTCTCTTAGAAAGCCCCCTGATGTTGGTGATGCTCAGCTATGAGGGCTAGCATCCACTACTTCTGGCTCCCCTCCTTAAGCACCAGAGGCTGCATCCTTGACGCTCATTCACCTGCTCTACGATAGGTAGCCTTGTCGAGAGAACTCACCAGAATTTTAAACATCAGTTGTCCCTGAGCTTGGAAATAATTCCAAGAGATGTCAGTGAAAGGTGATCCTGCTTCAGTTACAAACCTCATTATTTAGGTGGCTCAATGGCAGAGTGCCTGCCTAGCATGGACAAGACACTTGGTTCAATCCCCAGCATGGCATAAAAAATTTACATTTCTTATAAATAATAATAATACATGAGAAACATCTGAGAGCCTTATGAAGCAGATGAAATTAGTGTGATCAGGAATCCAAATTCAACAGGAATTTTGGGACAAAGAGAGATATTAATAAAAACAGGTGAAATCCAAATAAAGTTTGGGATTTAGTCAAGAATTACCAGTGCTGATTTCTTAGAATGGGAAAGGGTTTTGTGATACATCTGTAACATCGGGAGTTAACTCTATAACTAGTGCAAGGTTTCTATAAATCTGAAAGTATTTGTTGCCATTTAAAAATGCATAAGAAGCTTGAAATCTCCCCAAAAATCCCTCCCGTAAGAGTCTCATATGCATTCCCCTTTTAAACAACAAGCACCCATAGCTCACCATCTTTTTCATTGTACTCTTGCTGCTCAGAGCCAGGAGCAACAAGAAGGCTCAGCACATGCAAGTCCGGCAAACTGAGTTCCATCCCCAGCACCCACACAAAGGTGTAAGGAAAAAACAGAGTCCACAAAGTTGTCCTCTGTGCTCTACAGATGTGCACCGTAGCATGTGCGGCCCCGCCCCGCCCACGTCCATGCATATCATGCACACTGTAGTAATCATTTTTGAATTATTATTAAAAACAAACAAAAAGAATGCTCAGAGCCCAATCCTGTACTGGAGGAACTCGGTTTCATTATCCCCCTAGTCTTATCGTGTTTTCTTCCTTGTTTTTCTTGATCACTATTTCGCTTTTGCCTCAGAAACAAAACCTTATCTTGCTACATTTCTGCTGTTGTTATAAACCAACTCTAATCCTTTTAGGAGGGAGACTCTGCATTAATCATAGACCTGAAAGTTGTCCAAAGGAAGGAAGCAAGATCGTGAAGACTCAGGAAACCGTGGGTCACGATGTGCGGCTGGAGGAGTCAGGCTCCTTTAGGCAGAGAGATGACTCAGGGAGAAATGATAGTTATCTTTGAAAGGTTGAGCATTGCCCTTGAGCAAGCTGGAGCAGCTTGCTCCATGCTGCTCCAAAAGGCCAAATCTCAAGTCTGGGTGTGCAGCAAGGGATGGAAGACCACACAGAGGGAAAAGAAGAACTAGGCACACCCAGGACCCCTGAAGATGCCTGAGTGGGATCCCAAGTGTGCACCTGATGCAGTCACTGCTAGTCAAAAGTCTATACTGGTGGCAAACCCATAGTTCAAGCCCCCTGTCAGAAAGTCCTCCCCGAAGGGGTTAAAGTACAAGATCTCTGAGCTCCTCCAGCTACAAATTCGGAGACAAGGACGGTAGTTCACCTGACGTTCTGAGTGATGGCCATTAATTGCAATGCTTACTGTAGTCGGGGTGCCCTTTGTAGCCCTGACCTCCTTAATCCTCTAATAACTTCTCAGGTTGATTCCAAAGGAAAGTTCCTGTGCCTTCCCACTGTGTCTGTCTACAGCAGGAGCTTGTCAGCCGGTTGCAGCATGACATTATAGAGGGAGAGCCTAGAGCACTTACTGATGTTGACTCAGAAAGAGTGATGGGTGGTTGAGCCAGGTGACCCAGTTAGTCAACAGCCACAGCCCTTGTAACTCACTTAAATGTGTTTCAAAGGTAACAGAAGGAAGTCACCTTGCCTGAGTACCCTAGCTTCAAGAACTCCTCTCCTCTGAATTTGGGCTAGTGCTGTGCCCTATACCAGTGCTGCAATGCAATACCCACTTGTCACATGACCTGCACTTTGAGCAATCACTCTGTCTATATTCTATGTTATCCAGGGAGGTTCACAGGTACTTCTGAGGACTCTTAGTTAATTCTATCTGTTATAAATGAAGTTAAACTCATATTCTAAAAACAACATCTTAAACTCAGTAATGAGCCAAGGATCATCTAAATGCTTTTCAAGAGGAAAAGAGAAATAATGGGGGTGTGAGGTCTAAATGGGAAGGGTCATGTGGAGGTAATGAAGAGGAGGGATGACTACCATTAAGGATGCTTGAGAAGGCCATATGGAAACCTACTATTGTATAAACTTCCTAAGGTGTGTGCGGATGAAGCTACATGAGTGACCTACATGAGACATAATGCTCCTCCCAGAAGCCATAGGTAGCCAAACATAAAGCCCAGTTCCCCAGTGACATGTGTAGGAGGGTCTGAGAGATCCCCGAAACAATGGAGGTTATTGCATTTGCTCTTGGTTTATCACTAGAACATGGTGCTAAGACCCTGCTACTGAAGAACTTCATACTTTGATTACTGGACTTACAGAAGTCAAGCTTCCTCATGCTGGCTAGCCTTCATGGTGCCAGAAGATACTGTATGGGTTACTAGGAGAGGAAGATCATCAACGGCTTTATCCAGCTATGGACCCTTTGGTCTGCACTACAGACTGCCCTGGGAAGATATGTCAATGGATGCAAAAGTGCTATGATGTTATGGGAATAACCAAGTAATTTCTGATTGAATTTAAGACCCACTCAACAGGAGGAAACTCATTCCTGGTACTGTAAATTTGGCCAAGAACTAACTCATATCTGGGAAGCCATGGGCCTTAAGGGTGAAGCCACTAGTATGATTTTGCTAAATGGATATTTTCTCATGAGCTTTAAGCTTTATGAAGTCTTTTTGTTGTTGTTGTTGTTGTCCTTAATAGCCCCTGAGAAGCAATTCTTGATTCCCATTGTGCAGATGGTTCTGTGCAATTCAGCCAGTGATTCGCTCTTGGGACGCTAGTGGGTCATCGTGCTCGGGTTCACAGCCTTGTGTGGTCACAACTTCTGCGGCAGACTGATGTCATTGATGGCAGGGCAGTGGGCCGTGCCACCGGACAGAAGAACTGATAAGGTAATAGCAAGTTCAGAACCCTAGTAAACCTCATAATTGAGAATGTCCGGAGTTTGAACTAGCTTCTGACCAGGTTCCTGTCCTGGAATATATGACCACGGCACCCGACTAAAAGGACCACGACAACCAGTCACGTAACATAGAACTTAGAGTTCTCCATGCTAATGAGGTATTTGCATAGGCCCTGAGTGTTTAGCCAATGACTTCCCTTCTTGGGCATCCCTTCCTGCAAAAGGTATTTAATCTCTGGTTCACCCTTAGTAAGACGTATGCATCTTCATCCGCCATGAATGAAACGGTTTGGACAAGCAAGGACTGTCTCCTTCATCAAGGACCACTGCAGGTGGAGTCCTTAACCTAAGTCTCTCATAGAAGCCCCTCCTTACTCCTGGCACTCGGAACTAAGCCGGATTCCCCCAGGCCTGGGCTCATCTCGGATCCACAGACTCTCTTTCCCAACTCCTAGAGGTCCCCAGCTGTGTCTGGGTACACAGAAGGATGGGAACCACTGTTCTCAACATGTAGAGGAAGAGAGGCATTGGTCCTACGAAGAATCACAATCAGAGTGTCAGACAAAGGGATGTCAGTCACCAAGAGGAACATACACAGTAGGAAAAAGGAGCTAATGTCCACATTTCAGCCAAGTGAGTAATAAGAATTTTGACACTTTGTCCCAGAATGCTCAAGTACTATGTACAAGCTGTTGAGAGAGAAGACAAAGGAAAGCAATAGACGAGGCACCAGGATTACATCTAATAACAGCATTGCAAAGAATAGAAGCATGAGTAAGTTGATTAGACTAGACCTTCAAGACAGCAAGTGGTTTATCAGTGAGGCCACAGGGGGAAAAGGGCAAAGAAAGGAGATCTTAATCAGGACAGGGAGTTATAAACAAAGACACAGAAGCAGCAAAATTAAAACTGACTTTCTGTAGGATTAGATGCGAGAGGTCAGGATGAAAAGGAGGGCTGAAGGGCACAGTGCTTCCTTGCTTAAAGGCACAGAATGGGTGGGAGGTGGTCCTTCATCCTGAGCAGAAGGCTCCAGAAGCTCAGAGGAGGCTGTAAGCACCAGAAGCACAGAAAGGAAGCACTTTTCAACTGTTTAAGTTCGCAGTGTTAGAGGTTTAATGGGCATGGGGCAGGGACATTGGAAATGGCCCACCATGGAGCCATCAAGACATTCCCAGGGTCTAAGGCTTCTTGAACGTTGTGATGGAGACACTAAGAATGAACATGTTGGCTGTGCTGCTGCCAAGGGCCGTGATAGTGTCCATGGCCCCTGCGGTAGCAGAGCTGTGTTGATGTTCATTCTGCCTCTAGAGACCATGCTGAGGTCTGTAGCAAGTGCTGATGCCAGAGGCCATGTGGATGTCCATGGGTCATTCTGTTACCAAAAACCACATGGAAGTCCATGATCCACGCTCCCACTGACAGTAAAGGGCAAGGAAGCTACTTATGCAGCAGTGTCAGTGCCTATAGACTCCTAAGAAAGAGAGTCACAGAAGGTTCCTGTGACAACTCCTACCTCCACCCCATCCCACCCCACCCTACTCCCAAAAAAGTAACGGCCTAGACAGGAAGTTGTCAAAGAGAACTCTTTAAATTTGTGATAAGGATGAAGTGTAGCTCTCCACGATTGATGACTTCTGGCAGGGGTGCAGGTGGGGAAGGACTCAGTTTTCTTCAAGGAGCTGGCTACTGGGAGTGTGATCATGCTCCGGTGACAATATGAGCAGCACAAACTGGACTTGTGTTTTTCTTTTCGTTTGGGGAGAGTCACAAGGGTGGGGGTGGACCTGGGTGGACTGGGAAGTGAGTGTGATCAGGGGGCATTGTGTGAAAATTCCCAAATAATCAACAAAAAAAAATCCTGTTGGGACAATCAAAAGAATGGGCACCTTTGGTACAATGCCATCAAGATCCATACCGCCTTCCTTCATTGCCTCATACCTGGGCTACCACAGTGCTCCTGGAGTGTAACTACCATTCAGTCTCTTCCCCACAGTCAGCTACCCTCAGACTCCCTTTCTTCCCAGGCACAAGGTCTTCATGTGGATCCGGGTTCAGTTCTTCAGATACCAGGCAGACAGTAGAGAGGAACGTCATCTGATTGGTGGGCTGCCTTGCCAACCACGTTCTGGTCTCCAGCACATATGAGCCCCGGCTGAATGCTGACCCTGGTGTTTCCTTGTCTTACCTGCCCAGTTCCTCTGCAGCCTTTCTGTGCCCTCACAGTCCTCAAAATGCTCTGCTGTGATTTGAAAGTAAGCTCATGCTTAACTTTTGTTCTCCAACTGGTAGCACTCTTTCAGGAGGCCATGCGACCTTAAAGTGGGACTTATCAAATAGAAGTATGACCCTAAAGGTGGGCTTTTAAAGGTTATGGACTGAAGACTGGAGAGATGGCCTAGTAGTTAGAGCTTATTCTGCTGTTGTAAAAGACCCAAGTTCAATTCAGTTCCCAGCACCCACACCTGGCTCTCCTCTGGGCCGTGATGGCGTCCGTGGCCCCTGCTGCAGCACAGGGCTGTGTTGATACATTAATACCTCTGCGTAAGTAGCTTTCTTATTCTTTACCATCAGTGAGAGCATGGGTCATGGACTTCCACATGGTTTTTGGTAACAGGATGGATCATGGACATCCACATGGCCTCTGGCATCAGTATACGCCACAGACCTCAGCATGGGCTCCAGGGGCAGAACAAACCCATGGAGCTTCAGTTCTAGGGGATCCAACACCACTGGCCTCTGTGGGGACTTGTGCTAATGTACACACACACACACACACACACACACACACACACACACACACAGAGGAACGCATGCACACACACACACACAACTGTGAATAAAAATGAATCCTAAAGGTTGTGTTCTGGTCTACCGCCCTGTTAACAGTGTCACCTACCACCCACTAAGCCACTCTACCATCCATCCTTGCTGTGATGAACTGCAAGACCCTGAAACCAGGAGCCGATATAAACCTTTCCTTCATTTGTTATCTGCATCAAGTATTGTGTCACAGCAACACAAAAGCAACTAACAGACCCGTCTTGAAACTCGCCTCTGGGAGCAGCTTGTGGAAGGTGGCCTCAACTCCAGGACACAGGTGACCTGTAAGACCTACACGGAAGCTCCCAGTTTGGACTCTCTAGTCCCCTTCTCCCTGCTGAAAACTCACAACCCTTGAGTTGTTCCTACTTCCCAGGAGGCTCTCTTCTAGTTGGTATGATTATGGCTCTGTAAATCATTCTGCCTGAAGATGGTGAAGACAGAACTTTGCCTATTGCAGAGATTTCCACCTCCCCAAGTCCCTGGCTCCATCCTCCAAGGAGTTAGCAGAATGATCTGAGATGCCAGCCTGACTTCTCAAAAGTCCCAGAGTAATCCTGCTATCTTTGACATCTACAGATTGACAGAAACAGAGAAAGCCAAAATTTCACCAGCAATTCAGAGCAAGATAAATCCTTCTGATAAGTAAAGCCTTGAAACTCCTCAATGAAAGCCATCTGTTAATGGCCTTGGGAACAAGAGATAAGAGGAATCGAAGCTACAGATAACCCCTTAGTTTAATTATTTTTTTTAAAGACTTTGTACTTCAAATCTGCCACTCCAAACTCACAAGACACAAAGCAGGCCAGCAAAGGGTTTTCAGGAAGAAAATAAAATCCAAAAAATGGGGAAGACACAATAGACTCTTAGCAAATGCTGAGGCTGGCCCCTGGCAGTTACTAGCCACAATTCTGTTCATACTTGCTCCCATTAGTGGTAAGGGTCAACTCACCTCTCGTAACTCCCTAGACAGCCTCTGTTCTTTAGCCACTTAACAGTCACAATCATTTTTTCTGCCATTCCACTTAAAACATTATCCCCTAGGGGGTATTCTAGTTTACTCTCAGCACACTATGACAAATATTCCCAGCCAAGAGCCGAAAAGGCAGACAGAAGAATCTGCCCAGTCTGAGGAAGTCGATACATGATGGTGGGGTGGGGCAGGGAGCCAGATGGCCCCCACGCACTTTGAGATGAACACAGCGTCCCAAGGCCCAGGTTATCACAACCACTCATTGGGGTCCCTAGGGGCCAGTCTGGGTCCCTTAAGTCTCCACCACCCCTATCAAGGAAGGACATCATCTGTGGGCGGTAGAGCTGGTGTTGGCTGACAGTTCTCAGCTGCTTTGTGTTCTGTCTGAACAAGAGAAGTCCCTGCCATTGAGGCCACACCTTTCCCACACACTCCACAGCCAAGGGCAGTGAAGCGGGGGTACAGGATGAATCCGTCTCTTCCCACGAAGGGCTGCAGACCTCTCTCTGCCTCATCTCTAGGGAGTGGCTTCCTGTCTCTTTGACCCATGGTGCAATCCATCATGGAGGTAGGATGGGATACCTAGGACCATAGGACATCTTCCCATTTTCATCTTGCAGGCTCTGTCACCTCTTGGAATAATGGTTCTATAAGCTTCCTTCCTGCAAAAGTCCTTCCGGAATTTGAAAACCAAATGTGGGTCCTCTTACTCCCCTGCACTTATCAGTTTAGACACTAGAATCACATTCACGACTCAGCTTCAGCTTCAGCTTTGCAGCCCAAGACACCTTGACCCCAATAGCAAACCAGCATGGTACCCTAAACCATCAAACCCTTCTCGGGCACTGCTAATGTCCAGCAACATAGTTTAACCACATTGTTTATATAGGAATATGGGGCAGGGTTTAATCAACCTTAAAGACAGAGCGTGAGTTTTAATTTGTGTTACTGAATGCAGGACCCACTGAAGTGCTTGTCACAGCCTGATTTCTGTTACACATTCTGAATTAACTTTTCACCTATGGGAATAAATATCACAACTGTAGTAGAAAGATGGAGAAAAATGTTCGCACACATCAATTTACCATGCCACCCCTCCTTAAAACCCTTTGGGCAGTGTACCTGCAGAGTAGAATTTATGGTAGATGGATTGACAGGTGATCTTCATTAGACCCCTGACCTGTCCCTACCTCCCTGCAAAGCGTCAGCTGGGAGGACTCTGAGTCACCTGCTGAGCCCCATGTTGCACCCATTTGCCAGCCCTACCCTCCACAGCTGTGTGCTCATCTGTCCACTCAAGTTAGCGAGTCCCCCACTGTGTCTCTCTGAATTCTATCTCTTCATAAGGACTGGTACATATGACGTTTTTGTGGGAGATCTTCCCAAGAAAACAGTATCTGCACACATTTTATTGAATCAACTTTATTTCCTCTTGCAGTGACCCTACCATTTCATTGGAACCCATTTCACCCAAGGACAATATATCTAAGAAGTGGTAGGGTCACGCTGATCCCTCTTCTCCTGTCTCAACACATCTTACTATTCCGTTATCCTGGAGAGTATCATCCTTCACTGCTACAACTGTGCCAGATGTGGTAAAAGAGACTTCTTAATGGAAAAATGAGGCAGTGCCTGGATGACGACACAGAAAGGGAGAACCCTTTCCGTGTGTGTGTGTGTGTGTGTGTGTGTGTGTGTGTGTGTGTGTGTGTGTGTGTGTGTTCATGCATGTCCAGGTATACATCTGTGCACATGTGTGAAGGCCAGAGGACAACCTCGGGTGTCTTTCCTCAGGTGCCATTTATCTGATTTTCTTTAGAGACAGAGTCTCACTAGCCTGGAATTCACCCAATAGGCTAAGTACACTGGCTAGTGAGCACCAAGGCTCTGCCCGGCTCTGCCTCTCCAGTGCTAGGATCAAAGTCAGGGCCCCAAGCTTGCCTTGTAAAAACTTCAGCATCTGAGCTTTCTCCCAGCCCCCCCCTCCTGCTTTCCTATTGCTAAAAAAAAATGACATCATCTTTCACAGAGCTGTGAAAGAAGGCAGGAGATACTATCTTTGCGGTCTACTTTTAGCCTTCATGGAACACAATTAACAATTCAGAATTTTTCATTTTCTACTTTTAAAGGCAAAGAAAAGAAAATGGATCGAGAAAGACTTTTCAAATTATTAGATGAGCCAGAAGATAAGAGAAACAGCACTCTCGGTGCTAATAATGGGGGTAAAATGTACTTTATAAGTGAAATCCAAGCCCATGAGTCCTCAGGTGGCTCAACCCTGAGTGAATTTTCTCAAAGAAAAGAATTAGTGCATGAATAATACATATTTGTGGAGAAAGAGGGACTATAGGATGTTTCACCCGCTAGACAACAGGAAGGACCACATCATGCTGTAATTTGGTACAAGAACACGGACCATCTCATCCTGCTGAAAGTCCACGTGATGACGCCATTTCATTTTGGATGCTTTTTTTTTTGCATGTGGAAGTTCACTTGATACAAAGAGGCCTAGACACTTGATTTCCTACCAAAGTTTCTAATGCAGTTGAGTTGTAATATTAAAAATAAGTAAATGATCCAGTGCACTCCGATGATAGAATGGCGGGGCTCTGGGGTTTGAAGTCCTGATAAAGTACTATCTACATTCTGGAACTTTCTGTTGCTGTTCCAGTCCACCTAGAACTTTTACTCTTCCAGGAACCTCCCCCAAAACAAAGCCTTGTGATGAGTTACATTCTCTCTCCTCTCCTGCTTTGTCCATCCCTCTCTCTCTCTCCCTCCCTATCTCTTCCCCCTCTCCCTTGCATGCATGAGAGTTCTCTCTCTCCCTTGTATTCTCTGTCTCTCTCTGTCTCTCTCTCTCTCTCTGTCTCTCTCTCTCTCTCTCTCTCTCTCTCTCTCTGTGTGTGTGTGTGTGTGTGTGTGTGTGTGTGTGTGTGTGTGTGTGTGTGTGTGTGTGTAGTGCCGCACATGCACTGACTACAGGAGAATGCTTGGTTTCCTTTTCTATTATTTTCTACTGTAACTCTTGAGGCAGTCTCAGAATGGCAGCTCCTGGCTTGTCTCTTTTCCACTCTAGCACTGGTGCTGAAAGCCTGTGTGGAACCATGCCCACGACATGGGTTCTGGAGATTTGAACTCAAGTCCTCATGCTTTTATCTTAGGTGCTCTTACCCAGCAAGCCATCTTCACAGACCTTATCATCTTGGTTCTTACCTAAGCCAAATCATAAGGCTCTCTAGGGCAAGGGTATTTTATTCAACAAATATTTAAGTACTGTGGCTAGGACTGGGACCATCCATGGAGACACAGGGTGGGAAAATTAAATATCATCTCCACCCTTGAACTTTTTTAAAATTGAAAACAAACAAACAAAAACACCTCAGCCCTTCAGCATGACAGACTTACGTCTGCACTCTGACATTCCCAGGGAAATTTTCTTCAGTTCTGAACTGTGTTCTCATCTCTGACCAGTGGAGGTCCTGCTTGATTTTTTGAAGGACACGTTTACAAGGTCCGTGTAGCAGAGCACTACAGACTCAGGGAGTAAAACGGTAGACCTTTGTTCTCACGGTGCCAGGGTTTAGAAGTCCAAGAGCAAGGTGTAAACAGAGCCTCTTCTGGGCATGCGGATACTCTCGGTGTGTCTTCGTGGCTGTTTCTCGGGGTGTGTCCTGTCATCTTTGTATAACATACTGGTTGTATTGCATGCACTAGGGCACACCTACATGGCTTCTTTTAGCCTTAATCACCTTTCAAAATGGACTGTCTCTGATAACAGCCATACCAGGGGTTAAGACTTCAGTGTGTGTGAATTGGCACCCAGAAAAGAAGGAAGACTAACTCAGTGCACAGTGGAGTGCTACAAAGGAAAGAGAGTGTATGTGCCTCACATGACGTACTTAGTATAGCCCAGATGCTCAGTTTGGAAGTGTCGAGTCCTCACTTTACTGAGGTCCAAGTCAGCATCCCTTTTGCAAATGAACAGATGGAGAGGACAGAACGGATCTGACTACCATGTTCGTGAAACCTTCTCCCATCCTCCAGGCTAACCACAGTGATCTCTCCACTAAGTCTTCCCCTCTTACCTCTCACTCACAAATGAGATCAGAAAGTTCTGAAACAATGGGAATCTTGTCTTTCATTGATTGGCTAGATTAGCAAATCTATCATTATTTTGGCACACAGTCAGTGCTTGGCAACTGTATCCTTGAATCCCTCACATAGTGGTGAATACATAGTAGGTACTTAGGTGTTTCTAGTGATAGACTCTATTAAGAAAATAAATTATTTTCACACCCAAGCTTGCAAGACTTAGGAGAGAAACTGCCAGGTTTGGAGTCTGGTAAGTTGGATCCAAGTAAGAACTCAGCTACTTGCCTGCCTGTGGCTGTGAGTAGGTTACCCTGTCTGAAACCCCTTTATAAACGCTGGTAGTAAAGTAACAGCACCTGTTTTGAAGCATAGTCATTTTGAAGCCTCCATCTGTGAAATCCACTATTCTGTCACCGAGTAGGAGATTCATTTTGGCTAAATGTGTAGGGCTTATCCAAATAAACTCAGGAGACAAAAAAGCCAAAATAAATAGCACTATGCTGTGTTACAACTGGGTTCAAATGGACATCAGACAAAAATTTGAAATGGAGCAACATGAGAAAGGTTTGGACACTTTGTCCTTGTCTTGGTGTCCTGGGTCCCAAACCAATCCTCCTGGTTTCTCTAGCATCTATGGAGCGCGCGCACACAGAGAGAGAGAGAGAGAGAGAGAGAGACAGACAGACAGACAGACAGACAGAAACGCACACAGGCAGGCACACAGGAATATTTATTCTATGAAACTATTTTCCTGACCCACCAATCACTGCATCCATTGGAATAATAGGGGTGAGGGAGGAGTAGATCCATGTTGAACCACTCAGGCTCTCTCCTGGGGTTTCTCTCTGATCGGCAGCGCTAAAGGCCATGGTAGTTCTGGGATCTCTTGTGCCAGAAAACACAATGTTCCATCTAAACCTGATAGGAGTGACTGTCAAATTTGGGGCAATTTGAACATCAAAATATCATGTTGTAAGAAGTATGTGTAAGCCACTGAGCAACCGGGTGGGGTTCACCGCTAGAAATCACACCGGGGAGGGCCTGCTGCACCCTTCCAGCTGCACGACATCCCTAGACCATTGTTGTAAGATCTATAAATCTACAGTGGACCCATAAAGGTCTGGAGAGCGGAGCTTGCCTATCGCACTCGTAAGCTGGGCTACAGTCATAGCATTGTATCAAATTAATTAAAATAAACAGACAATTAAATGTACTTACAAAGAGAGAAGAAAAAGAAGAAAGAAATGGAAGAACAGAAGGGAAACCATTAAGGAGCAAGGAAGGAGTCAGAAAAAACAATTAAGACTGCATACTGCTCTTGAAAGGGATCCGCTCAGTTCCCAGCACCCAGGTCAGGTGGCTCACACCTGTAACTCAGGCTCCCACAGGCCCGAGTCCTTCTTCTGAAAAAGACACTCTTTGATAGCTATACAGAAACAGAAGATGTACAGAACCTCCAAGTTATCCGTCCTGGGTTTCTCGATGATTAGAAAGACACCGAGTTCCATCATGCTGAGCCGTCAGCTGCTGCCTCTGCCAAGGGACCCTAACACCGGTTGTTTACTGTACGATGATGCAAGACATACACAGCGCCACAACTGCCTTATAAAGAAAGGGTTTAATAGGAATCCAATCAAAATGAAGAATCACCGGTAAAATCCCTCATAGTGAGCATTCAATAGTACGACTGAGCAGAAAATTTCAAAAGGTGTCTGTCAAGCACAAAGTAAGGCATAGGGACTGTTCTAGATTTTGATGATTTAAAAAGTAGACCCAAAATACAATATATAACAATTGGATTCTGGATATTTTTAAGGCATAAAAGAAATATTGGGGACTCTTAAGAAGCTTTGAATATATATTGGATCTTAGATGATGCTGAATTGTGATTGATGAAGGGATTGGAAAGAGAATGTATTGATTTTAGTTGGTACCCAGGAAGGAAAAGGCCATAGTGTGATAATGTGTAATTCAACTTTCAGGTGACTCCACTAGCAATGAGTAGAGGGGGAGGGGAAGTTGGGAGTGGCTATAATCAAGTTACATTGTATGTATATGAATTGTCAAAGAATAATTTTTAAATATTAATAATAATAATTATGCCCTGACCATAGGCTTTAAAGATATATGCATTGTTAAGGTTTAAAATTGATACTACCAAATAGTAATATTAATGGCCTGTGAGGAAACCCAAATGATTTTTTTCCTTTTATAATTTGTTTATCGTTTGAACTTTTTCTCACGATAAGTATGTATTGGTTGTGTATTTGTGGAGGGGGATAAATTCTCATTTGGGAAGGAAATACCATTTCCTGTCCCATAAGTGATCTTTGCAGCTGAGGACGCTCCTGAGGCAGTTGTTCTGTGGTGGAATGCTTATTCGTTCTGCAGATATTTCAGCACAAGGGACCATCATATTGCTTGCAAAGACTGGCTATATTTTTTAAAGTCGTCACTTCCCCCGAGCGTGTTCCGATTCCACTGCCTAAGTGTTACTCTTATCATGTGTAACAGAATTTTGCAAAGAAAGACGTCCACACACATGCTTGCATGCATATCTCCCAACAGGCCACATCTGTAAGTCCTTCTTCAGTCCTCTTCTGAATCTATGCTTCATTAATTTAAAAGCATCTGGATGCTGCTCACACTGAGATGTATTCTGCTTTATGTTCCTGCAAACCACATTTGACAAGCTCAGAGGGGTCCAGAGTGTCATTGAATGGCTCGTGTCTCCTTTTGTGTTCACAGCCCTGGGCACAGTGCCTGGCACCAGGAAGATTTGCTGCATATGTGTCGAGGAGCAAATAAGAATACACAGAATTTTGCTGCCAAGGGAAGCCTGCTTGTGTCTTGTTGAAAGTATACACATGCGAGAAGCTATGGAATACAAATCAGACTGTTCCCATCCCACCCCTGAGCCCCACACAGAGCCCTCTAGTGCCTTTTGTCTCCAGGCAGCAAGGAATTCAAGCAGAAAATTCACTATTAATGGTTCCATAAAACATTCAGGTCCCAGATGCAGCCCCGTGGAGGCCCTGTGACAGCCTGGATTACAGATGTGTTTCCTCTGTGGGGAGCCCGTTTTCAGTCAGTCCTCTGTGTCTTAGGGTAAGAGTTTGGCCTCCCAGAGCTGGGTCTGGGGAACTCTGACCTCTTCAGTGGGCAATAGACACAAAGAAGTGGAGCCAATAGCCTTGGGGGTGGGGGCTGGGGGGCAGTTCTTGTCCTGGAGCAGGTGGTAGGCTATGACATTCCACACAAGAGGTTAATTACCTTCCTTTTCTTTGAGAAACAACCCCATCGTCTTCATCAAGCATTTGGTTCTGTGTTTGTGTTTCCACAAGTAAATTCCAAAGATGTCAGCTCATGCGGGTGAGTGGCAAAGGCCCTGGAACGATGTGCCCATGTGCCCATGTGCATAAGTCTACCTAAAGCCTTCAGTGGCCCAAGGTAGAAAGAGACCAGATGCTTAAATCATTGACTTTTCATTGATACAGGTAAAAAATTGGACTTTGAAATGTGTTATTTTATATTATAAAGGACTCAAACTACTTTGTCTCTCCTTCCCCCCAAACTGTATTTTGTATTTTCTCTTCAGAATGATGAGCTTGGGGAAGACAGTCATCTCGCCTGAAGAACACAATTTTGTGAAATGGCACTATGCCGGCTTTAAGCCGAGCATGTTTCTGATGTGAGGCAGGGGAAGGGAGGGCTCCTTCCCCACCGAAGCACAGGTGGGCTCTATAACCAGTCACACCTCTTAATGGGGGGGATAAATGGAGACTGGAGAGCAGAGATTTCCTCATCTAGAAAAAGGAAATGTCAAGAGATTTAAGAGATTTGTTTTAATGTAATGCTATTTTCAGAAGGCATTAGAAGCCTTCCATGCAGTTGCTTGACAATTTGTTTATTCTGGCAAACTCTAAGGCTGATGACAGCCCCTCAGAGCCAGCCACAAACACCGGAACCCTTCCATACTCTCAATAAGTCTTATGTGCCTTGCTGAATGCTCTAAAATATGGAGCAGCTATTTGCTGTCTTTCCTATGGCCCAGGAGAAGCCTGAGCTCCTGAGACACACATCCCCACCCTCCACCCCCACCACCCCTACCCACCCACCCCACCCCCCCCACCCCCACCACCCCTACCCCCAGCTTCTGCTGCCATATTCAGCATTCACTCTCAGTGACTCTGAGTCCCCACTTGCCTGTTCACCCTTTCTGCCCGCCAGACTTTACTTCCTCTTCCAGATCCACTGCTTCCTCTTTAAGACCTCACTCACTTCCTCCCCGTCCACTGAGCCTTTCTGTGATCCCTACAAGAGGAGATCCAAGACCCTTCGGGGCCCAGCTATCTCTGCAGACATTCTAACTGTCCCACATTCCTGTTACTTCTAAGCCATCACTCAAGCCAGACCATGACCTCTGCATCACAGTTTATTGGGTGTCCCATTTATCAACCCTTTTGTGTATCAAGAAATATTTGCTGGGGCTGAGGACATGTGTGACTCAGTTGGGAGAGCACTTGCCTAGCATCGGTGAAGCCATATTCAGAATCCCCAACACGACAGAAATGGGGTATGGTAGTATAGGCTCATCATCCCAGCCCTTAAGTGAAGATGGAAAGATGAGAAATTGAAGACCATCCTTCATTACATACTAGGAGAGAGTGGGATATTAAAAGCTCCGATGGATGCCAATAAAGATGAACGGATTGCATTAGATTGTATCTTGAGTCGAAGATGCTCTCATTCAGCTCAGCGTCGATGCTCGCAATGACTTCACACCCCTGTAAGCCTCTTCTGCACCACAGTCAAACTCTCATAGCCTAAATTTATAGTAGTTTTTAAAATATTTGTTTTTATTTTATGGGTAGGAATATTTCACCTGCATATGGGTATGTGCAACTACGTGTGAGCCTTATATCTGAAGCCAGAAGAGGGTATCAGATCCCCCGGACCTGGAGGTATGAACAACCGTGACCTGCTGTGTGGGTGCTGGGATTGAACCCACGTCCTCTGCAAGAGCAGTAAATGCTCTTAACCACTGAGAAATCTCTCCAGCTCCATATGGTATTGAGAGAGAGAGAGAGAGAGAGAGAGAGAGAGAGAGAGAGAGAGAGAACCATGGGAAGACTTGGAGAAGAAGGTGGCCAAGCAACCCAAGGGCCTCTGGAGCAAAGCAAGCTGGCCCCCAGAACAGTGGGATAATAGATGCGTATGGTTGAAGCCATTCAGTCAGCAGGACTCTGCTACAGCAGCCCAAACAAACTGCTCCACCCCCTGCTCCTGAGCTTTGGCTGTGTTGAAGGCAAGATGACACTTCTCGGCCCACTCAGAGCCTGCGATTTGTCTTCAGTATCTTAACATTCTGTTCAGAAATGATAAACATCATGTCACTGCTCTCCTCACTTGCACCTCTATTTCACTCTCATCCTGAACTATAATCAGCGACTATTGTGCACCTTCTAACTGTCTAATCGACTGAGCAGCGGTGGCACCCGCTGTGTGGAGAGCACTCATTAGCATAATTCTTGTAGCCCAGGTGAGCCTCTCCAGGGTTAGGATCCCGTGTGTCCTCATAGCAGGGGGGCACCACACTCTCTGCATGGTCAAATCCACACCTTCAAAAGCAATCACTCTTTGTTCTTTGCATGAAAGCTCTACTCACTTAAAAACTAGTGTTAATGTCCTCTTATTCCATTTAAAATGTCACCAAAGGTGGAAGGTGCAGATAAAAGAGAATTCTCCTGACACTGTTGGTAGGGATGTAAATTAGTAAAGACCTTACAGAAAACAGTGTTGTGTTTCCTCCCCAAAAAGGTAGTATGAACATATGATCCAGCTATTCATTACCAGACATACATCCAATGAAGCTAGAATCCTGTGTCAGAGAGGTAAGGGAACTTCCACATTCAGTGTCCCCTACTCACCATAGCTAGGACATGGAATGTATATAATTGTTGGTGGGCCCACGAACATGGGTTTGAAAGTGGTCTATATTTTAAGAATGCAGTGAATCCTGATGTATGTGTAGGACTGCAAGATATTATAGTAAGTGGAATAAGCTAAACCCAGAATGCTCTCCTTCATATAAATGAGCTTTACATGTTAAATTTAAGGGCTGTCAGGAGCTCGGTCAATAAAAGCACTTACAATGCAAACCTCACCTCCTAAGTAAGCTTGATACCTGATTTCAGGGGAGAAGGGGAGAAGCAGCTCCCAAAGAAGTCCCATGGCATCCATATGTACACACATGCTAAGGATAAATAGATAATTTTAAAATGTTGAACTGCTGTGGTGATGCATAGTGCCTGATACTTGGGGAGCTGATGCAGGAGGATCACTTAAGCCTAAGAGTTTGAGACCAGCCTCAGCAGTACAGCAAGACCACATCTTAACAACAAAAATGAAGTCACAGAAATTAGATGTGGGATAACAATTGCCAGAGAGTGAGGAGGGGAGAGGAGCAGCCATATGGAGGTTGGCTAAGAGGTACTAGAATACAGTTAGGTGAGAGAACTAAGTTCTAGGTTTCTGTGGCGCCATTAGCAATGCCTTATTGTGTTTTAAAATAGCTATAGCAGAGGAGAGGGGTGTCCATAACAGAGAAATGATAACTGTTTAAAGTAGTAAAAATAGTAACTTCATTCCACATCATAGCCATGGATAGAGATCACATGATACTGTGATACAGCCGCAAAATACCTTGACTTGGTTATTCCATGTTATAGACATGAATCTTAATCACTCAGAAACCTTAAATATGGACCATTCTTATACATCAACTGTAAAAACCCATTTGGGGCTAGCGATGCGGTTCTGTAGTCCGGCACTTCCATTGCTTGTGCAAGGCTCCGGGTCCCATCCTCAGCACCACGTTAATAAATGAGCAAACAAACAAATGAATCCAGTGGGGAGGAACCTACATCTCAGACATCCCTGACATTCGCCTTGCCCTCAATACTTCAAAAGCCCATCCTCATTTTGACACAAGGTTGTGGCGAGATGTGTCTATTTTTAAGGTCCTCTTGTGTTGCAACTTGAAAGAGTCTTAAAATGCAAAGCCAGGTGCCCTTTTTGGAAAAACAGAAGCAGCTTTTCCAGCCAGGACCCTGCTGCTGTGTTTACTAAGGAGACCAATTGGCCCCAGGTGCCTTAATTCACCAGTAAATCCCAGACGGCCCCATACCTGGGAGAAAGGTGCTCTTGGTCTGCGGGAGGAAAACAGCTGGGTGGGTGGAGGTAAGTGGAGTCCTCCAGGAGAGTCAGCAAAGGTTCTGAGCACTTTCTTCCCCAGCGGCTCCTCTCCAGTGAGGGGAGACGCCTGATGGAAGAGTTTGCTCCATCTGCCTCAAGACTTACCTGTGGGACCTGCTGAAGTCTACTTCTTCGCTACCACCTCCAAAAGCCCTCTGCTCAAGTTCTTCTCCGGTAAGAGGTAAACCAGCAGCAAAAGCAGAAGTGGGGTGAGGTGATCTCCCTCACCAAGAACATTATCACCACTACAGAAAAGCTGGCAGAACCACCTTAAAGGAAGAAGGGTTGGCTGTTCAGAGGGTACTAGTCCAGCATAGTGGAGCCCATGACACATCAGCCCGTGGTAAGTATTCCTCAGGTGACAGTTGATAACCAGCTCCACAGCCTTTCAAAACAGCCTATGGGAGACATTTCAGACTCAAAATCAGAATAGGGTGTGTGTGTGTGTGTGTGTGTGTGTGTGTGTGTGTGTGTGTGTGTGTGTAGAACAAAGGACAGCCACAGCATCAACCATCAGTTGCCACCCATCTTGTTTTTGAGACATAGTCTTTCATTGGCCTAGTATTGGTATTTGCCATGTAGGCCAAGCTGACTGGTGGGCCAGCCCCAAGATCTACCTGACTCACTCCCCAAGGCTGGGATTATAAGTACATATCATGGATTTTTTTTTTTTCTTAAAGTGGGCCTTTCGGTGTCAAAGTCAAGTGTTCATGATTACAAGGTAAGCACTTTACCAACTGAGTTAGTTTCCTCAAGCATCTGTTCAGTCGGGAAAACAAAGGATGGCTTGTGACTCTCTAACTAGCCACCATACTTGTGCAGCTGGAAAGACAAGGGCCTCACAGCATCAGCCCTCCCTGGGCTCACTCTCTCCTTCCTCTCTACCTTAGAAACACCTGATGTGATCCCCAGGGAACCTCCAACTCACTGACTTCACCTTTCCCATTTGATAAACCAGAAAGAACAAATCAGACTTGGTAACCCTTCACTCTTGCTTTTCCCTTCCTTGGCTATGGGGGTAACAGGTGTGTTATTCAAGATTTTTCCCTGGATATAATAACAGAAACTTCAATCAATGGCTTAAACAAAAGTATTGGCTGGCTCTATACAGCCGTCCTCTTTTTGACATGTGACTGTAGTGTTTAACCTACCTGACCCTGGACAGCCAAGACATACACAGCCAATCCATGGAGTGCCAGCTCCATGCTGAGGCCTCAAGAGGACCCATGTACTGTGCCTTGCCCTTACCTGGTTGGGTTTGCTTACACTGGTATTCCAGCCTCCCTGTGAGATGGTATGAGCTGGGACCTATGCAGGAAACAATAAAGAAAAAATTCAGGAGAACTGAGCCAGCCTCTGAAAGCAATCCCACAGTTGGATACTGATGAGCGAGAAATCCACACTGAGACCAGAAGGACCTCCCTGCTGAGCCCAGCCTGAATCCCCAGTCTGCAGAATCATAAGACAAGCAAGGGTTCTATTGTAGTTTAAGTTTCTGCCTTTGGCACTAAATGCAACATACAACTGAGCCCTTAAAGTCAGTGGAAATAAAGGTTTGAGGGGTTTTTGTTTCATTTTATTTTGTTTACCTTCCAAAAACAGTGACCATTGGAAGTCTAGATTCAACATGGCAGGTTCACATCCAAGGGAGACCCAGAACCTTCTGTGTTTATTTTGAATCTTCTTTAGCCTATGAATTTTGTGATGGGTAATTTGATTGTCAACTTGATGGAATTTAGAATCACTATGAAAACAAACCTCCGAGTATGTCTGGGAGAGATTTTCTCAACTAGGTTAACTGAG
>CM052708.1:53277692-53333977 GCA_028551405.1 Uromys caudimaculatus
GGAAAGGAAAGGAAAGGAAAGGAAAGGAAAGGAAAGGAAAGGAAAGGAAAGGAAAGGAAAGGAAAGGAAAGGAAAGGAAAGGAAAGGAAAGGAAAGGAAAGGAAAGGAAAGGAAAGGAAAGGAAAGGAAAGGAAAGGAAAAGAAATCGAGCTGAGTACCAGCATCTGTTGCTCTCAGCTTCCTGACAGTAGCTAAAATATGACCAGTAGCATCAAACTCCACCCAATTACTTCCCACCATGAACGACTGTATCCTCAAACTGTGAGCCTAACGATACCTTTCCTCCCTTAGGTTGCTTTCGTTGGGTGTTTGTTTCCCAGCAACAAGAAAAGTAGCCATTGTACAGCTTTCAACCTCAAAGTTGCCTCAAGATCCAAGAGAGCAGCCAAAACTCCAGCTATCACACGTGTGTTCCAGGACAGGAGCATGGGGGAGGGAAAGCTTCTGCTGGCTGAGCTGAGGCCTTAAAAAGAACTTCCTCAAAATCTCACCTAAGAAAACAGCAGTGTGACTTTCGCTGGCTACCTCAAGCTGCCCCAAAGGCTAGGAAAATGCAGGGTTTTAGCTGGGCATGCTGTCACTTTAAGTAAAATCAAAGGCATCACTTGATAAGGAATAACAAGGGCTCGAAAATAATGGGCAGAGAGCCAGCAATATCCACCACAGCGTGTCCACGATGAGGCTCCATAGCCAGAACCAGCAGGATGCAAAACTTCTCCCCACACCCCATGTCATACAGAGAACCCAAAGAGTTCGTACTGGCTGCTTTGATCCATAGTGACCAAGTGGACCTCCGAGAGCTCAGTGCCAAGTGGGCGCTGGTTCCCTGGGCCTTTTCACTGGGAACACGTGTGAGTGGGAATTTCATTTTCAGGACTTGTTCTTAAGCTGTTCACTTTTTGTTGAGATAGAATTCCTACAAGGACAAAATTCACCATTAACTCTTCCTCCACACTTAAAAGAAACTCTGTGCCCATCAGTAGCCAGGGCAGGTGATTCCTGATCCCTCCTCTGCCCAGTCCCCAGTCCACCAACAACTAGACTTGCCACTTGAATGCATGCTTGTTCTCCCTGGCTAATGAAGGTCTTGCATCCTGGAATGTTTTAAATCTTAGGAAAATGAAGAACAGGGTCCTGGTGCAGTTCTCCCAGGGACAAGGAAGGGAGATCCACAGGGATGTAGTAGACTCTGAGCACTGGGACTCTAGCTGCCTGCGAGCCACCTATCTGCAGGCCACTCCCTGCCTGGGCTAAGAAGAAAATTTGAGTTCTGCAACAGGGGCTAGGGTTTCTTCAACAGCCTGCTGTACCCTAAGGTGCAGCGGCAGCTTGGAAACCTCCCGGATGCCAATGTGAGACTTGAGGTAGCACCAGTTACAGTAAAAAGATGGTGAGAGAGGAGAGAATGTGGCACTAGCATTTAATAAAGGCCTCCACATCCCAGACACAAACAGAATCTCATTGCTACACTCCCATCTTGGAAGTTGGTGCACCCATTCCACAGAAGAGAACCTGAGGCCCACGGGAGATGCACCTGCTGCAAAGGAGAAAGCTGAAATCTCAGAGCCCCTGCAGAGCTTGTGCTCTGATCTATACTGTGCCCCACTGTGGGCACCTGTGGAAAATGATTCCAGAACCACCCTGGTGCAGCCTAGCACTTGTGACTCCAGTGAGGCCGGGACATTAGGAGGGGGCTCAGCTGAGCCAGTGGGAGCTGGGCATGAGCTCCCCCTCCCTCCTGTGTGCTGCCTGATCCTCACTCCTCAGGCAGAGAGGTTACTGGAGAAGACTCCAGGTTTTGGGGTCTGCCTCATCCCTTGTCACCAGGAGTCTGTTTTTCTGAGTGACTTGCCAGCTCTCCCTGGCTGGCCATCCTCACACAGTGGCTCTGAAAGCAACCGGAGAGGCAGCTGAGGGATCCTAGCTGATCGGAGTCCAGGTGAAACAGGCTAGAGGCTGCGTTGATGGGAGGCTGGCATGTCACAAGTCTGAACGCAGAGTAGGGAGGGGGCCAGCCAGGCAGGATTGTAACTGGGCTGTTTGGTTGATGAAGGGGGTCAGCGTAGGCATGTGTCATCATCGAGGTAGGCAGGGAAGGGGAGGGCTGTGCGTGGGGGGGAGGATATATATGCTGGTGTGGCTGACACAGAGGAACAAGCCTCACATCTGAGAGAACCCTGTGACGGACAGCGTCAGGTAGGCAATGCATGTAGCCCCAGCACTATCTGCCCAGAGCCTCTCGGGAGAGCAGGGCAGCCTGGTCAGCTCCTCCACCTCTGTCTTTTGTCCACTGTGACTGCTTGCTGGCCTCTTGTGAGACTGTGGCTTCATTCATCTTCTTCTCAGTGTTCCGATGGTGGAGAAGGGGGAGGGCTGAGGGCTGGTTAATCTCAAAGAGAAAATGCGAAAGAGGGCTGAACTTGGAAATGAGGAAAAGTTTTGCTTTCCCAGTTGTGGCCGCTACCGGGTGATGGATACACATGGAAGAGGTGGCTGCAGGAGAGAGGGCAGACACTGGGCAAGGGCTTGCCATGCAGAGTAGCCCTAGGAAGCCCCTGGCACACCTTATGGAGGGTTTTTGTTCTGTGGCTTCCTGCCCTTTGTGCAAACTGTTGTCTGGTGTCATTGAATCTGATGTCATTCTGGTTCTCTTACACCTTAATGAAAATTGTCAATAATGTGGGAGAAAGACAGATCCGAGGGTTGCGCTTCACCTGAGTCCATGGCTGAACGCAGTCAGTTGCCAGCTGGGTGATTTTCATGGTCGTTTCTCAAGGCATGACCTTGGTCCTCTGGATCCTGGGTTGTTTCAAGGTATCCTCTCTTCCTTGACATCTTTCTCCCCACTGCCCGTCTGTCCCACCTAAAAGGTCTCTGCCCAGATTGGAACTCTCTCACAGGTTGGGAATCTGAACTTTCACTGCTCTCTTTCAGCCTTCTTGTTCTCCTCCTCCTCCTCTTCCTCTCTTTGTGCGTTTCTTTCCCCTCCCTTCTCCACCCATCCCCTCCTCTCCCCCATCTCCCATTGAACTCGGGGGAAGTTCGGGGGTGGGGGGATTTCAAGTAAGGCAGGATGATTCGGAAAGGGGGCTATTTAAAGCATGCGGCTTTGGACTTGAATACCCCAAGCTTGGGCTTAAACATCTGTGTTTAGCTTCCTCCAGCAGTTCATAATTGCCCCAATTATAACCAATAACATTGTTCAGCAGACTAACAAAAGCTGAGCTCCACACGGCATTTGCCAGCAAGCCCAAACGAGAGTTTTCATCTCAGAGGGAGAAAAGTAACTGCCCGGCTTTGTATCAAAACCTCCCAAAGAGAATGCTGTGATTTCTCGCTGCCTGTGGGTGGATGCCGCACACACCCCTCCTTTTTCTCATTTGTGAAGTCTAGCAGAGAGAGATTCTACAAGCTCCCATCAGTGCCATGATACCTTAACAGAAAGGATTCCTATCCCTCGGGCTTGCTGAGTCTTCTGCAGGGGAAACTGCCCCAGACATCATCTGAGTAAAAGAATCAGCCACACTTTTCCAGGTGACCCCCAGCTCTGTCTGTGGAAGGTGCTCTGGTGTAGCTGAGGGTCATCTTCTTCAGGAGCAGCTGCCACTGCCTTATCAGCTGAAGTCTGAGGGCACTTAGGGCTGTAGAAAACTCAGCAGGTTTTGCATTGCCGGTGAAGGGAGTAATTGCAGGATTAGATGTTAGCTGAGCCCAAGAATGGAGCTGTCACCAAGCAATTCCATCTTCAATCAATCAGGTATTTATCAGCTACACCCCACCAGGCAAGGGAGGCACGGGGCCCTATAGATTCAGCAGAGATGCTAATAACAGCACTTTATTTGTGCAATGATTTACGCACTCCGCACCCATTATCTCCAGCAACAACCCTGGAAGGCAAAAAAGAAAAAAAAAATCATTATCTCAAGAGTTGCAGGAACAGGACCCAGTGCAGCAAGCATAGCCCAGAGCAGTTGGCTGTCCCAGGTCTGATGCTCGCTTCTCTTAAGGTCTGTGGGGCTTGTAAACTAGTAGCAGTCACACATCACAGACAGTCAGGAAGCAATTCAAGATAATGGGATAACACAGGGCTGGGTGTGATCAGTCCTAAACTTGAGGTCCAGAGAGTCAAGGCTGGAGGAATTTAGGGAAGGGTACTTCCTCCGGTAACTGATGCCAGTGGGAATAGAGGTAGAATTCGAATGGATCCAGGGTTTGAAGGCAGCTAGGACAAAAGCCCAAAAGAAAGGCAAAGGAATTGATCTTTCTTGAAACCAGGAATGGTGGGCAGTAAGCTAAACTTGCCTATATACTTATTTTATCACACACACACACACACACACACACACACACACACACACACACACGGTGACAATGAGAGGTTTGATCTTGTATTGTTTGATCCTGTATTGTGTACTTACAATGATATGCTTCAAAGACCCTTCCTTCCCCCAACTCCTCCACTCACATGGACCATAAGGAAATGTGTAAGTTTCCTGCATTCTGGGTCATCAGATGTTTTAGGAACAAAAGAACTCATCTCAGAAATGAGCATTGTCATAACACCAGCTTTGGGGGGCTTGAGTTCCTGAGAACAAAGGGATCATTGAAACACTTCTGTTTCGATGCCTTCATCTGCTCCCACCAGCTCACGTAGATCTTACATTTTAACCACAAACTCTAGCTGTGATATTTGTGGCACACCCATTTGAGGGAGCCGGGGGACACAAGTTGATTTTCTGAGCATCATAACCCTCGAAAGGTTACAAACACTTTGATCCTCAACTTCCCATGGTCCTGGGTCTGTCAAAATCCTGGCGGCTGCTTAGGCACTGCAGCAGCATAGACCAGCCAGGTAGGGAAAACTGGGCTTGCCTCCCTGCCAAGCAGCCAAAGCTCCGCAGCCTGCAGTGTCACTGCCAACCTCTCTCCTCCTAATGCTGGTCCTGTGATCTTCCCCATGCTGTCACCCCATTCATCCTTTCATTCATCCAGCTGAGAACGTGCATGGGGTTCCTGAGTGGAGCCAAGCAGTGCGCATGCCCATAGCGCAGTGCTGTCAGTCACCAGCTTTCTCCCAACTCACCATCAAAGTCACAAAATGTGCATGAGCTCAGACCAGTGGTCTCCAAAGGGGCTTACCTACCCAGATACAGACTAGGCTACCAGAAACTGAGATGTTAAATTGTTTCTTATTTTGACATCACACACACACAAACACACGCACACGCACATGCACACGCACATTTCCCCTGCAGGCACATGTTGAAGCCAGAGGTCAACACCAGGTGTTCTCCACTGTATTTACTTGAACAGTATCTCTCACCAAACTTGGAGCTCAGGGTTTAGCTAGGGTGACTGACAAGCAAGGCAGCAGGATCTACTTGTCTCTGTCCCCAGCCTCAGCACTGGAGTTACAGGCACACAGTACCACTCCTGGCTTTTTATATGGCTTCTGGGGAATCCAAGCTCAGGTTTTCCTGTTGTGTAACAAGCATTTTATATACTGAACCATCTCCCCATCCCCTAAATCTTATCTTTCTTAATTTGCTCATTAGTGGATTTTATAATATCTGGAACATGATTTGTGGAGATTAGGAATGTATGTTCAAAACTAATTGCTAGAGTAACTGTGGTTAATGACAGCTTACTCTTTATTTCAAAATAGCTAGGGTAAGGACTTAGAACATTTGCTACACAAAATAATGATAAATGTTCAAGGCAATGGATGTGCTGACTACCCCAATCTAATTGTTACACATTGCACACAGTGTGGAAATAACACACTGTGCCTCCACAAACATGTATTATATGTCAAGTAAAACTCTCTTTAATACTGGTTGTTAGAATTACAAAATTAAAGACGTTGGAAGATTTTATGAGTCTAGATTCATCATCATCTTCCTATCTGGGTTTACTGATTATTCTTAAAAGAACATAGAATGATTTTATAATTGTAAATAAAAACCTTTAAAAGTCCACTTAAACTACCTTGACAGTATATATGGCAGCATTTACCAGAATCAGGAAGGATTACATTAAAAGCATTCCTTTCCAATGTGTGACAGCCAAAAGGACATGTGCCTCGCTTCCCTCCTGGCCCCTTGTGAAACCCAATGATCTTCATGACCTTCATCTGGGGCTGCTGAAGTTACTGCCCGGTTGTCTCCTATCCTGCCCTCCTTCTCTCTTGATTCTCTTACTGGTAGAGGGAAATCTTGGCCATTCATACAGTCAAAGGATACTAACCACCTCACGGAACTGCCTGTCTTTATAGACAGAGAAATCCAGACCCAGGAAAAGAAAGTGTTGTACCCAGGATCCCACAAGTAACAACAGAGCCAGATCTAGAACCCAGGACCTTGTCTTGAGCACAGGGCTCTTTCTCATTCACAGCTCCATGAAGGAACCCTTGGTCCACATAGGTAGCTAGGTGCTTTGTGCCCTGACTCCTGAGCTCTTCCCCTCCTCTCTGGGTAGAAATGGAGAGCAGGAGAGAAACCTTTTAAGAGTAAATGTAAAAAAAAAAAAAAGCCAGGCAGTGGTGGCGCACACCTTTAATCCCAGCACTTGGGAGGGACAGGCAGGTGATCTCTAAATTTAAGGCCAGCCTGGTCTACAAAGTGAGCTTTGAGATAACCAGAGCTACACAACAACAACAACAACAAAGAATAATGGAGTAATTGTATCCATCAAAGAAAAGAAAGAAAGCTGTCTCCCTGAGTAAGAGAAAGCCACGTTCTGTATGGAAGTTTTAGCTGCTGGGCTATGAGAAAGCCTATGATTCTTTGGTGCTTCTATTAGAGAATGAGAGTGGGGCTCCTTCCTCCTAGAAGCACATATAGCCACTTTCTGTTCATCATTGATGTGTGTAGAATCCTATTCTTTACAGACTATAGATGATCTTTATATTAATCTATAACCCTGTAATCTGGAGGCAACTTAATATACCTTTCTGGGGTAAATACAAGTTCATAGGAGTTAAGCAGCTTGCCTAATTAATAAATAGCAGAATCCTGCCTGTGATGGATCAGAGAACCAGGATGTGAGGAAACCCCTGTATTCTCCCAGTGATTCGGAGCTGGTTGACTGGGAATACCTCTTGGTGAATCAGGGAGAGGGACTGAGCCAGTCCCCCAAATGAATTCACACGAAGACAGATCATCAGAGGTACCCTCAAAATATAAGCGTAGGGGGCTCAATACCAGCTCTGCCACTGCAATACATCTCTCCCAGGCTCAGTATTCTCATCTGTAAAGTAGAATTGGCAGCACTTAGCCCACAGGATGGAATCTCATAAAGCCATTGGCTCTCAACAGTTTTCAGTCATGGGGATTCCTTCCCAAAAGTGCAAACAGTTTGCTGCCCGTTTCAACGCCATAAACTTTGTATAGAATTTGTGGAAAATCAGAACACAGGTTAAAATACCTGAGCTTAAATCCTAACTCTGCTGTTTATCTTCTGGATCATCTTAGGCTAATTGCTTAATCTTTGGGAACTGATGTTTATCCCAGAAAGGAGAGTAAAATTACCCCCACAGGTGATAGAGTTTAGACAAGAATAAATATCATTTTTAATTGTTTTTTACTAAATAGCAATATTCTATGTGTCACTGATGGAAAGAGAGCCCTCTGCCCTTTTTCACCAAAAAGTACCCAAGTCACAGACTTTCCCCCCTGGCTCAAGAGCCGAAACTCAGGGTCTCCATTCAGCTCTGTTGCAGGTGTCTTCATCCAATAGAAAAGCAGCCAATTATGTTGTCCTCAGAGGCAAGAGTGTATATACGAAGGTAGATTAAGACTGAAGCACAGTGGTGTCTTATCTTTATAAACAGCAAGATACGATCAAATTTATAAGGTGCCATTACCTAAATAAAAGGTAATTAAAGCTTTCTTTATTCAATACAAAATGGCCTGATTATAGGATCGCCACTCTGAATGGCTAATTGCTGTGGGCTCATTTATGAAATGGAAGCCATTAAAAACTCAAACATCCTCGGGTACACTGTGCTTCCTGATGGCCAATCATATTTCTGGCTAATAAACAACTGTCATCTTCCAATGAGGGGAGATCCATCATCTTCACCTTGCAGTTGAGCAGACTGGGGCTCTGGGAAGTGAAATAAGTTACCTAAAGTCACACAGCTACCAAGTGTATGGGTTAAGCACCGGTGTGACTCCAGAGTTATCTAACTACTCCCTTCCCTTCTCCTGGGCACCGGTGTATGTGCACAGCTCCAAACCAGCACACAGATGATGGAGTTCAGGCTTCTTTTGTTTGTTGTTTTGGGGGAGGGGGAGAGAGTGTATGTTTGTGATTGTATTGTGCAAGTGTGTATATGCACATGTTTGTGAGTGTGTATGTGTGTATATGTTTGTGTGCATGAATGTGTGTATGAGTGTATGTTATGTGTGTGAGCTTTTGTGTGAGTGTAGGTGTCTGTAATTGTGTCTAGGTGTGTGTACACATGTGTGTATGTATTGTGCATGAGGTATGCACAAGAGTGTGTATTTGTATGTGTGTAGATGTATGTGTAGGGGTGTGTGTATGTGAGTGTGTGTGTGTATGTGTCTGTGTAGGTAAGTGAGTATATGTGTGTATAGGTGGGTGTGATTATGTGTATATGTGTGTGTAGATGTGTGTACATGATGTTTGAGTATGTATGTGTATATCTGTATAGATATTTGTGTGATTGTGTGTGTGTAGGTGTGTGTGTGTTCTCCTGAGTGTGAGTGTGTGTGTGTTTATGTGTGCAGGTGTGTAGATGTGTGTGATTGTGTGTGTAGGTGTGTGTAGTGGTATGTATGCACATATGTGTATGTGTGTGTGTGTGTGCACACGCAAATGTGGGTATGTGTTCTGTGAGAGTGTGTATGTGTGTGTGTGTGTGTGTGTGTGTGTGTGTGTGTGTGTACTTTTGACAGAGTACAGTCTTACTCTGTAGCCAGACTGACCTCAGATTTGTAGTAGTCCTCTTTCTTCAGCTTCCCAAGTGCTAGGATTACAGATATGTACCACTGTGCCAAACATGTTATTAAGACTTCTTAAAAATTAAAAAACTTTGGAGTCTGTGATGAAGCTCAGTTGGTGGGGTACTTCCCTAGCATGCACAAGGCCATGGGTTCAATCCCCCAGTACCATATAAACTGAATGTAATGGCACACATCAATGATCCCAGCATTTGAGAGGTGGGGATAGAAGGGTCAAAAGTTCAAGGGTATCCTCATAGTGAGTTCAAGGCCAACTTAAGCTAAATGACTCAGTGTCTCAAAAATAAAATAAATCAATACTTTAAAAAATATAAAACTTCACCCTGGGCAGCAGTGGCTCACACCTTTAATCCCAGCACTTGGGAGGCAGAGGCAGGCAGATCTCTATGAGTTTGAGGCTAGCCTGATCTACAGAGTGAGTGCCAGGACAGCCAGGGCTACACAGAGAAACCCTGTCTCAGAAAAACAGAGACAAATAAAAAAAATGTAAAATAAATTAAAACGTGTCCTAAACTTTCTAATTTTAATATTATTTTATACAACACACAACTGGACTGGGTATTGTGAGAGTACAAAAGAACAAAATATCTAATTTGTGATGTATTTCCATAGGTTTTTGCACATTTGTTTGTACCGATTATACTGACAAATAATGAACCACCCGTGAGATGGAATCCCATGGTCATGTCTAGTTTGTGGCTTCTTGGACTTGCAGAAAGGAATGAATGCTGTCCATGTGGAAGGATTTTATTTAGGAGCTGGAGCTATTTGTTAAGGTGGAGTGGTGAGATGACACCCATCTGTGATCCCAGATGAATGAGACCCAGGCAGGAAGAATGTGAGTTGGAAGCCAGCCAGGGTTGCATGTGTGTATATATACTACTCTTACTATGAAATAACAGTATGTACATGTTTACTATGTAAGAAGAGCTATATACTAATCTTACATAGTAAGGATGGCTCAAAAAAGAGGAGGAAGAAGGAAGCACTTGCCTTTGATCCCCACACTCAGAAGGCAGAGGTAGGAGGATCTCTGTGAATTTGAGGCCAACCTGGTTTGCAAAGTAAGCTCCAAGCCAGCCAAAGCTACATAACAAGACCCTGTCTTAAAGCGGGGGTGGGGGGTTGGGGGGTTGGAGGGTGGGGGGTGGAGACAGGAGTACAGACAGGAGGAGGGCCTGACTAAACAGAGATCAATCTGGTAAGTTCTCACCAAAAGCCAACCCCAACGGGCTTGTGCTTTACATGTAGCCAGCAGCAGAGGCTAATTGTTCCAGGACTGAACCCCTAAATTCCATTTACCCCAATTTGAAAATGACAATCATCAGTCAAAACGCCAACACTTCGCCCGCATCGAGTGGCTGATGAAGTCCTTGAGTATCCTCAGCAGGAATTTCTCATGGTGTCTGTCACAGTTTATCAACTGGGCAAAAAGCTGTTTTAAACATCCTAGGCATGGTCCATACCCTTCCTTCTGTGACATATGGCCACTGCCATCGTGTGGTGATAAAGGGAACAGTTGTGCTATTCTGAAGAGATCCTGCGAAAATGTTTTCTAAAGTAGCAATACAAATGCTGAGCTGCTGGAATGCCAAGGTGGGAAGACGGGGGGGGGGGGGGGGAAGACCCTCATAGAGGCAGTGGGAGGGGAATTTCCAAAGTGGAGACCTGGAAATGAAATGTAAATAAAGTTATCAAAAAATTAAAATAAAATAAACAAATGCTGAGCTGCTGTGAGTGAGACACAGAAGAAACTATCTGATAATGAGAAAATCATAAAGGCCTGTTTAAGAGTGCCTTGTGTCCTAGAACATTTATATAATATCTATTTGGGTTGCATTTTTCCCTTCAAAGAAATATTCCCATTGCTGGTCTAACAACTCCTACTTACCCCTCACAGACTTAGCATGAAACACAACTCCAGCCATGACCATTGTGACCAGTCCTCATGCATGCATCAGAGTGTCTGCTAAAGATGACATCTTACTTACTGAGATGACATAGCATCCTTTTCTCCCTGCTCAAATAGGATGATTTGCTAACAGAGCCTTTGTGGGGAGTGACAGTCCTGAGGCAGCTTGTGTGTCATGAGCACACTGGACCCCCAGTGAGACTTCAGAACATTTCTCAGACCTCCATTTACAGAGAAAAAAGGGGGCTCCTGAGATCTCCCACTGGCTTTTGTCAGTTTTTTTATTGAGCAGATCCTAAAGTTTGTGTTCTAGCTGGGTACCTGGCAGACAGAGAGAATGATAGCACCAGATCTCTGTCCCCCGGGAAGTCATATGTCAGTGGAAGGAACAGACACAGAAGTGCATGGTTATAATTGGTTGATTACTGAGGGCAGAGATGAGGCAGAGAGAATATAGTGACATCACAAAGTGAGAGCCATGCTTTAGCTTTCTTTTATAAAGCATTTGTTTTATGTTAGGTGCTGTCTTAACTGCTTACAAACATGAACCCATTGGTGCTGATATGATATAGTTCCTAAGACGCTTCCCATTTTCAAAATGAGGAACTCAGTGACTTGAGTACAACCATCAAGTTACAGAATCAACATTCTGAACCCAGAACTCCTCTCCCAAGATGATCAGATAAGAAAACTCACCTTACACAACTCTTAGGACCATTCCAGTTGGCCCATTTGACAGATGGGATCCCTGAGCCCCATTTGTTTCTCATGGTAATACATTGCCTTGGGATGCTCAGCAGTAGCAAACACTGATCTAGCTCAAACCAGTCTAGTGATGGCTTTCTAAAGGGGGACATTGCTGGCATGGTGATACAGTATTCTGACCAAGGAAACAGTGACAAGATATAGAAACATCAGAAACCTGATAATAGGCAAGAGCTGTGCTCACTGTGTCTAGAAGTGATACCAAGATGAGTGACAGGGGATGAAGCAGGAGCCAGTGACCAGCCAAGTCCTTGGTACATCCGACAGCCACAGGCATCATAGAATTATTTTAAGAATGAAGTGGTATCATCCAATGGCTTGGAGGGAGGCCAGATCATTAGGTAGACTAATTAGACGACTATTACAATAATAAAGCAATAAATCTCAACTAGACACTGGCTGTTGTGTTAGAGAAGGAAAATTTTGCATTGGAGAGACACAGATGTCTGAGTGCTTTATTTATTAGCTCAAGACCCATCTCATCATCTGAAGGTTAAAGCACAAGTCTCTTAGAAGAGCTGACAAGGCCTGCTCCATCTGGCCCAGCCCTCTTCAGCAGGTACTAACCTTGAAGAGTGTGGGCAGGCTACCTGTCTGCTCGCTGCTCTCACAAGCTATGATCCCAGGTCTCCTAGGTTCCCTGTTACCAAACATTCATTTTTTATACTCACTTCAAATGGTAACTCACTGAGGGCTGGGAGTGTAACGCAGTGGGTAGAATACTTGCCTCGTATGAATGAAGCCCTGGGTTTGATACCCAACACTATAAACTAGGCTTAGTGGTATACACTGTAACTCCAGAACTTGGGAGGTGTAAATAGAAGGATCACAAGTTCAAGGTTATTACAACTACATAGGGAGTTAAGGACAGCCTGGACTACATGAGACTCTATTTCAAACAAACAAACAAAAATCTACTGAACATCCTTCTAATCATAACCCTCTATGTCTAAAGCAGTTCTTGGTATACAAGAGCCCAGTGGTTTTCCAATACAGCTCCTTGGTAGCTTCTGTTGCATGTCCCCTCCTTACCCCTGTTGACTGGCTCCATTCACCTCTCAAATGTTGTCATACAGATAGGTCACCTAGGAATACCGCTAATGGCGCAGACCCTGATATGATGGTTGTGCGTAGGACCCAAGATGATACACTTCTTAGAAGACCCCAGCAGACAGCATTTAAAAGGCAAACCTCCCCAAAGCCAAACAGTGAGGAAGCTTGGGGACTCGTATGGAAGAATAGGAGGAAGGAGACAGGAACTCCACAGGAAGACCAATGGAGTCAACTAACCTGGACCCTTGGGGCTTTCAGAGTCTGAGCCACCAACCAAAGAACATACACAGCTGGACCTAGGCCTCCTGCACATATGTATCAGATGTGTGGCTTGACCTTCATGTGGGTCCTGAGCAACTGGAGTTGGGGCTATCCCAAAAGCTAGGATATGTTCTTCTAGCTGGGTTGCCTTGTCTGACCTCAGTGGGAGAGAAAGTATCTAGGCTCGAAGAGACTTGAAGTGCCAGGGAGGGGGGACACCCAGGGAGGTCCCCTCCTGATCCTAGGAAAAGAGGAGGAGGGGTGGGAGAAGGATTGTGGGAGGGAGTGACTTGGTGGGGGCAGTGAGCAGAATGTAAAGTGAATAAGTAAATAAATACATTTAAATTTTTAAAAAAACGGCAAACAAACCTCATAGATTTCTCAGAATCATCTGTCGAAAAAGCAATGAAAACAGGTTTTTGTTGTTGTTGTTCTCTATGCAGAAAGGTTATGTACAGTAAAATGCACAAACTCTAAATCTATAATTTGATGCATATTGGAAAATATATCCCTCCCTGTGACCCCATTAAATAAGGTCAATACTTCTAGAAAGTTTACACTCAATCTTCATTTCTGCTGAAGCAATGAAAATGGTAGTTTTTTATTCTCTATGCAGAAAAGTTACATATAGTAAAATTCAGATTCTACATTTATAATTTGATGGATTTGGGGAAATATACATACCCCTATGGCCCCAATTTTTTAAAAAAGTCAATATTTCTATAAAGTTTCTAGATTTCTGTTGCTTCATTTCTGTTGCTATGAAAAATACACACACACACACACACACACACACACACACACACACACAATTTAGAGGGCTGGAGAGTTATCTCAGTGGCCAAGGTCGCTTGCTACTCTTTGGTTCTCAGCACCCACATCAGAGAGCTCACAACTGCCTATAATTTTAGCTCCACGTGATCCACTGCCCCCTTCTTGCCTCTGAAGGCACCACACACAGAGAGACACATACACATAGATTAAAAAAATAAATTTTATTTTAAAAGCAACTTCTTTAAGCTTACAATTACAAATTAGTCTATTATAGCAGCAAAGCACAGTGACAAGGACTTGTAGCAGCTAGTCTTATTTACATCTAGAGCAGGGGGAGACAAATGCAACCTTGCTTACTTGCTGGCTCTGAGTTGGATTTTTCATCTCTTATGCTGTTCAAGACCTCCTGCCCAGGGAATGGCACTGCCCACAGTGGGCTGGCTCTTCCTATGTCAATTAACAAGCAAGGCAATCCCATAGACATGCCCCGACCAACCTAATCTAGACTCTCTTCCCAAGTGACTTCAGGTGTCAAGTTAACAGTTAAGACTAGTTTCCTATTCCTCTTTCCATTGAAGCATGCAAGATGGTTCAACTTAAAATTATTTAATCCAAACGAAGTTTTCTGATTCAAGAGGTTTGATCCAGGAATGTTGTTAGTCAGGGTTCTCTAGAGAGAAAAAAACTGATAGAATGAATATATATATATATATATATACTGCTTTTCTATAAATTTCATGCATGGAATGTCAAGGTGAGCATCTTAACCCTGTATTCAGGAAGCCAGCTTTCATCTTAATTGTTGGGTGCTGTAACAAAAAGCCCTAGACTGGATAGGTTTTACACAACAGGAGTTCATTCCTCATGATTCTAGAAACCAGGAAATCAAATGCCAAGATACAAGCATCTTGATTGCCAGGTGAGGCCCGTTCCCTAATTCACACACAGTACCTCCAGAGCTAATTATCTCCCCAAGGACCCCCCTTCTACTGTCACCATCCTGGGGGTTAGGGATCTAGGTTCTTTCCTGTCCTCATCGCTGCTACCAAACAACAGACAGAAATAACTTCCAGAAGGAATTGTTTATTCTGTTTATGGCTTCAGAGCAGTTCAATTTTGAGGAGACTATCAAGACAAGGGAGCCTCTTCCTGGAAGATCAAAGGCAGAAAAAAGGAGGTATATGGGGTAAGAAACAGGGGTCGGTCGAACTCCTCTGCCCCTGCGTGGGACATGA
Source organism: Uromys caudimaculatus (assembly GCA_028551405.1). Classification (NCBI taxonomy): domain Eukaryota; kingdom Metazoa; phylum Chordata; class Mammalia; order Rodentia; family Muridae; genus Uromys; species Uromys caudimaculatus. Next base: position 53,292,680 of record CM052708.1, read on the forward strand.
GCTCGACCCCAGTGCACTGGTCCCCCAAATAAACCTCGTGTGATTGCAGAAAAAAAAAAAAAGAAAAAGAAAAAAAAGAAACAGGGGTCAGGTAACCTAATTCTAAGAAGGCCTCACCTTCTGCCATTCACCGCCTCCTAACAATGTTAGAATCTTACACAACGTAACCATCTGTGCATTTACCCAGGGATTATTAGCCTATTCACTATGTCAGCACCCTCATGATCTCACTGGTGCTAGAGATGTCATTATAGATGAACCAGAGGAGTGATTTACTAATATTCCACATGTGTGTGTGTTCATAGCATATTGTGTGTGTGCATGTGTATGTTCATAGTATGTGTGTGCATAGTGTGTGTGTATGTGTGTGTAGTGTGTGTGTATAGTATGTGGGTGTATATGCAGACTGTGTGTATGTGTGTGCATGTGTGTGCATGTGTATGCTCATAGCATATGTGTGTATATGTGTGTGCATAGTGTGTGTGTGTATAGTGTGAGGGTGAATATGCATGTGTGTGTGCATAGTGCAGCAGTGTATTGAGTGGTGTGCTTGAGTGTGTGCTGATTATGTCTGTAGAGTCCCAACGTTGACTTCAGATATATTCCTCAATCATGAACTAGACTATATACAGAGACATAGGTCCTCTCCCTTAGACCCGCAGTTCACGGATTCAACCAATTATTTGTCTACCTTGCTCTGTTGATTCCCTATCTCCACTTCCCATGACACTGGGATCACCATGGGTCCGCTCAGCATTTGCAGATGCCAGGGATGTGAACTCCAGTCTCACTTGGATAGCACGCACTTTACCCTCTGAACCATTTCCCGCCTCCTCCTACTTGTATTTAATCTTTTCAAGCTGTCTGCCGAGATTAACCACCAAAGATTTCAACATACGTGTTCTGAGAAGATACAAACATTCAGACTGCAATAGCAGTAACTCCGTCTTGACATGGGTAACAGACGGAGAACATGTGAACACTTCCTAGGAGAGAGAATTGAGGGACAAGCATTTCCGGCCAGGCCAGAGGGGCTTGCGAGGATGAGAGGAAGTATTTTAGTGGTTAATTCACCTGTCTCTCCCTCCTGAGAAATGGGATGAGAGATGGATGCCTCCACACTCAGCTACTCATCTACACTTTGCAGTCCTCACAGGTCACATCTCAGCTTCCAAATGAAGATGCATACCTTACACACAGCCCTATGGTAAGGTGTGCAGCACGCTTTCTATTTTATGGCTATGGAAGCTGAGGTTTGAAGAAGTTGACCTAAAGGCACACATTGGTCAGCTAGGACACAATGCCTCTGGCCTCCGGGAAAGTTGTTCCTGGAACAGCAGAGGCCAGCCAAGTGGCAGGAATCACAAGTGCTCTCCCAGAGTGCAGACCACACATAGCTTTTGAATGAGAGCAGACTTGCAAGGCAGGGGCCAGGCCACCAGTACTCTCTACAGTCTATTCCTTCCCAGGTGAACCTCAGACCTGGGGAATCTCCTCATGGAGGAAGGATGCTTGCTCCTCTGGGTTGTGGTTCCCATAGCTGACTAACCCTCTTCCCAGACTGTACTAACCGCCATGTGCACTCTGTGTGTTTCAGCCTCTTGCTTCCTACTGCTGCATCATGAAAATCCTCTTTTGTGACATTCTGCTGCTCAGCCTGCTCTCCAGCGTGTTCAGCAGCTGTCCCAGGGACTGCCTCACCTGCCAGGAGAAGCTTGACCGAGCTCCAGACAGCTTCAACTTGAAGGTAGGTCCAGAAGGTCAAGGGACTGCCCTCTTCCCTGCCATCTCCTTCCTCTGACTCCAAGGCAAACCCCACATGAGACACTTTAAGTCTCTCCCAGAGGTCCTATGGCTTGAGCAGTATCATGTGACCAAGAGGAAACAGGCGGAGCTGAGCTACATCTTCCTACTATGACCCCTGTGGTCCTCCTCCTTTATTACCAGATCCTTGAGATCTTCCATCCCTAGCACCAACTCCTCTGGTCCTCCCTCTCTGCCACCAGACTCCTAGTGTCCTTCCAATCTATCTCCCAATAAATCTCTGCTCATGATGCTCTTTTCCCAGGATTAATGCATAGTACACGTGTTATATATAAAGAAAATGTAAATTTCTTCAATCCCATGTATTGGTCACTTTTCTCTTTGTTGTGACAAAAATCCTTGAAACGTAAAGGTTTATTTTGGCTCACAGTTTGGGAGCACAGTTTGGGAGCACCATCTATCCTGAAGGCAAGAGCACGGAGGCAAGGACTTGCGGCAGCTGGTCCTGTTGAGTCCGCAGTCGGGAAGCAGAGAGAAATGGGTACTAAGGCTCAGCTCACTTAGGTCAGTCTTGGACTACAGCTCTTGGGAGATGCTCCCCACACTCAGTGTGCGGCTCTCATCCTCAATAACGCCTTCATCAGCTGTGTCTCCTACACAGCTAAACCCCTCAGGTTGACAATGAAGATTAGCTATTCTACTGCAGCAATCCAAGAGAATCTTATTTTTTCTTACTTCCTGTAGGTCTCAGGATGAATATTCTCATGTTATTACACATTATTTTAAGTGATTTCTTTCCATGAATAGATAACTTATTCTCCATCTGTTGAGCATGCATATTGTCATCCATTTCTTATATTGCAGATAATTCTACAATGAACATCCAAACTGCTCTCTTGTGTTTTAAATTTCTGAGTTGAAGCACAAAACATTAAATTATTATTCATTGAATGAACTGCTTCCTTACTCCTTTCATTTCAGTGTGGATAGCTATTCTCTCCTAGGAAATCCAGTATAATTCAATTATTTTTCCCTTTGAAGTCAGTAAAGCTGCCTTCAAGGTGCTGTGTTTCAAACCCCTCGGCCTTTCAAAACAAACAAGTAATTGCTTTCCTTAAGGCAAATGTGCAGACGTGAAATCCAGTGTAGTTGGTGCCCAACGCACCTTGCTGTCTGCCAGCTCCAGAGAGAAATATGGCCTCAGCACCAAGCACTACACTCTTCCAGGCCCAGGCACAATCAGGAGGCACAACCTGCATGACCCTCGAAAGGATGAGTTTCTGACGCTCATCCATCATGTTTTTCTCTAGGAATCTGTCTGTCTATCTGTCTGTCCTATATCTCATCCTTCCAGAAACATCTCTTGCTTCTCTTGCCTGGTTCATGGGTCTCTTCCCTCTCTGTCTACCCTTTCCCAGCCTTCCATATTGACCTCTAGTTTTCTGTCCAATCTCTAAGCAGATGCCTGCTTCTTGCCCCCTGTCCCTCTCTTTCTGAGTTGCCACTATGAGCCTGGCTTTCCTCCCCCAAACTGCAGGTAACTGTCAAGGCTAGACCCCTGATCTTCTCCCTCTTGGGTTCAAACCCAGATCCATCCACTCTTGACAGCTCCCAGGGAACCCTGCCTTCTTTGCTCTCCTGTCACCTTGCCCCTGCCTCTCCCCTCCCCATCCACTAAACCCCACTTACACTTCAAGGCCAGGGTTAAGCTTCTGTTCTCTCATAAAGGCAAAGGTAAGGTTCAAGTGGAGTCTTGATCTGAAAACACAAAGGAGAAGCATAGGTAGAGCTAAAAAAAAAAAAAGTATAGAGGCTTCTAGGAGACCCAAGCCAAGAAGGGTGAGGCCAAGGTCAGGACCAGCCCGAAGGAGCTGTAGAGATGTACAGTCAGGATGATGGTCTTCACTAGACACTGTGGTACTTGGGGAAACAGAGCAGCAGCAGCCGAGTTCCTGGGGCTCCAGCGCCTGGCTTGGGTATGAGAATAAGCCCCTTAGGATAGAATGCATGTGCCCAACCTGCCTGGATCCCAGGCCTTTGCCATAGATCACACGCAGGTAGGAATGGCCAGTGTGTGTGGGAAGAAAATTAACACCACCAGAGTTGTTCTCTCCCCAGTGACTTTATTTTCAATATATATGCAGGCTTTACCATCTACTCTCACACCCCAGTTTCTTTAATCAATCTGACCTTGAGTTTGATGAGAAAATGAAATAAGATTCTTCCTGGGTGATGCTCATGGGCTGTACTTATTCTGGTTTTTGTTGCCCATGGCTGGCTGGCTGGTTCTCTGTCTCTGTCTCTCTCTCTCTCTCTGTCTCTCTGTGTCTCTCTCTTTCTCTCTGTTTCTGTTTCTCTCTCTCTCTCTCTCTCTCTCTCTCTCTCTCTCTCTCTCTCTCTCTCTCTCTTTCTTTCTGGTTAAGATATTTTCTGATAGGTATGAGTACCTATCTAGGTATCCCAGCATGGAGCCCTGTGTGCCCATAACAGGGCTCAGGCAGACTGTCTTGTAGAAACTGTATGATTCTTAGAACATTAGGCCCCTTCCTGGGCACACCCTGGGCAGCTACCGTAGGTCTTGCATTTGGGTCTTGCTGGAGTGGTGAAGAATTAGAAGCACACTTCTATCTCTCCCTTAGCATCTCAAATCTTTGGGGTCCAGACAACACTCATTTTACTTCCTAGAAACAAGCCAGAAAATGGATTGGTAAAAGCCTCACAGTTGGAGATAAATGCTTTGCAGTGCTTGCTGGCCCCTGAGGACTCTGTTACCTGCCTGCTTTTTTGTTTCTAGTTCGTGTTCCCTTTTAACCCATTTTGAAGTAGAATGAAGTGCCAAGAGCATAAGCAATTATGTCTCATCTTATGTCTGCACATCTTGCCTGTGTCTGCTTTGATGAGGGAATGAGGAGGAACTCACGTTTCAGCCAGGGTCACCTCCCAGTCTCTCTACCATATTATGTAATCCTGACTCATTCCTGACATCCTCAGGACACTTGGCTCCGGCATGGTTGGCTTTTTGTTAGACTGTAATTTTGGTCAGCAGTGACTCACATCCAAACCCATTGCAGTGCCCTCTGGTTCTTCACCTAATTGTCAGTGGGGCTCGTTCCATCTGTTCAAGTAGAAGAAACTAGACTCACCGAGTTATTTTAGAGACCAAGACTAAAACAATGCACTCTCAAAAAATAGTTTAGGGAGATGCACTTCAAAGTCGTAAAACTATTGCAACAGAAGCTGCCTCCTGGTATCTCTACGTGCAGTTAGTGAAAACTCTTAGCAAGTGATTTGAAGCAGAAGCTCTTCTAATAGACTGTTCCCATGCTAGTCATCTGCTGCCCCTGGTTAGTGTCTGCCTTTGAATACACACATACACACACACACACACACACACACACACACACACACACACACACACACACATACACACACACATACACACACACACACATGTATACATACATACATACATGTGCACATGAATGCATTTGCCCATGGAGGCTGAAAGAGGGTATCAGATTCCCTGGAGCTGGAGTTCCAGGTGGCTGTGAGCTACCCATAAGTGCTAAGAACTGAAGCTAGGTCCTCTACAAGAGCAATATGTGCTCTTAACCACTGAACCATCTCTCCAGCCTCTGAATTTATTTTTATCAATTTTGAAGTAGTTAGGATTGAACCTAGGGCTCTGTGAATGACCAGGCAGGTGTGCTATGACTGAATTACATCCCTAGCCATGCCTTTGAATATTTTGGCAAGACCTCCTAGAACAAATAGCTCCTAAAGCATCACTTGGGAACCAAAACAATGCAGTGACTGTCTTCTTTTCCCTCAGAGGAGTCAACTGTCTATATGACAGGCAGTGCAAGGTTGGAACCCAGGCCTCGCCTCTGTGGCTGGGTTACACCCTCGGCCTGTGCCCTAATCTCTGATCCAGACACCCAAATGGCCCTTTGCTCAGTCTCTTCAGAAACTCAGCTTTACAAATCAATTTGGCACCAGTCAGATTCCAGATGCTCATGCAAACTCTGGCTTAATATAGCAACGTCATCATCATGGCTGAGAAAATGTGTCCAATTCACTTAATAAGCCACTGGCCCATCCCGGTGAAGCAGCTGATTAGGACCCCGGACCAGACCATAATAAGCATTAGGCTCATATGCCCATCTGGCCCTAAAAATGCTGCTGTACATTTAAATACCCCAGACTTGCCTCAAACCTTTTCCTAAACCAACGATTTGTGATGATTTGGTCAGTATCTGATTTATCTGGCAGTGAGTTGAATCGCAGTAAAGACCATGGCATCTGGTTTGATCATAAAATTTCATTTTCTCTCATTGACACAAAATCTAATTACCATCTGGAATTAGAAGCCCAGGAGCATTCAGTTTTAGTGGCCTCCAGACTTGTCTCTTCTGCCAGTAAACCAAAGGGGCAGAGAATTCAGCCAGCATGAAGGGTTCCTTCTCTGTGAAGTTGAACCAAGTGTTCCCAAAGGCTGAGCTGTGCCCAACGCCCACCTCTGCGGGCTTATCAGTGCTGCACACACCTCCCTGTGCTCCTGCTGAGTCTGGAGAACACTGTTTCAGCCAATCAGCCACCATGGACATGAGGAACTGGACAACTATTTGTTGCTAGCATCTGTTATGTGTACCAAAGGCGTTTCACTAACATCTTCAGCCTCTACATAGCATTAGAAGACACGTGTGGACTCAGTTAGTTACGGGATCACCTGTAAGGATGAGAACCTGAGTTCACTCTCCAGAATCTGGGTTGGAACAACGCCCATATATGTTATGGAAATTACTTTCATACTGAATTATTTATCAGAAAGAAAATTATAATGTTTTGTTTAACATTCTAATAAGTATTTTTGATGTAATGGTTGCAATACATTTTTGTAATTAAACTTGCTTTGGAAGCAAAAAAGAAAAAACAAAAAAAAGCAGGTGTCATGTGCTTAAACTCCCTGCACTGGGAATGCAGAGACAGGAAGATCCCTGGGATCCAATGACCAACCAGTCTAGCCTAATTAGTAAACACCAAGCCAAAGAGAGACACTTCCTAAAAGGAAATAGACAAGATTCCTGAGGATGACACCCAAAGTACACGCACACACACACACACACACACACACACACACACACACACACACATTTTTAAAGACATATGTTATGACAACCAAATGTGTCTGTGCACTAGTATGTCTAGAACTTAAAAGAATTTAATTGACTGCCTACCCTACTAATCACTATATAGAGAAAACACCTACCCAGGACTCAAAATATGAGTAAAAGGTACTCCTAACTTTTTAGATTATGCTTTATAAAGTATTACAAATATATCTATCATTAAAATCCCCACGAGAGGAATGCAAAGTTGGGTAGAAACACAGACGTAAGACAGAAAGATTCTTTCCAAGGGACCAAAAGAAGATAATATAAAGATAAAGAGATAAAGTTAGGGTGTGGCCAGGTCTGCAAGGATGGGAGCTGGAGGGGTCATTCCTTCAGAGGACACACAGTGACAAAGGGAAGGAAGGTGTGTGCGGTGTAGAAGCCCTGTGTGCCTGAGGGACTGTGAAAGATGAGGATCTGGAAGGAAGCCATAAAGGTAGGCAGGGCCACATGGTACAGGTGCTCCTGTGCCCTGTCAAGAGTCTGGAGATATTCTGAAGACAAGACAAGGTACCAGGCCATTGTGGGCAGAGGATGATGTAACTAGAGTAATTCTATTGGACCTGCCAGAGATCTTACATGGGTCTGAGTAGCAAAGAGAGAGCTGGAAAGATCGGGGAGCGGTCTCTGTTTTCTGAGAACAGCTCAAGCAAGGCTGAGGGAATGGGAAAGAGAGGCAGATGCACAGACTGCATAGACGGGGATGGCAGAGCAAAGGGAGGCACAAACGGACCCAGCGTCTAAAACCTCGCTTAGGCCGGGAGAGATGGCTCATTGGTTCAGAGAAACTCCTACTCCTTCAGTGGACCTGAGTTCGGATCCCAGCATCTACATCCAGCAGCTTACAAATGACTGCAACTCCAGCTCCAAGGAGTCCCCTGCTGGCCTCCACAGGCGCCACATAAATGTATGAACAGGCACTGCATAAGTACACACACAAAAAAGTAAATAAGTCTTTTTTTTTTTTTTTTTAAATCAACTGTGAAATAACAAACCCCAGAGAGGCAGGAAGGGCAAGCAAAAAGGCAGACTAAGGTGCTGTGATGATTAACTTTGCCAATTTATCACAAGCTAAAATCACATATTACAAGAATCTCAATAAGGGATGGTCTGCATCGAGTTGGCCTGTGAGCATTTCTGTGGGGGGTTGTCTTAAGTTACTGTATTTGAGAAATCATAGCCCACTGTGAGAAACACCATTCCCTAGGCAGGAACTCCTGAACTGTGTAAGAGTTGAGGGCAAAGCAAGCACGTAAGCCTAAATGCATTCATGTCTCTTTGCTTCTGACTGCGGGTGTGATTCAGCCAGCTGTCTCAAGCCCCTGATATAGAGATAAAGTTAGGATGTGGCCAGGTCTGCAAGAATGGGAGCAGGAGGGGTCATTCCTTTAGGCACACAGTGACAAAAGGCAGGGGGGGTATGTGAGGTGTAGAAACTGTGCCTGGGGGACCATGAAAGACGAGGAAAGTGACTTCCCTGAAATGATGGATCGTAACCTGAAATAACACATAAACCCTCTGCCCCCCAAGTTGCTTTTTGCTGGGGCATTTTATTATAGCGAATTAAAGCACACCAGTAACACTATACCACATGAGAATTAAATCTGTCTGCTGGTATCAGAGGCCTAAAGGTAACAGGGAGCCAATGAATTGGACTGTCTACAAAGTGAGCTCAGGGCTGGTGTCCCACCTCTAGGGTCTCCTGTCTTTTTATTCTGCCAGAATATTCATTTGGCTTCTACCACAGGATGCCACCCTCTAAGTGGTTTCAGGATGGTTTCAGGATGACATCATAGGATATGATAGCCCCAAATCCCACATTCCAAACCAGATGCTGAAGAAAATCAAGAAAGAAGGGAAAAGGTGCTCTTTCCTGCCAAGCCAATCCCAAGCTCACTGCAGGCCTCAGCTGGCCATTTTCATTCATGTTGCCTGCCACCTCTGACTACAGGGAGCTGGGAAAATGCACTATTAACTTCAGGAAGAGATTCGTGATATGTACTAGAGAAGAGAGATGGCTCTGGGTGGACAGTGGACAACTTCTGTACCACAAGGAGCTAGGGAGCCAGGCAGGAGCTCCACAGTTTGATGAGCGGCCCTTGAAACACCCTTCACAACAATGGCAAGGACAAGGAGAAGGAAGACTTTCAGCTGGGTAAGGCCAGGAACATGAGAGCAAGAGTCAGGGGGAAAACCAAAATGTACGTAGTAAGAGAAGTTGACAGGGGAGATTCCAGGAAACCCAAACAGAGATAGGAGGGCAGGAGAAGGAGGGACGGAATGATGGAGTGGGGTGATGGAAAGATGGCGTGGTCCAGCTGCTGCTCTCCGCTAGAGGATTTGGTGCTTGGGGAGGCAAGCCACCAGCAGAGAGCTCTTGGGGCATTGCCCTGCTTGTATCTAAGTAGATACACACGTCCAGTAGATAGTAGGTTTAGCCCCACATGCCCGACTGTGTGCATCCAGAGTCTCTTGGATATCACTTACTATAAATGATGTACAAATAGGAGTGGCTAGCATAAGTGGAATAAAAATAGTGGCACGGGTTGATCTTTACATAGGGGCTTTAGTTTACTTCCCTCTTGTTCGTGTATACATGTGTGTAGTGTGTGCGCATGTCTGTGCACCTGCGTGCAGGTTTGTCCTCCTCTATCATTCCAGTTTGCTTTTCGAGACAGCCTCTCTCAGTGCCTCCAGTGCTTGTCAACTGCTCAGATTAGCTGACTGCGGAGCTCCCGGAAGCTGCCCATCTCCACCCTCTCCCCCTCCTCACCAGGGTCATAGACAAGTACCACCATGGCCAGCTTTTATGTGAGTGCCAGGATCTGAACCCAGGGACTCATGCTTGCACGGCAGGCACTTTACCAACCAAGCCATCTCCCCAGCTAAAGAATGACCTTAAAATACATATGAAGATATAATCCCATGCTTCGTCTGTTTCTGTAACCAGTCTGTTCTTCCCTAGTCCGGTGGATATAAGGGTATAATTTGGAATATCTCAATTCTGTGTTAACTTGCTAGAGTAACTGAAATAGATTAACCACAGCTCTGAGCCCTAGTTTCGTTGTTACTAAAATAATAGAGCAGAGTCAGAGAGTTCTCTGTTTCCAACTCTAAAACTCTACAGACTTGGGAGGGGTGTGCTGTATGTGAAACTATACTGCACATGGGTTGTAGAGGTGGCTCAATAGTTGTGCTACATAGTTGTGTGTCAACTTGATACAAGTTAGAGTCATCAGAGAGGAAAGAGCCTCTCCATTGAGGAAATGCCTCCATGAGATCCAGCTCTGAGGCATTTTCTCAATTAGTAATAGATGAGGGAGGGCCCAACCAATTGTGGGTGGTGCCATCCTTGGGCTGCTGGTCCTGGGTTCTATAAGAAAGCAGGCTGAGCAACCCATGAGGAGTAAGTCAGTAAGCAGCACTCCTCCATGGCCTCTGCATCAGCTCCTCCTCCAAGTTTCTGTCCTGTCTTCCGTCGATGATGAACTGTAATGTGAAAGTATAAGCCAAATAAACCCTTTCCTGCCCAAGTTGCTTTGTTCATGGTGTTTCATCACAGCAATGGTAACCCTAACTAAGACATTAGTAAAGTGCTTGCCACACAGACCTGAGGATCTGTATTCAATCCCAGCACCCACGTAAAAGTGAAACATAGAAGCACATACGTGTGAGGCTAGGACTAGGGAAGCAGAAGCAGGGGATCCCTGGGGCTTGCTGACCAGCCGGTATAGCCCAACTGGATCAGGTCATTCCAAGTCAATAAGAGACGCTGTCTCAAAAAGTTAAGTGGAAGGACCAATGAGCCATCTCAGTGGGTAAAGGTGCTTCTACGCAAACCAGTGATCTGAGTGTGGTTCCTGGAAGCCACATAAAGGTGAAGGAGACTCCATATCGTGTCCTCTGACCTCCACATTCACATGCAATAATTGATAATAATAATAATAATAATAATAATAATAATAATAATAATAATAAGTGATTGTTAAAGAAAATTATATTAAAAATTAAATGGAGAGTGATGGAGGAAGATAACTAATGTGGACCTCTGGCCTACACACACGCACGTGCACATACATACATACATACATGTGCACCCCCACACACATAAACTGCTGGACAGTACTTGAGAAACAGCACTTCAGAACTTTGGACAGATATAGATGATTCTGTGACTTAGCTCATCCCTGGCATTGACCCTTTTCTCTTCCTCCTGTGTCTTTGCAGGTGTGCATCCTTCAGTGTGAAGAGAAGGTCTCCCCCCGCCCTCTATGGACTGTATGCACCAAAGTCGTGACCAGTGGCTCTGGGCAGTTCAGCCCTGCTGACCCAGAGCTCGTGTCAGCTGCTCTTTACCAGCCAAAAGCCTTGGAGATGCAGCAACTGAAGAGAATGCCGCGTGTCAGGAGCTTGGTGCAAGCACGAGATGCAGAGCCTGAGGCAGATGCAGAGCCTGGCGCAGATGATGCTGATGAGGTGGAGCAGAAGCAGCTGCAGAAAAGGTTTGGGGGCTTCACCGGGGCCCGGAAGTCGGCCCGGAAGTTGGCCAACCAGAAGCGGTTCAGTGAGTTCATGAGGCAGTACCTGGTCCTGAGCATGCAGTCAAGCCAACGCCGGCGCACTCTGCACCAGAATGGTAATGTGTAGCCAGAAGGAGCCCCTCCCAGCTGCACCGGCCACTGCAACCCATGAGTGAGTTGGGCACCAACTAGCAGGGGGCAAGAAGTGACTTCATTTACCCAGCTGTCTTAGGCTTCTTCCCAGGCCTAGAAACACATTAGCCAGCCCCCAATCCCCAATTCATTCTCTCTCTCTCTCTCTCTCTCTCTCTCTCTCTCTCTCTCTCTCTCTGTCTCTGTCTCTCTCTCTCTCTCTCTCTCACACACACACACACACACACACACACACACACACACACACACACACACACACACACACACACACATCTCAAGGATTCCAGCCCTTGAGAGGTTTCGTTGGTGAAGAAATTCACATCGCTGCCTCTTACCCATTTCTCCAGGAAGCAAAGTTTTTCCCAGCATTCTTCTTGAGGCTGACCACTCCCATTCAGAGACTGGTTACCATGGGGATAATAGTAGTATGTTAAGATAACTAATTCCTCTATAGCTCTCCAGGAGCTTAGTTACTATGGGGACAGTTAAGTGGACCAATTCTAACAGCCAGTTACCATAGCAACCATTCAGTTCACCTTTCCTCAGAGACTTTATCTACAAAAAGCCAATAGCCAGCCCTCCTCTTAGCCATTTGCAAAAAGGCCGATTACTGCTCTACTTCAAAGACTGCTTATCCACCTCACCCTACATCACAAGGTGGCTGGACTCCATGGAAACCATTAATATTTCCCATTTCCCCTTGCCAAAGACTTTTTGTTGAAACCCAGAGTTAGGCTTTTTGCTCTTATTCCTTCCTCTAATAATTTGGTTACCCTGGCACTTTGCCAAGGAAGAACCAGTTCTTTATCACTAATGGTATCCTTGCTGGACCAGGGTTCCAGACTCCCACCTAAAGGATCTGGTGAGTTATAAAATACGTACTAAGGAAGAATGGGTCTTTTTTTCTTTTCTTCAGGTTTTTGTCTCTTCCCAGGGTGCCATTTGTGATCTTTTCCTTTGCTTCGCTCCTACCGTCCGGTACACACACCCTCAGATAAAGCCTATCAGAGGTGGCAGAGCAGAGACCCAGTTACAGCTGGCTGACTCCAAACCCAACTCTCACCAGTGCATAACTATGAAATGGCATCAGAAATGAACAATTCCTAATTAGAAAAGGTCCGACTGACAAGTCTGTGTCCCTTCATCCACATATGCCGATGTGAACATAAGCAGTGCGCCCCCATCTCCTGAGACAGCTCAGGAACACGGCTCCATACAAAAGCACGAGTTAGTTTGACAATATGATATTGCCCCAACAAAATCTATCCCTACCTCTGAGGCAGAGAAGAAAAATGCATGCAGCCCCTCTTTTCGTTTCTTGCGCGTCCAAGGTAGCCATGTCGTTCATAATCCTCTTTTGAGGTAGAGCCATCTATATGCTAATCTTTGGTGCCCACACTCTGGCGTACAACCAGCCTGCATGGCCCAAGCTGCACTTATCTGCAGCAAGCTTATCCCCGAAGATGGACACACTTATTAGGCTGTGGAGAGAAGGCTGCTGCATGTGTCTTAACAGAATGATTCATCTCCAGAGATCCCGAGTGAACTTGCACACTCTGAAGTCACAAATTCCGTTCTTGACAGTCTATTTCTTTTGAAGCCAGACCTGTCTGATATCTAATAGTAAATCTTCCAGAAGTAGCACAAAGTCTTCGAAATCTTAATGGCATTCTTCAAAGGGGCTCTTAAGGGACACCAAAGCCCATATCTAATTCTAAACACAACAATATTCTTTACAGTTTAAGATCAGTCCCATTAGCAAGAATCAATTTATTTGGGGGGAAAAAAACCAAGCAAACTATTTGAGACAGACAATTGGTTTTTCTGATTTTCTATTATACTTCCAGCTGAGAGGTGCTGTATCAGAGCTAATAAGCACCTTCTCTCTGCTGCTTTGCTCAACATGCAAAGTTCTTGATGGATACATTAGCCAGCTCATTTGGGTATTATTAATGGCTGTCCTGTCGCCATGTAACAGCGCTCTCTCTCTCTCTCTCTCTCTCTCTCTCTCTCTCTCTCTCTCTCTCTCTCTCTCTCTCTCTCTCTCTCTCTTTTTCTCTCTCCCACATGCACGGTGCAGAGTTCCAGAGTGGATGTTTGTTAAGGAGCCTGGCACAGCCAGAGGAGACCTTATCTGCATACACACAGCACAACCTGCCATGTGCATGATAGAAATCCTTCCCCTCCAGCCAGCTCCCATTGCCATTATCTTAGACGCCATTACCAATCAATGCTCAGAATATTGGAATAGGGGAGGGAGCCCCCCAAACACTAGAGTGGAATGGAGAACCTATTCCAAGTGTAAAGATGGCCTAAGAAGATGGGGCATGGTCGTACAGACCCTGCTCTGGACAGTGAGAAGAGCACAGCAGGTCTTGGGGACAGCCTCTCCTCTAAGACAGCCAACACTTTCTCCTGCTTCTGGCCTTGACCTTCTAGACATCAGCAACACACTCATGATCCCACAGTCCTGACATCAAGCTTGGCCTGGGCCACATAAGAGAACCGTAAGGATCCTGTTTAACATAGACACTATGCTGAGAACCAGGGGAGAGGTGACTGTTACAGTTAAGAGGCATGTCACTGTGCCTTTTACTTCACAGCCTGTCACCCTCCCTTGTATCTAATGCATCATCCCTGCCAGTAGTAGGCAAAAGCAGTAAGTAGGTGAAAGGCATCAAGTAAGGGCCCCTTCTGGTCACTTGGGAACCACTTGCCACGATGGCCTACTTTGGGTTGCTTTAGTCCCGTGGCAAACAGGGTGGACGGCTCAGAAGACCTATCGAGTTTGACATTTTAATCCTTTCTGTCTCCCCAGGCATCCAGGTGATCCCCCGTACAGCATGTGCCCACACCAAGACCTGCAGGCCGGGAGTCAGGATTCCTCCTTCCCCGAGGCACTGAGCACCCACAGCACCCCCCTGCCCAGTTGTCGTCCCCTCCCCATGGCATGTCTCACCACAATCCTGTTGCTACATCAGAGTGTATTTTTGTAATTCCTCCAGCTAACATTTTAATGGCCCCATCTTCTTGCTCATCCTCTGCCCTCTTCTAGGGCCAGGCGAGAGGAACATGAAATCAGACCTGGGGCTTTGCCTCACCACTGCCATAACTCGTTTGTAAAAGAGCTGTTCTTTTTGACCGATTGTTTAAAACAACTTTCTCCATTAAACTTCTACTGAGCAAATGGTTAATAAATTTGCCTCTTTTTTTTTTAGATTTGTTTATTTAATGTATGTGAGTACACTGTCACTGCTTTCAGACAGACCAGAAGAGAGCATCGGATCCCATTACAGATGGCTGTGAGCCACCATGTGGTTGCTGGGAATTGAACTCAGGACCTCTGGAAGAGCAGTCAGTGCTCTTAACCACTGAGCCATCTCTCCAGTTGTCTGTTTTTTAAGTGGTGCAAGAAAGAGGTGTGGACTCTGTAAGCGCACACTTCGAGAGCCACCTCTCCCAGAACTGGAAACTCAGGCAGCTATGTGTAACTGTAAAGTTGGCACAAGGAGATGCTGGGACCTGAACACACCAAAGGCAATAGGCACTATGAAGCCAGATGTAAATGTATGAGCAAAGGTTGGAGGGGAGACTGAGTCACAACCTTTGAGTACATCCAGCTGCTGTTAGCTCTCACTCAAAGCTCAGACCCAGCAGAAACTTCTATTTTTAACTGCTTCCAGGCAATGCAACAAGTCTAGTGGGTTGGGGCTGGTGGGTTGGGACAGAGGAAGAATAGCAGTCTGCCCACCTACCTTTTTCTCCATGTAACACTAAACTCAGTTAGGTGTGTAAAAATCCAGCCAGGAAACATATGGAGAATCCAATTGGAATAGCTGACCAGTTCAATATCTACAAGGTAGACGGCTGTCACAGTCCATTTGCTGCTGCTGAACAGCAGGATACAACTGTTTTTCTATATCCTAGAGGAAATGGTTCCAGAACCCCTGTGGGCAGCAAAATCATCCAATGCACAAAAAATGCATTTATATATAACCTACATACAAGCTTCTATGTATTGAAATTATTTCTATCTATACCATCTAATACAACATAAATACCATGTACACAGTTGTTTTATTGTGCTGCTTAGGGAATAATGAGAAAGGTCTCTATTTGTATGGGACAGACACGATTCGTTTTTTAAGAGTCTCAGTCTGCAGTTGGCTGCATCTGCTGATGTGAAACAATCATACTATACATTGGGTAAATTCAGAGCAATGGTTAATTTATTCTGCTTACACTTCCTAAGGTCAAAAAGGCCAAGGTCAAGGGGCCTTCACTGTCCAGCCATGTTGGAGAGTCTTAAGAGTCCAGCCCCAGAGATAGCTGCTTTCCCCCAAAGCAGCTCCCCAGGCCTCCTGGTTCTTTCCCTTTCGGCAGCCACTCACTCCAGCTCCTGCCCTTCCTGAACAGGATGCCAGCTTAATGCAAAAGGGATCTCGGGTCTCCTCAGACATTCCATCCCCTTCCCCCTTTAAAGTCTTCTAAGGGCCAAACAGGGTGGTGCACACCTGTAACCTCAGCACTCAGGGGGCAGGAGGATGCCATCCTGGACTGTGTAGAGAGAACTTGAGTGGGAGGAGTGCAGTAATTCTTTCAAGCAACACGACCCCTTCCTACGTTGAGCATTTAGACACATCTCCCAACCTTCTTGCCTGGTTTATTTTACAGGTTCTCCTTGGAATAATTAAAGTTGTGTAAGCCAGTAGAGGAGGGGGATGCTTTCTGCTTCCAGACCCTGCCCACAGAGGCCAGCTCAGCCAGCATCTGTCCACAACCTGTGATGTCAATGCCCTTAGGGGCAGACTATGCTCAGAACCCATCCTGGAGACACCAAGGTTTGGGGAAATCCCCAACCTTCCCGTGCTGGAGGCATGATTCGCACACTGGGAGATGGTGCCTGGGGAAGGGACCTTGGGACTCTAGCCTCTCTGGCTTTCTATTTTCACAATGATCTCTCTCTTGGTATTAGTTCCCAGCATTGTCACCTACAGGGAGGTTATGTGTTCAGGAAGTCCCTTGCAAGAGCCTGTACCACATAGTTTGGTCTTTCAGCCTCTAAACCTCTTTCTTTTAAAGTTAGCTTGCCTTGGGTATTTTATCACAGCTAGAGAAAGCTGTTGAGTATTTAGAACGCGATTTATTTTCTAAGTTCTCAGCCAGTTCCCCATCAGGCACAGAAACTGGTTCAAACTATGCCTTCCTTTGAAAACGAATGTAAGCCATAGAAAATAGTTACTTCCCAGATTACAATACATCACCCCAACCCCACCCCAGGATGTACCCTTGGCAAGATATCCAACCTCTGTGACTCACCGAAGTATCTTCCCTAGCCAGGTGGTGGTGATGCACACCTTTGATCCTGGCACTGGGTAGGCAGGTGGATCTCTGTAAGTTCAAAGCCACCCTGGTCTACAGAGCAAGTTCCAGGACAGCTAGAACTACACAGAGAAACCCTGTCCAAAAAAAAAAAAAAAAAAAAGTAACTTCCTTCCAAGGTCACTATAAGCACTCTGCCTATTCCCTGGTAAGCCTATCTACCTACTTGAATTTGTTTTAGGACACTGAACCTACAGCTGGGCATGTGCTCCTTCACTGAGCTCCATTCCCCAACCAACCTACCGATATTATAAGCAAATGAGTCCCCTTGCCTACAGTGCCACATGCTATCACTTGCTTCTTACAGTAGGAACAGGAGAGTGATCAGTACAAGCACACACTAAGTCAGACAATGTACCATTTTATTCCTTATAAAATATATTTCATATCACTGCTGTAAAAACATTACATTTCATTTCACATTAAAAAAAATCTCAACAGTAAAAATAATACTTGGAAGACAGCGGGGATGGGGCGGGGGGGGGGGGGGAGCGCAGATAAAGACAAATTCACAGATGGGATTCTCCCTTTTTGTGTTGTTTTTTGCCCCTGGTAAAGTCAGAACCTGGGGTGACCAGAAAGTAACAGATTTTTTTCCACCAAATCAGTTTCCATATCCAACTTCATAGGGTTCTCTAAGGTGGTGAGCTATTCACTCACTCCGACAAGGTAGCCATTGCTCGCAGTACCGTCTTAAGCGGCAACACTGCTTTCAGGGCCAGGTTAAAAGCCTTACCATCCAACCCTTGGTTCCCAGAGAGCCCTTGGCTTTGTACCTGAGACTTCAGTGGCCATAGACAGTATCCCTGGACTCACAGCACAGAGTGAATATAGTGCAGACCCACTGAGGTTGTTCCCAACATGGCACCGTGTCTGAAGGTAAATCTGAGAGCTCTGAATAACGGAAACATGGCTGGACAGTTTCCCAAGATTACTGTTTGCAGGCCAGGCCCTGTTGGTTTCAAAAGCACGCCTGTAGTGCCTTCACCCAGTCAGATTCCAAACCCACGGGGCTGGGAGCAGGGAGATGGAGTTGATGATGAAGCAGGCCTGATGGCTGGGTGTGTTCACAAGCCACCCTTGCCCTTCAAACCCAAAGCCAGACCATGTGTCAGGAAGTAACATGAAAGCATCGGGATGGGGGGAAAGCAAAGGAGGGACACATGACAGCAGGTAGGAGGCCAACACTGCAAGGGAAGAGGGAGTGAATGTAGACTCGGGAGGCCGCACAGAGATGGACTAAAGAACCAAACAAAATCAGAACTTCAGCTTTTAAACCTGTCTGTTTTCTCTTCCTCTTCTGTCTGGTGCGCCAATGGCATAGGAAGCCTGCTTCAAATGGAGGAAATTATATTCAGTTATGTCTGCAAGCTCCAAACCAAGGTTGGCATTAAAACCCCTCTGCTGAAGTGGACACTCAGTCTACACTGGGATTAAGAAGGGGAGAGGAGAGCCTCTTGGTGGGGTCCCTATATGTTCAGAAACTCTGTTATAAAAATACACCCCTACCAAAGACACCCAGATACTGGTGTTTCCCCTCCATCAGCAGCCCAGGCCACCACCACACCCTTCACTTCACACAGTCTTTTAGGTTCACAGGTTTTCTACTAGTACTTAGTGTGTCTTAGACTGAACAGTAGATGTTTCCCATGTGACGCCACCAGTGGAGCCCCAGTGATCAGGAGGACGCTCTCCATGACAACTCATGAGCCAATGCTGCTCAGTCCTTGGAGAGGTGGCCTGGTGCCACTCCCTGAGCCTGTGACACCTGGGATGTCAGTCCAAAACAACTGGGTCCCGGAAGTCATGTTTGTCCAGAGGCAAAGTCTGCTAGGATTTTCCAGAGACCCCACAGGAAAGAAGGCCTCCTCATCAACGACTTCCACATCAGACAGACCACCTGACATTCTAATGCCTCTGTGACACTCTGGAGGGAAGGGGCCTCAGGAAGGACTTTACGCAGTGGGAGCGGAGTTTTAATAGATTTTGTTTTTTCTTCCGAGACAGGGCTTCTCTGTGTAAGCTCTGGCTGTCCTGGAACTCACTCTGTAGACCAGGCTGGCCTGGAACTCAGAAATCCGCCTGCCTCTGCCTCCCGAGTGCTAGGATTAGAGGCGTGCGCCACCACTGCCCGGCTGGGAGGGGAGTTTCTATGGAGACCTTCCACACTTCCTCTCAGGCTGAAGGATGCTCAGGATAGTGTTTTGAGGCCACAATCTCAAGCTGAATTCATACTAGCCTTTTGGCTTAGCTTTTTTTGAGACAGGCTTTGAGAAGAAGCCACATGTTTATTGGCATGCAACCCAACATCTGGGGGAACCAGATCCAAAAGTTGCCATCATAAAAGGGTGTCCCTTTTCTGTCTGCAGAAGCTGCTCCAACACAAGTCAAACCATATCTTTTTTTAAAAAAAAAGGAAATTCGTTTTGCTCACAGTCCATTCTGGAATAGCTGAAAGAGCAAACGATTCACCAGTCAGCACAGAAGCAGGCAAGGCACCCTGTCCTACTTTTGATGCGTATGTAGTCCCAGAGAGGGTGGGGTGGAGTAGGGGTGGGGGGAACTCTTTGGTCTCCAGTTCGCTGCAGAATACCCTTGGTCAATTTTGGCTCTCTCCTATTTTAAGGGGAAAAATAGTTTCATTTAGGTTTGCTTTTAAAAAATAAAACACTCCCACAAGGGGGAGAATGTTTTTAAGTGTTCTATCTTAGCCAATGGAGCCCCAGCTGCCCACACCCACATCATCTCCCTGTGTTCTGCTGATGGCTGCAGGCCTGGAGGCCTCCTGGTTGCCAGGCAGGGTGAGCAGTGGGGCTGGTGGAGGAGGCTCAGTCCAGGAAGCGCTGGCAGGCCTTCTTCCACCGGCAGGCCGTGCACCACTGGTCCCGGTGCTCAATGCCATACACCTTACGGCATTTCTTGGCCTCTCCACGGGCTTTCCTGGCAGGGAACAAAATGAGGGTGTGTCACTCAATGGAGGTGACCCCCAGGTCACCTAGCATGAGCACACAAACACATAAGAGCTGGAAGGGGCAGCTCCTGGCAGGAGGGATGGCACCTACAGCCATAGACTCAGGGGAGAGACGCCACCACAGGACCTCCATCTGGGGACTTACCCTAGGGACTACAGTTGGGTAGATTCACAGTCTACATTATCAGTGCTGATGGAGGGCAGAAACCAGAAGGCTGAGGAGGAGAGGGCTCACCTGGTGCTGCTCTGAGCACGGGGTGGGGAGGTGACAATCAGGTGAGACTTCACTGTGGGTGGCGGCTGCTGGGGCTCACTGAAGCTAAGTGAGCGGCTCCGGACCTGGGAATGTAAGCATAGGCTGTGAGCATGAGACCCCCTCAGGACAGAGAGGCAGCTCCCTGGGCCCTGCTATCCTTCGTTGGGCCCCAGAGCAGGTGCTGGTGCAGTGAACCATGCAGCCTCCCTAGGAGGACATTCTCAGCAGATAGGGTCAGCTTAGATGAAGTTACAAGGGACAAATGAAGGCACTGTATTGCCTTAGTAACACCTTCTGTCAGCTAGGTTCTACAGTCTGTGATACTTCTCTGTGGCAGACACTTGAAAGTAGAGCCACCATATGTGCTTCTAATGACTTCCAGTTTATTTCAGTTCAGAGTCAAGGGTACACGAATCATGGTGGCTTGACTGGACTTCTGGTCCAGCCCACCGAGCCTCTGCGTGTTCCTATGATCTTCCTTGTTCTCCCTTCTGACCCCTGAATTCTCTCCCTTCCTTTCATCTAGGCATTAGAACTCTAATTAGCACTCAGACACACACAGAGAAAGGAACTGAGTCTAGCCTTGTCCAGCACATTTCTAAGCAAGAAACTGCTCCACCCTGACCTCACTGGGAGTATCCTTCTAGCTGCTAAGAGGAACTGTAGCCAGATAGAGGACATACAGTGTGGTGGTTTGAACATGCTTGGCCCATGGGAAGTGCTACTATTAGAAGGTGTGGCTTTGTTGGAGTAGGAGTGACCTTATTGGAAGAAGTACATCACTGCGGGGGTGAGCTTTGATGGCCTATGTTCAAGATCAGCCCAGTGTGGAAGAGCCCCTCCTCTGGCTGCCTGGGAATGCTCTCCTGGCTGCCTTTAGATCAAGATGTAGAGTTCTCAGCTCTTCTAGTACCATGTCTGCCTGCATACTGCCATGCTTCCTGCCATGATGATAATGAACTGAATCTCTGAAACTGTAAGCCAGCCCCCCAATTAACTGTTGTCCTTTATAAGAGTTGCCTTGGTTATGGTGTCTCTTCACAGCAATGACACCCTAACTAAGACACACGGTCATCTTCACCAAGTATGGGGGCGGAGACAGGCAACACCAGCCATGTGGTATGTATCAATGACACAGTCCCCCAGCCTTGGAGATATATGTAAGAGCTTTGGGGTTTGGGGGTACACACTCACCGGAGAGAGGGAGGAGGTGGTGGTAGGGGCAGCAGCCCAGCTGATGCTGGTGTAGATGTGGGGGGAGACAGGGATCTGGAAGGACGGCAGAGCCTGCAGAGACAAGAGTGCGTCAGCCTGGGCCTCAACTAAGGACATATCCCATCTACCTCAGGTCCCAGTAACTTCCCGTTTACAACAGAAGGCATATCTCCATCTAATCAAGAGCGTGGAAAACAGCAGGATAGCAAGATAGGTTTTCCCACAAGCAGCCTCTAGCCCTCCAACACAGCCATGGCCTGCCTTCTGGGAGGCTCCCATCTTACTTTGTAATCCTCCCTTTGGGACTGCTTTCATGCTAGCTTCATGACTCAGTCCTTAGGGGTATTATTCCTTGGCTGGGTCGCCTACTGAGAACATGCCTCAAGCAGAAAGTCCAAAGCCTCTGAGTCTGAAAAAGGGCAGACAACTGCCAGGCAACTACTCAGGAGTGGGGATGCAGGCAGGAACACCTGGCTTAGACTCATCTGTAACCAAATGCCACAGGGTCAGTAAAGACTGAGCCTTAGCCAGACATTAAGTGGCCAGTATTTCTAATGGGGAGAGTCCGTTTGTTTTATGAATTTTTTCTCATTGAAAGTACCACCGGTTTTAGGGGTGAAGGTTGGCCTTACTACATAGCCGGAGCTGACCAGTGGCCCAGGTACCACCAGTATTACAAGCATGCACAGGCACATCTGGACGGAAGCACTACTTTTTATTTACTAATTTGCAACCTGGGCAAGTCTGCTAAAGCCAAACTGTACATACAGAAAGAGTTATAAACCAGCATATGGACATGTGAACTTAGCACTCAGGATCAGGTTCACTTTAAATGACATTGCCCTTCTCACCATGACAACTTTCCCAGGCCCATAAGCATAGCAGAGTGGTCTTCCTTGGGCCTATATCATGTCTTCCCGTGTCCTAAGGAAATGGTACTTTGAGAACTTATAATTAGTACTCACTGCTAACCCTAGCTCCACCATGCAGTTCATAAGAGCAGGGGTCATGTCCTAGACTAACTAAAGGGTTACCTAATCCAATGTTGACACCTAGTAGGTACTCAAAGTGGGACCATTCAGTGTAACACCTCGGAACCCTGCATGAGTCCATCAATTCTTCTCACCAGTCTTCAAAGCGACAGCTCTCGAGTCACATCCTCACAGCTTACATGATTAGACTTTTCATCTCTACCAAGCGTCACCAAGGATTCCTTTTTCTTCCTTCTTGTTCTGTTCGTTATTGTTGTTGAGAAAGGTTTACATGTAGCCCGAGTTGGCTTTAAACTCCCTATGTAGGTGAGGGTGACCCTGAACTTTCACTCCTCCTGTCTCCACCCTAAGTGCTGGGACTGTGCATCCACACCAGGTTTATGCTGTGCTGAGGATCAACCCCAAAGCCC
Source organism: Uromys caudimaculatus (assembly GCA_028551405.1). Lineage (NCBI taxonomy): Eukaryota > Metazoa > Chordata > Mammalia > Rodentia > Muridae > Uromys > Uromys caudimaculatus. The sequence continues at coordinate 53,315,517 of CM052708.1, forward strand.
TGTGCACGGTAAGCAAGCAGTCTACCAATTGGCCTATATCCGTCTTTCCTTTCCCTTCTTGTGGAAGTGAGATTAGCGACTTGGCCAAAAGGCTCAGTCTTTCACCACGGTGCTCAGAGGCCTGTCCTCTAACAGTCGGTGACCCCTGAGAGCCCAAGCTAAGCCCCATATGCATACACCCCATACCTGGTACGCATGGTCAGCCTGAATGTGCCAGAAGGAGCCAGGAGCTGACTTGCTGAGTGCAACTGAGGGCAGGGAAGACTCCAGGCCAGGGTGTTCTGGGCCACACGACTGGACTTTGGCTGGAGGCAATGAAAGAGCAGCAAGGGACGGGCTGGTCACCCGGGAGGTGGACACTGGCTCGCCGGTAGGTATCCCAGGGGTAAGGGGGGCAGCCACAGCCAGAGCAGATTCTTCTTTCATCTGCATCTCTGTGTAGTAAAAGTCTTCCTCCCGCTTGAACTGATCAGAGTCAACAGTGTCCCTGTGTGGAACAGACATTTGGCCATCACTGAGGGCGTGCTGCCTTGATTGGAAGCCAGAGGAAAGAAAGTTACAAGGAGGAACTGACTGCTCGTGCCCACCCATGAAGTTACGGGAGGTTCCCAAGAGAACATCCAGGAGCCCTGCTCTCAGAGGAGGGATAAGGGATTAGAACAAGCCCATCTACAGGAGCTGTTCCTCCCTGCACAAGAGCTCACACATCAAACATGTGTGCACACAGACCCAGCCCTGGCACAGGCCCTCTTGGGGTACCATCCAAAGCATGCTCTCGAGGCCTATGAGGCAGTTCATGCCAGAGCTGCCGCCCAGAGGACTCTGTACAGAGATGAGAGATGAGACCCTTACCTTAGCTCTACAGCTGATACAGATCTAACTCCCACATGCTGAAGCAGAAGTAAAACTTGGCCACTCTGCCACTAAGCCACAGAATGTCACCAGTGATTAAACCAAACGGTTCTATTTCTACCCAGAACTGAAACCTCTTGCTTCCTACACCAGGTAAGAAGATACAACCACAAGGCGCACAGAAAGACACATAGAGCTTACTCTCTGGCAACGGCATCAACATCGACCACGATGCAAAGAATCTCCCTGGCCAGCAAAGGCATCATTCTGACAGTGGTCAGGGAGAGGTCTGGGAAGCACCTACAGCAAAGCCACTTCACTAGAAGCATTCTGGGCTGCAAGTCCTGGGGAGTGAGCAGGGTGAAGGCATGCCTAAATGACACCTTAGGCAACAGGCCCTGAGCTCTGTACCTACCCCAGGTGGAGGGCTTTGACGTGTCGCTTTATGCCCACAATTGAACGAAGAACTTTGCCACAGCTGGGCCACAGGCACTTGTACATCACCTTCACAGAGTTCTAGGGGAAAAAGAAATCTTAGCAACTCGTGTGTATGACTCTTCTCCCCAGCTGCTCTCAGTACCTGATGAGGATTTCAGCCACACCCAAAAGAAAAAACTCAAGGGAAGGGTCTCCCAGAGAGCATAGAAACATGCACAAGAGAACCCAGAAGTGACCTGGTGGCTGGCCACATTAAAAAAAAAAAAGAAAAAAGAAGGCAGGCACAGTGGCAGATACTTGTAATACCAAGAGGCATGGCAGAGGCAACTGGGCTTACTGGTCACCGAGCAGGCCTAGACTATTTGGTGGGCTCCAGGCCAGTGAGCAAGCCTGTCTCAGCAACTAAGATGGGGTGAGGTACCTCCACGTGCAGGCACACCCACAAACATACACACCCAAACACCGGAAAGGAAGAGGAAGCAGCCACCTCTGTCTGGGAATTTCACAAGTACAGCAAAGGAAAACTAGGAATCCCTGGGACCTAGGGGTGCCTACTCCTCTAGGGATGGCTATTCTCACATACACACATGCCTCCCGGTCACCTACCTTCCTCTTCCGTGGGGCTGGTTCATCTAATAGGAAAGGGTCAGGATCAGTCTCAAAGCCATGATCAGTTTGGGGAGACCCAAAGGCATCTCCTAGGTACTTGGGGCTGGCCTGCGGGTGGGGGGGCGAGGGGGTGGAGCTGCCACTGCTCCCGCTCCAGTGCCCGCTGCTGCCGCTGTCTGAAACATCACCACTCTCCTTCCACGGGTCACCGCAGGCTGCACGGGAAACTGTCCAGACAGGGAGGGAAGTAAGGGACACTCAGACTTATCCCCAAGACCAAAGGAAAAAATGAGTAAGCGGGTAACAAAGTTAAAATAGTATTAAAATTTCAGTTATTAAAGATACACCTCCTGAGCTACAAGATGAGGGCAAGTGCAAACACTATGGCAATTTTGGTTGCCTGCTGGGTATTTTCTGGCAGGGCCGCATGGGTCATCACTGACCCATGCAGACGCACACTGCAACTACAGTTCATTGAGGATTAATAAAAAGAACACAACTAAAACCTAGTTCATGCTGTACATGCTAAAAAGAGGAACTTTTCCTGGTTCCAGCCTGGTTGAGAATGTCCACTCAGTGGCAGCAACACAGGGACACCTTCTTGGTGAGTTTCCTGAAACTGCCTTTCAATCATTCCACCTTGAACAAGTGCATGGACGTCTGTGAGTGGAAGAAAACCACTCGGAACTCTCAGGTCATACAGCCAGGTGATCCCCATGTGACAGGAGGCCCTGTCTCACCTGTCATGCAATGGCCACCTGCCCTTCAAACTCAGATATCTAAGAAGGAAGAATGCAAACAAGTGAGACTTTCACGCTTAGTTTTTCTTGATTTTTGTTTTACTTAGTTCTTTGTCTTTTGTAATGCTGAAGATGAAACCTGGGGCCTTGCTCATACTAGGCAAGCATTCTAGTACTGAGTGGAACCCCAAGCCTAGATTTTTACTTTTTAGATCAATGGATGGGGTCTGTAAGGCTGCTTCAGGCTCAATCTATACTTTCTTGTGCCTCAAAGCTTGTGCCAAGTCAATTGACAACATAAGATAGCCAGAAAGTCTAATACATGGAAATAGCAAGAAAGATGGGGGGGGAACCCATATACTCTCAGCATCCCCAGCTCCCTATCCAGACATACAGAGTCTCCTGATTCTGGGCTTAAAGAGACACTGCCACACCCTAAGAGACCAGGACTGATCAACCTGCAAGCTGGGCCAACTCTGAGGCCCCACGTTTCCAACCCAGGCATGTCCTCTTTACTTCTAGGAGACACTGTCCAAACAAGATGCTGGGTAAAGAACCCCTCCTCCCCAGATCCCCTCACTCAGTCTCAAAGCTCTCATCACTTGCTTTTCCTGGAAACTGAGAAACTAGCACAGCTACACACAGAACTTAAAACAGTCGATGTTTGGGGCAGAACTCAAGAAGCACCCAAACCAACTGACCACAATCCATGAACATGGATCCAAGAGGGGACTCCAGACATTTTTTTTTTTTTTTTCCCTTCAGCTATTTTCCTGAGTCTGCTGACTCAATTTCATGAAAATCTGGCATCCCTCCTCAGGGTCTTCCTCATGCTCATTAAAGCCGGCTGCACTGCTGGGATTCACCACTAGATGTCCCCAAGTGCAGTGACAGTCTCTGGGTGGAATAACTAAAATTTGCTTTCAATGTTAGATTACTTGTGAAGGACATTTGTAAAGGCCACTTTCCTCTCGGTATGAATTGGAATTAGCTCCACATTCTCCTACAAACATTTAAGTAGCTTTTAAGACTGGCAGATAAGGAATTTCCATTAAAATAAATTTAAGTCACTAGCAGTCTTGTCAAAAGCCTTACTCTGCAATCCTTCTTTAAGCTGCAATCCTTTGAGCCCACTGTACTGTATGGGTGCAGAATGTGGGGGTCATAACCCAAAGAATTTTGTTTGCATCTATAAATCAGAGGCCATAACTATTGGGAACTTGTCATTACTCTGTGTGTGTGTGTGTGTGTGTGTGTGAGAGAGAGAGAGAGAGAGAGAGAGAGCGCACGCACATAAATGAAAGTCGAGGGCAACTCAGTTCTTTTCTTCCACCATGAGGGTCCCAGGAACCAAACACTGGTTGTGAGGCTTGGCAGCAAGCACCTTTACCCAGAACCATTTCACTGGCTCATACTACTGGTTTGTATAAAGCAATCAGATTTAAGACTTCAGCTCAGATATTTGGCCTGTAAGCCCGAGCTGAGAATTTGTGAGGCTGATTTGGGCACTGAGAAGTGAATACTGACAATCAGAAGCAACTAGTGGACCACAGAGCATAGTTCTGCTTTTGTAAACTAAATAAATATTTCTGTTGGCCTTGTCCAGGTTCCCATAGAACTTGCTTGAGTGACCGGGCAGCTGGACTTGGTGCTGAGTTCAGTCACTGTCACAAAGCACCAGGTTTCTGCTCAGGTGAGGAAACTTCTGGATCAGTAGTCATAAGAGACTGCAGAGCCCTACTGCCAAGTTCACACTGGGAAGGCCTCTGTCCAGGCCCACTTGCTCACCAGAGAAGATGGGTTCAGCTCCAGGAGGACTCTGCACAACGGGACTGCAAGACAGAGACGTCAGCACCATGGCGGCCATCATCTCATCCATCTCCACTGCATCCGACTTCCTGGATTCAAATGAGCGGAGAATTACGTTTACTTCCTAGGCCTGGCTGGTCCACAGAGCTGGCTGGTCCACGGATTAAGCTGGTCCATGGCTTATTTTGTGGGATTACCTTTCACTGCCCCCTCACAGCCCCCACCCAATCAAGCAGCATGAGCTCAGTGGATGGTAAGGCGACGGTCCAAAGAGCGCCTGTTCCAGGTGGTGCTTCTATTAGCTCAGAATGAGCAGGTGGGTCCCCTGCTTAAACTGCGCTGACACCTGAATCAGCAGCACTCCCCCAAAACTACCCTTCTAACCCTGCAACTTAAAATGCAGCATTTTTATTTGGAGGAGGAGAGAAGAGTCAAGAAGGTAAGGTGGAAACAAATGATGCCCACCGGAATCTAAACACTAACATTACATCCTTCTCCTGTCTTATATTCAAATTAAAGAGGAAACAATTACACTAATGGATCTCTCTCCCTTCTGCCAAAATAAGCACAGCATTCTGCTAGCTTCTGAATGTCAACAGAACCTATTACATAAGCCAATGAACAAACAGACCAGGGTAAAATAAATAACCAGATGAAACCATCTCCTGCTGCTAAACTCCATGCTTAAACAGGCTGTACAGAATTTTACGTGTCTTTTCTTTCCCTCTAAACTCATACAGTTATATGATTTGGAAGTAAAATAAGCACTGTCTGAAATGTAAATTATCTGGGGAAAGTCAGAATGTAATAAGCTACCAGTGGCTCGCCTATGTCAAAGGACTGTATTCACCCATTCTTTATACACTAGGTCTGCTACACTGTGCAAATGGGTTTGAAGCAGACGGACCAAAGCCATTAACATAGTGAACATGACTTTACATGAGCTTTGTGTTTTCACCTCCTCAGAATAGCAAAACAAGTTCTTTGCTGGCCTTCTATTGGATACATGATCAGCAATGCTGTCCTCTGGTCTTAAAACACTAGGTCTGCTGGGCTAGTGATATGGCTCAGTGGGTAAAGGTGCTTGCTGCCAAGCCCGACTGGCCGAGTTCAGTATACAGTACCCACAGAGTAGACAAGAACTGACTCATGAAAGTTAGCCTCTGGCACCCACATGTGCACTACAGCATACACACACCCCCATACACAATAATGAAATGAATGTAACAAAAAACATGTTTTAAGCCCCCTGATCTGCCAACAGTTCCCATACCCACACAAAGAAGTGGGATAGAGTTTAGCTGTTTGTATATCTTGCATGCAAAATAGTTCAGTTGGCAAAGTTTCCTGCTTTAAATAATTATTATTATTATTATTATTATTATTATTATTATTATTATTATTATTATTATTACATGCTGTGTGTCAGTGCACTCATGCCATAGCACGTATGTGGAGGTCAGAGAACAGCTCTGTGGAGTAGGCTTCTCCTTCCACCTGTGCCCAGGCTCAGGCATTGAACTCAAGTTGTTGGGCCTACACGATGTTCTTTAGACCTACTGAGCCATCTCCCAGCCCCACGGTCTCCTTTTAAATCTTAAAAGGTCAATACAGATGGACCATAGAGTGTGTCAGGATCTAGAGGCCCAGGGAGACATCATATCCCTAAGCTCTAAAGCAGAATATTCGCTCTTCACCCAATGGTTTTAGCACCCAAGTGAAGAATCAGACCAGCTGTGTTCCAGACACAGCCTGCTGCCTGCCTGTCCAGTTTTGCACCAAGAAAGGATAGTTCTACCTTTTAAAATGCTATTTAAGAATCAAAAGCATTTTTTGCCTTGGCAGATGATGATACATGCAAATGATACTGAATTATGAGAAAGTTTGGGGACCCTGATTAGTTTCCATTGATGGGAGCATGGCTGTGCCTACAGGCTTTTGGGTCTATGGCTGTGGTAACAAGTGGTCATGACAGTCTACTTGGGCCACAAGGCTAAAACCATTTTCTCCACCCTATAGAGAATGAGCACTGGCACTGGATTTAAGCCATTTGTTCCTGTCTCTTCTGAAAACTTATGAGCTGAGTTTAAACTTTCACCAAAGCACATATACTTCACCCCTAAGAGAGTTACGGAGAAGAAAGGAAGTTGCCTAGGCTTCCTTAAAAGCCTAGGTAATGCCTCTTCTGTACCTAGCTCCCCAATCCCACCAAGTAGGTACCTAAGACCCCACATTCCCCACAGCGTGTCCCAGCCCATCCCTCTAACCCTCCCCACTCCCACAAACCTCTTCGGGACATCGATGTTCCTAGACACGGGTCTGTAGGCTGGCACCTGGGCTCCAGGCTCCAAAGCTGGCACCTGGGATGTGGTACTCTGCAGCTCCGCCGGCCAGACCTCTTCCACTTTACAGCAAATCTGTAACTTCTGGTCCAGCAGCCGGACAGTCACCTTGTCCTCGGCCCAGCTGTGCTGCTCCACCAGGCCCTTGCACTCCTGACCCCCATACCACACACAGACCTGCAGGAGAAGGATGGCCAGTGGTCAACGCTCAGGAGTTCCCACACCAAAGCTCTGGGAGATCTGCCCTCTGGGTATCGGGCTCTGTCTGCAGCAGTCTATGCTTTGACACACTTGTCTTTAACGATGCTAAGATCTGGCAGACATCCCCAGTGTTTACATATTAGACACTTAATCCCCAAGACCAGTGTCAGGAAGGGCGGACTACTGCTTGTGAGTGTCACAAGAACTGCTGCTCTCTCAAATGGCCTGTCATAACAGGAGAGTTATCCAGAAAGGGGGTAGCCAAAGAGTGTGAAATGTTATAAAAGTGAATGCAGACTCTCTCATTCTCCTGACCTTATCCTCCTCATGGACTTCCCAGTTTCCGGAAGGTTGAGCCAAATTAATTACTGTCTGTACCCTACCCCACCTTGGGCATTCCATTATAGTAGCCTAATCAGGCCAGGAGAAAGCAGGTATTCCCAGGCACCTGCTGCCCACCCAAGCGCTCAGGCAAGCCACATGGGACCAAATCTTCCTCCCACCACTGGCTTCCTGCTTCCCACCTGAGAGGACAATGAGCAGGCCAGCAGCTGGGGTTTCTGTGGATCTCAATTATTCCAGTCCTTCAGTTGCCCACCCTCCTCCTTGCCTCCTCTTAAACATCTCTTGCTCAATGCTTTCCTTCTGGAGAGTTCTAAGTCCCCATCTCTTCCCAGCATGCACTAGAAAGTGAGAGAGGCTCTCTCGTCAGGGTACCAGTGAGTTAGAAGGCTATCTTATCTCATGAGGACAGAGGTCTAGTGGGCACTAAGCATCATGGGAAGACAAAGGTCAAGCCTCTGTGGATGGACCCTAGAGAAGGCAGTGGCAGGAGCCCCCCCAAATCTGGATCTAGTAATAAATCAGGCCTAGGTGACCATGGGCCCAGCCATGGCAAAGGGATGCAAGAAAAACAAAATCTCATTAGAGCTGGACTACACCTCCATCTGCAACTGCTGCAAACTACTTCTCTGGCTCCTATAGTCTAAGGTCCTTTTCCTTGCTGCCTACATTTGTGAACTGAGGCAGCCAAAAAGCTACCGAGTTAAGGCCATGCTTTGATCTGAGATTCTCAGCATCCCAGAATGCTTGGCCACTTTCTCCCCCACATGACAATCACGGAGATGCCCTGATCTGAAGTGAGTTCATTCTCTACCTAGAGTCCCAGGTTCCAGCCCTTCCAGCCTATCACTCAGGTACTGCGAGTCTGCCCGTCCCAGTGCTCAAGAGACAGGGTATGTGTCCGTGTTGGGCCCAACCTACCTTCTGTCCAGGCTGAAAGGCCACCTGTGGGTGGCCTGAGGTACCCAGAGCTTTGAGGACCTCCTTAGGCTGCTCCTGGCACACAGGGTCCTTAGAGGACAGGGGCGTGGCTCCTTCCGGCACTTCTATCTGTGGCTCCAAAGGCAGGCTAGCCCCTGATGGCACCTCAGCGGCACTAGGTCCCAACACCCGGGCTCCCAAGAGGGAGCGCTTACCAAGGCGTCGGGACAGCATGCTGGATACTCTCTGCTCCTCGGTCTGCTGAAACAAAAGTGGCAATGAGTGAGTCAGTCAGTGTCTCTGTCTCTGTCTCTCTGTCTCTCTCTCTCTGGGGGGGGGGGGGGTTGTGCGCACACCATGGCACATTCATGAAAGTCCGAGAACAACTTGCAGGAATCAGTTCTTTTACCACATAGGTTGCAAGGATCAAACTCAGGACATCAGGTTTGGTGGCGAGCTGCTTTACCTGTTGGGCCACCATGTCAGTGCTCTCTCTCTTTATGCAGAGATAATAATTCCTATTCCTAGGAGAACATGTTACAAATATCGATAAACTCAAAGGAAATAAACGTACTTGTGAACCTGCCTCCCCAAAACACCCAGTGCCCCCCACTCCCATTTTCTAGTTTTCATTTTAAGACTCCTGTTTCATGTAGCTCAGGCTGAAATTTCCTATGCAGTGGAGGATGACCTTGGATTTCTGATCCCCCTATTCCACCGCCCAAGTTTTCACCAGCACGTCCAGTTTATGAGGTACTGGAGGCCAACCCGGAGGCTCTGTGCACGCTAGGCAAGTACTTTACCAACCGAGGCCAACCCAGCTCCACTCCCAGTTCTTTTTCTAAGAACACCCCACTCCTCCTTCTATAACTGTGCTCACACAATTTCTGTTGTTGTTTGTTGTTTTGGTTTGGTTTTGAGGCAAGGTCTTGCTAGGTAGCCATGGCTGACCTGGAACTTACTATTCAGATCAAGTGGCCTTGACTTGCGGCAATCCTCCTGCCTATGCCCTCTAAGTGCTAAGACCCTAAGTAAGACCACTTCACCCAGCTAGGCCACATTTTATTTCTATAGAAATAAAATCATTTTTTGGTAAGCTTGTTTTCACTTGATATGCCAGCTAGCCTTTTCCAACACGATGAAGTACTGCTCTATAAAAACAGCCACCATGGCTTCCTTAGTGAGGGTCCTTCACCCAGTATTGCCAGATCAGTCCTGAGAGCTTTTGTTAGACACACAGACTTCCAAGCTGGGTTCCCTTCAAAGTTGCAGACAACCTTGGAAACACACCATACCACGAGGACTGGAGGTGGTTACAAGAAGCCTCTGGTTCTAGCACTTACATGGCAGCTCACAACCATGTGTAACTCCACTCCAGGGAATCCTATGACCTACTTCTAGGCTCTGCCAGCACCAGCACAGACACAGACAGACATGCAGGCAAAGCACTTGTATGCAGAAAGTAAAAATAATAGATCATCAAATAGAAGAGGAAAAACCAGCCTCTGCCACACTGTCCTCCCCTCAGCCATCACGAGTCTCTCCACTCCTCGGGGTCTCCAAGCATACCTCAGTCTCTGCTGCCCCAGGTCTAACTGTCTATTGAGATGAGTGTGCCTGAGGCACATCCCAGGTGTGGTGGCGCTGGGTAGACATTAAAACACCACGGCTTTCGAGACCTGATTCCAGTTGCTGCTTCCCCAGCCCAGAACACCAGCAGACTGATTGCACACAGGCTAAATATCTCAAAAAGGTACCCCAAAGCTGAGTAGTGGGGGTGCATGCCTTTAGTCCCCCCCGCACTTGGGAGACCGAGGCAGAAGGATCTCTGAGATGTTGGTCAGACTGGTGGTCTCCAGAGTGAGTTCCAGGATAGCCAATGTTATAAAGATAACTCTATCTCGATAAACAAAACAACAACAAAGTATTCCAGCACATTCCTCCTCCTCCCCTGCCTCTCCTTCTCTTCCTCCCCAATCCATAACCGGAATCCCGGCAGGGCCATGGAGATAACTCACTGGATAAAGTCACTTCCCACCAAGCCTGATAACCGGAGTCTGAGCCTCAGGACCCCATGGTAGATCTGACTCCTGCAAGTTGTCCTCTGGCCGCCATACACACACAAATAAATAAATGTAGTGAACTGCATCTCCTAGCCCTAAGCATTCACTAGCATCAAATGTCTTTGTTTTATAAGCCTTCACTGTCTGCCCTGGCCTAAAAGTACCCCAGGGCTGATTTGTCTGGGTCCCACAGCCTCACCCCTCCCCCACCCTCTTTTCCCAACTAGCCAGGCAAGTTCTGCTAGCAACCATGTCTACAAAACCCAACCAAGACAGGAAAAAATAGCTATAAAAGAAGAGGCAGAGAGTGTGTGTGAGCCAGAGGGGATGTGGGACACCAAGAAAACAAGGCCTCTAAATCAACAGGAGCAAAGCTCATAGAAGCTCACAGAGACTAAAGCAGCATGCTCAGGGCCGCCCAGGTCTGCACCAGGGCCGAGGGCATATACGGCTTCCAATTCATTGTTTTTGTGGGATTCCCTGGATGTGCAAACAAGTGGGTCTCTGATTCCTGTGTCTCTCTTGAGTTCTTTTCCTTCTGTTGGTTTGTCTTATCCAACTTCAATATGATAGTTTTTGCTTTATCTTATACTTTTTGGTTTTTTTGTTTTTTTTTTTTTTTTTTTTTTTTGGTTTGGTACTTTGGGACAAGGTTTCTCTGTCCTAGAGCTTGCTTTGCAGATCAGGCTGGCCTTGAAGTCACAGAGATCTGCCTGTGCCACCATGCCAGGCTTTGTTATGTTTTCTTAAATGAATGAACACACAAATGGATGAAAACCTAGCCACGGGGTAAAGGTTAACAACAGAACTGACACTTATGCCTGCTGGGAGAGGGGAGAGAGTTTTCCCCAGTGGAATGGCACTGGGTATGTCAAGCACTCCCGGGCAGGCCTCCCGTTCAGGAGTAGCTGACCGACATAACTGCATGGGGTTTTTTGTTACTTTTTTTTTGGGGGGGGGGGGTGCAGTTTTGTGTTTTCTCTTTCTGTTTGGGTGTTGCTTTATTTTGTTTTCTCGGTGGGGGGGATTGTTGCTGTATTGGGGTTTTGTTTGTTTTTGTTTTGTTTTTGAGAAAGAACTTAAAATTGGGTGGGTAGAGAAGGGGGAAAGATCTGGAAGGACTTGAAAGACTGGAGAATATGATCAAAACATTTCAATTTAAAAACTGTCTTAAATAATAAAAAATATAAGCCGGGCAATGGTGGTGCACACCTTTAATCCCAGCACTTGGGAGGCAGAGGCAGGTGGATTTCTGAGTTTGAGGCCAGTCTGGTCTACAGAGTGAGTTCCAGGACAGCCAGGGCTACACAGAGAAACCCTGTCTCAAAAAAACAAAAAACAAAAAAAAAAAAAAAAGGAAAAAATATATAATAAAAAAGAACACAACAAAACAATATCAGCAAGAGGATGATAAGAAAGAGGCAGCCTGGCGGTGGTGGCAGACACCTCTGAGCCCAGCTCTCTGGAGGCAGAGGCAGGAGGAGCTCTGAGTTCAAGGACTGTCTGGTCTAAGAGTTCTGGGACAGCCAGAGCTACACAGAGAAACCCAGTCTCAACAAGAAGAAGGGGGGTGGGGAGGAAAAGAAAGGAAGGAAGGGAGGGGAGGGGTGAACGAGGCAAACACTGAGCAAAGTGGCAGGGCTGGTTCTCTGCTCAAAGTCTGTAATCTGATATACTGGTAGCAAGAAACAAAGCAAAGATGTGGCACGCAGAATCCCCAAGTTAGGTCGCTGATGCCTTCGCACTCAAAGAACTTTGTGACTACAGTTTAAAAAAAATAAAGGTGCCCCAGAAAAATGGCTTTTAAACTGCAGCCACAGGACAGGGTGTGTGACTCAGTGCAGAGTGTACCTGGTGTAAAAGGCCCTGAGTTCAATCCCAGGCACAGGAAAAAAAGGAGCACAGAGCAAAGGAAAGCTAGAGTGTAATGCCACTTACTGACAACAGGTGGCAGCACTAACACAGAGAAACCACCAGTCCTTTTCTTGCCCTTCCCCACCCCCCCATCCCACCCCCTCCCCCAAAAGAAACCCAGGAGCTACCCCCAGTTTGCTGAGCAGGAAGTTTGGGGTTTCTAGTACTGAAAATGAAGATGGCGGAGTTTCCAAACCTTGGTTCCCAGTCTTCAGAAAGAACCTGAGATGTTTGGGCAACAAACTCTGACGCTGTTTTTGGAAGCCAGTCTTCTTTTTAAAGAATGCTCTTCTGTTGGTTGGTAAGCCTGTACCTTCCAGAAGCCAGAGGGATCTGCGCAAATAGGCAACTCGCCTGCTCCTGGCCTGCTTCCACAGGCTGGCTACTCTCTCCAAAAATCCACTCAAAAACACACATTATGCTTTCAGGATTCAGAAGTAATGGGGCAATAACTACAGAAGTTGGCCGGAAAGATGGGTAGAGCAGCAAGGTCACACCTACTTTGGAGGTGCTAGCTGGTCACTTGGCATGGAGGATCTCACCCTTTCTCCTAGTATGCATGCACCGCTCCAGCTGGCCTCGTTCAGGACCCTCTTCCCCCACCAGGATGCTTCTTGAGAGCTACTCATGGTACCTGGACCAACCAGGCCTCTATTTGCCATGTGACTTTTTTCTGTGGGGGCAAAGTTAGGAAACCTATACTCTAAAGTAACAAGGACTGGATTGCAGTGTGTAGCTAAATGTCGCCTTTCGGGTTTTACGTTCTCCGCTTACAGGATTCCTTGATGGGTCATAAACTCATAAAGTGGTCTCAGAACGTCATAAGGGGCATCTGGAGTCCCAAATGCCGTCATCAATAGGAAAGGAATAGCTTATGTGCATTGGTCAGTGTCCAGCCTCAGCAAATGCATCCTGATGTGCTAATGGCCTTTAATGTAGGCATCTGCTCTCTGTTACATAACTGAACCTGACAGGACTGTAAAACAAACTCTATGGTCCAGAGTCACAAATTGCCATTCATCACGTGATGGCTACCGGACAACGGTATCACGTCTGCAAGCGCACAGAGCTGCATATGATGGCTGTGCCTCTCTCTCACTACCCAGGGGCATGGTGGCATACCATGGCATCACCCAGCAGCAGTTCCAGGACACAGGTCAGAAGCCAGTGGTTTATTACACAACCCATGGGACTTTGTCAGAGCTGAGAAGGGTGAAGTTTGGAGGGTGGTTTCTAACTGCAAAAGCTCTGATGTTCACTAAGTGCTGATGAGCGTCAAAATAAAGACAAGAGGCTCCTGATAAGCCCCCGTTTTTATAGATCTCACAGCCAGTGCATACCCAGCAGCCTGAGTGTTTAGTACTTAGTATCCTGGGTGCTGGCCTCATTCTTTACTGGAGAATTACCAGGTTTCTTTTTTTCCTCTAAATCTTTAATGTTTTAACTTGAATTGCTTTCCAATGTTATGTTCTAAATTCAACCAGAGGACAGAAGGTTACCAGGAAACCGTGTCTCCTGTTCTCAGCAAATCTCCATGGGGATCTCTTTCCACTAATGACCAGCCAGAATCTCGGCTGATAGGTGCCATGTGCACCCGTGTGTTAACAGTGATTATGAGCAAACACATTCATGACCATTTTGGCGTGCAGGCCACCATTTGCACTTTTGTCATGTCCCATTCCCACTACCTGGTGGTTCTCAAGCCTTTGAGGGAAAAACAAAACAAAAAAACAAAACAACAAAACTTAACTTACTTGGGTGTTTTCTCCCCAGAGACAGGAGAAAACCCTACATAGTTTCAGTCAGAAACCCCAGTAAGGGGGCTGGAGAGAGGGCTCAGCAGTATGAACTGCTCTTACAGAAGACTCAAGTTTGATTCCCAGCACCCATGTCACTCACAGGAGCTCTGAGAGCATTTCTGCCCTCTCTTTGGACAACCACCAACTAACGTGCACACACCAAGCCACACATGTAATTAGAAATAACAATAAATCTAAAAAAAAGACTAAGTCCAGTGAGGCCCTAACCCAAAGCCATCCACCAGTTCTCTGGTGTGTGTGCACACTCTGGGGACATGTGCAGGTCAGAGGACAACCTCAGGCGTCCGTTCTCATCACTGGGCTGTGTATAGCGGGCTGGGGGCGCTCTGGCTTCTGCTCTTTCACCTCCCATGTTGCTGTGGGAGCCGGGGTGACACATTCAAGCTAACACACTGTTTCAATTGGTTGGAGGGACTTGGGCATAGCTCTCCATACCTATACAGAGAGCACTTCTAGCCATCTCCCGGCCCCTATGTCTCAGTTTTAGGGTGGGAGCATATACATTTAAGATTTTCATACCATACTCTTGAGATACACAGCACTGAACATATATTAGTGATCTATTTGGTATTTCTAAATCCACTGGCCTAGGGCTGGTGAGTGGGTGACAACCTGAGTCTGAACCCCTGCACACACTTAGTAGGAAGAAAGAACCAAGTCCTGCAAACCGTTAATCTGGATACTTGTACTGTGACATGCACACCCACACCCAAAGCACACCCACACCCAAAACTTAAATAAATAACATGTAATTTTTAAAATTTCAAACCAGCTGTTCAGATAGTAAAAGTTTGAATTCTTAGGGTACTGTCTTTTTCTGAAGGTTAAAAAAAAAAAAAAAAAGTGAAATTTAAATAAAATCAGCCAATCAAGAATCAAGGCTAGACCCCTCTCTCCACGGCATCCGGTAACGGAGCACGAAGCCTCTTACTGCCGCAACAGATGTAACAGGGTAATGGAAGGAAGAATAATGGTCTCAAATAACAGCGCCATTTTCATATTCCAGCGATGGGCCAGCAGGTCGTCTGATCTGGTTTCCAGCAAATAAGAAATGAACCTGATCAGCAAATATGCCTGTGGGTCTCACGGCCCAGCTGGCATTCAACAGGGTGGCAGAGGCGGTGCTGGGCAGCAGAGGGAAAGGAAGGAGTTCACAGCTCTCCCGACAACACCTCCCCGCCCGGCCCCACCCCTCCTCCTCCTCCCAGCTCTTTCAGAAACACAGCACCCTTTGTTCCTAACTGTCCTGCTGGCTTGACTCTATCAAACACGGCAATGCTCAGCATAGCGCATAGCACCCAGGGAGGGCTCTCCTCTGAACACCTCAGCCACAACCATGAGAGCTCTTGTATGGTGCCACAATGTTGAAAATTCTACACATGACTACATGTGAAAATTCGGGCACGTTAAAAATAACATGCAAGGAGCTCCAGAGACCACTTGGCAGTTAAGAGCTGTCGTGGCTTCACTCAGTTCCCAGCACCCACATGGCAGCTCGCAACCAACAGATCCAGGAGATCCAACACCCTCTTCTGGCCTCAGAGGCCACCAGTTATACACATGGCACATACATACATGTAAGCATTCATACATGCATACATACACTCACAGTGAGAGAGAAATAGGTAAAATTACATTTAAGGTATGTGACTACGAAACAAATGACTCAGAGTTCAGACAGAGATTTTTGCAGATATTCCCAATTTGGGGGCAGGGTGCAGTATCTGATATGCTTCTGTTCCCAGGCACCTCTGCTGAGGAATATCAGCCTGCAGCAGTGGGACTACAGAGCTGTTTGCAGACTGCTATACTCTGTTTGTCAGTCAAGGTTTGTTATTTTGATCAAGTCTTCCCAGGGCCCAGATTCAAGAATAGTCTGGGGCCTGGAAAGATGGCTCAGCAATTAAGAGTACTTGCTCTAGCAGAGGATCCTGGTGGAGTTCCCAGCACCCACAGGGCAATGCACGACGATCCATAACTCCAGTTCTAGAGGATTTGATGCCCTCTGCTGGCCTCCTTGAGCACTGCATGCAAGTGATAAAGGCAAAACACTCATACACATAAAACAAATAAAATTGCAAATGAAACAAAAAATAGTTCTAAAAAAGACCTGCTGCTTCCCCTGACATGCAGGTAGGCATCAAAGCAAGGCAGAAGGCTGGAGAGATGGCCCTGTTTTAAGGGTATTTGCTGCTCTGGCAGAGGACCCAGGTTCAATGCCCAGCTCACAACCCCAATTCCAAGGGTTCTGGTGCCCTCTTATGGCCTCTGTGAGTACTGCACATATGTAATAAACGTACATGCACACGGGCAAAACACTCATACACATTTATAGGAAAAGTAAAGTAGTTTTGCTTTGTTTTGTTTTTAGACATATTTTATGTATTTGAGTGTTTTATATGTGCACCACATCCATGCCTGGCTCCCACAGAGGCCAGCAGACGACATCACATTACCCAGAACTGGCGTTTCAGATAGTTGTGAGCCATCATATGGAGGCTGAAACTGAACCCCGGTTCTCTGCAAGAGCAACAAGTGTCCTTAACCACTGAGCCATCTCTCCAGCCTAAGGCAGGGTCTTAAACAGCGCTCAAACTCACTTCTAAGATTGTTTTCATAAGAGACAATCCTTGTAGTGCAGGCAGGGCTGTGATCCCAGATAATCAGGAAGCTGAGGCAAGAGGATCCCAAGTTCAAGGCCTGACTAAGCTACACAGTGAGTTCAAGGTAAGCTTGGGAAACTTAGTGAGACTCAGTTTCAAAGTTTTAAAAGGGTGAAAAGGATGGGGGTAGCCAGCACTTGACCAGCATGCACCAAGGCTCTGGGTTCAATCCCTAGCTCTGAAAACACATACACACACACACACACACACACACACACACACACACACACACACACACACACACACGCAGGCAAAAACCAGGCAATATATAGGTACAATCCCTATAGTCCTGGGTACTGAGGAGGCTGAAGCCCAGGAAGCCTGGGCCACATACTAAGACCCTGTTTCAACCAGCAGAAGAAAATAAATACATAACAGAGAGGGAATGTTGTGGTTAAACCTGACTGAAACTGGGCTCAAACTCCTCCCCGGAGGAGACAGGGAGATAAAGGAGTGCTGACTTGGCGCTCTCCCCAGAGCCAGGTCTCAGGGGAGGGAACTAGGAGCAGAGTATTCCCCAGGGAGGCAGGACCCAGGCAGCTGGCAGCTCTGTGGTTTTTCACAGCAAGCTTGAGAGCCTGGTGCTAGAGCTCAAGGAGCAAAGGAGAACACTCAGGTGGTTCCTGCCTACTCTCAATTTAACAGACAGTTTGGGGGCTACTGTACATTCCTGACCCCTTCCCCTACCCCAGGAACCAGTAAAGCATGGAGGATGGCCCAGGGGCAAAGGTGCCTTCACCAGGCCTAAGGACCTGAACTCCATCCCCGGGACTCACATGGTAGAAGCCCAGAACCAACTCCCGCAGGCTAGGCTGTCTTCCAGCCGAAGTCGACACGCACATGCACAGGCACACAGTAAGTGAATGTAAGATCGTTTTTAATTTGGAGGGACAACAGTGCCCTCTGTTTTGTAGCTGAGAAAGCAAGGTCCCTTAAGAAAGCCATTATTTGCCCAAGATCACCCTAGGAAAGGGGGGGGGGGGCATTTACAGCTTTGTTGGCTCCTCCTAGGTCTGGTTCTCCCTTCTCCAGAACTGGGGAGTAGGGAGGGTGGCTCAGGAAAGAAGGGGTCTCTGGAGGAAAGGAGAGTTTCACCTGGGAGGGCCTAGAGAAGAACCTGAAGGAGTGACAAGCCAGGCTAGCAAGCTCCATACCCCAAAACATAAAGCAGAGACATGAGTTTTTAACTAGAAAGGGAGCCTAGTGCTAGCAGCACCCAGGGCCTCCAGACGCTCACAGGTGGTGTTCTCCTCCTTGAAGAAGGAAGCAGAGAAAGGGAGCCTTGTGCTAGCAGCACCCAGGGCCTCCAGACACTAACAGGTGATGTTCTCCTCCCTGAAGAAGGAAGCAGAGCATAGGATATAATTCTTTTTTTTTTTTTTTAAGAAGCAGTTAGAGCAAATATCTTTTGGAATTTGGCCACCATTTGAATGGTCTCAGACCCATTGTTGGTGGGACTGCAAGCTGGTACAACCACTCTGGAAATCAGTTTGGCAGACCCTCAGAAAAATGGACATAATACTACCTGAGGAACCAGCTATACCACTGCTGGGCATATACCCAGAAGATGCTCCAACATGTAATAAAGACACATGCTCCACTATGTTCATAGCAGCCATATTTATAATAGCCAGAAGCTGGAAACAACCCAGATGTCCCTCAGCAGAGGAATGGATACAGAAAATGTGGTACATTTACACAATGGAGTACTACTCAGCTATTAAAAACAATGACTTCATGAAATTTG
>CM052708.1:53334477-53462796 GCA_028551405.1 Uromys caudimaculatus
GAGGGAGTTTGCAGTCCCATGGAGGGAGCAACAGCGTCAACTGGCCCGACCCCCCTGGTCCTCCTGGAGGCTGGACCACCAACCAAAGAATACACATCGAGGGACCCATGGCTCAGACCACATATGTGGCAGAGGAGGGCCTTGTTGGCCATCAGGGGGAGGAGAGGCCCTTGGGCCTGAGGGTGTTAGAGGCCCCAGTAAAGGGGAATGTTAAGGCGGGAATAAGGGAGTGAGTGTGTGGGCGGGTGAGTGGGAGGTGGAATTCCCTCATAGAGGTGGGGGAGGGGGAGGGGATAGGGGGTTTCCAAAGAGGAGACCTAGAAAGGGGGAAACATTGGAAATGTAAATAAAATATCAAAAAATAAAAATAAATTAAAAAAAAAAATAAAAGCAGTTAGAGCAAATATCCTTTGGAATTTGGCCACCATTTGAATGGTCTCATACCCTGGTGATGCCAAATGAACAGAATGGCTGCTGACAGTGAACCCATTAGAAGAGGAGACTGCAGGGTTCAGATGTCACTCCTGTGAATTACCACATTCCCTGACAAGGCCAAACAAACAAGCAGCAAGCTTGGAGGAAGAGCCAAAGTACCTGGCGATGCTCCTGTCTGAATCAGGCCATCCAACAGCACTGCACCTTCCCTGTGGTGGAGAACCAGACTTCAGGTGCCAGTCAATGTGTCACCAACTCAGGCACCAGGCTGGATTGTGAGATTTACAACTAACAATGAAAAACAGTGCAAACACACACAAGAGACGCCGTGACTGCAAAGACACTCAACAGCGAGGGTGGAGATCATGGCACCACCTATGTACCCGTCAGGAATCAGTGTCCACTCCAGAAGCCAACAACAACTACCACCTTTAAGTCTGCAGGTCTGCACCTCACCTGTGAAGGTGAGACTGCATCCACCTCACTGAGCCAATGCCTGCACACTGCACCAAATCCAGAAGGATCATGTTCCTGTCATGGCTGTGAGGCCCGTGGTAAATAACACAGCAAGTGACTCTGAGCTCTGCACAGCCACTGTCCACAAGCAGTCATCTAGGAACTGGTATTGCACCAGGGTCTCCTACCAGAACATGAAATACAACTACTTACTCTCAAGGGAATCCAGGAGCCTACCATGGGTGAGGCATTAATTAACTGAAATCCCAACCAAGCTGACTTCAGCAAGATGGGGGAAAAGAAATCCAACCTCTTGCTGTCAGAGGCCTCCTGGCCAACAAACCCCCTGGGTTCAGTCCTCAGAGTGTGCTCAATGTAAGCCTAGACATTTGGGGAGGCCAGGGTGAAGGCCTGCCTGTCTCCCACATGACCAAGCGCCTGCCACCTCTCTTCAGCCATGGACTGCTCCCCTGCTCACTCCCCTGTGCCTACATCTGTCTTGGGGCCCTGCTCAGGGTGTTCAAGGCTGACTGCCAAACTTCCCCGGGGTGTGGCCTGGCCAGCCTCGTGGAGCAGATCTGGCCCACACTGGTGCTAAGACACACTTGAGCACTGACTCACCAGAAACCTGGGGCCAGCGGTACCACTGAGCAAAGCCCCAGCTCCTCGCCATCTGCTGACATAGCTGTGTCAGGGCCTAGCTCCTGAAGGCAATGCGAAGTGGAGGAAGAAGATAATGGTTCATTCCAACCCTGCCTTGAAAACGTGTGTGTGGCCTGCCCAGAGTAGAGGCACACATCTATGACCCAGAGCACAGCTGCTCATGTCTACTTCATTAGAACGGTTGGTTACAACATAAACAGACGAGCACGGAATAGGAAACTTGACACACAAACCACAGTCTTTCAGAGGCTGTGTTCAGGACCAGTCCAATAGCTTTGCTGACCAACTACCCAAGCTCCGGTAACTTGCTGGGCAGTTCACAACTTGTACTTCATTTAATTCTCCTAGATAATTCGCAAGATAAGCATCCTGGCCATCCCCATTTTCCAGATAAGCAAACTGAGCCCCAGGGAGTTTGAGCAATTTTCCAGAACCACAGACACAGAAATGACAGATCTCAGCTGGGAGTTCAGATGATCTGATTCCAAGAGCCTTGAACTCTCAGTACAGCCAGGATGGTCACACGAGAGTGAGCAGAGGCTAGGCTGCCTAGGTGAGATAACTCTTGAGGCTCCTTGTTAAAGATCTTAAGTCACAGCGAGGTCAAAGTGGCACTGGTGGTTGTGGCATGAAAGGGGAAATGGGCCCTGGGGCAGTGATCCAGGATGGGGCTCCCCCAACAGCAGAGCCACCGGAGGAGAAGGCATGATCTATCAGCCCAGGCAGCAAATGAGCTCAGACTGCCCAACTATGTGACCTTCAGGAAAAAAAAATAAAGTCTCTTTGTTATGCCTGGGTTACTACACCTGTGAAATGGTGAAACACACACTCGGGGGGGCGCACACACACACACACACACACACACACACACACACACACACAGAGTTTTTCAAAACAGGGTTTCTCTACATAGCCCTGGCTATCCTGGCAATCACTCTGTAAACCAGGCTGGCCTCAAACTCAGAGAGCCTCTTGCTCCTGCCTCCCAAGGGCTGGGACTAAAGGTGTGCACCACCACCTCCCAGCTATTTGTTTGCTTTTCAAAAACGCTCTGGGGGCCTGAGGAAATGGTTCAACGAATAAAGAACTATAAGGATCAAAATCTGGATCCCTAGAACCCAGGTAAACGCCAGCCAGACATGGCAGCCCACTTCTAAATCCAGTAATTAGAAGCAGAGACAGAGGATCTCACAGAGTAAACTGGCTAGCTGGACTTATCAGCCAGATAGCTCTAGGTTCAGTTGTGACACTGTCTAGATAAATACACTGGAGAACAATCAAGGCTCCCAACCTTGGTCTCCACAAAGACAGACACAAGCATATATACATAAGCACGCACACATATCACACATGCACACATGCACACAGGCACGTGCGCACACACAAGCACGTGTGCACACATGCACACACATGCACACACACACAAACACACAGAGGGGGTGCCTTGGCTTTTTGCAGTCTCAAAGCTCTTCTTCCTAAATATTCTGATTCCCCAGGTCTGAGAGAGAAGATAATGAGGAAATGCATGTCAAACACAGAGCTCAGCTATGCCATAAATGTCAGACACACACACACACACACACACTGCCACCACCTATAAATAGGTATAAGTTTGCTGGCCAATTAAAAATAAAGAAAAAAGAGATCTTTGTGTCAGAAAGAAAAATTTGTTTAATATATCATATGGAACAATGAGTTGGGTAGTAACAAAAGTCAAAAGCAGAGGGTGTGTGTGTGTGTGTGTGTGTGTGTGTGTGTGTGTTCGTCTGTACATTGAGTTGGTGTACATATGCTACAGGGCACATGTGGAGGTCAGAGGACACTGTGGAGTGTTAGTCCTTGCCTTCCACTTTGTTGTTTGCTGGTGTCCTGAAAACATCAGGGTAGCTGGGCCACAGGCTGGGGGGGTTCTCCTGCCATCTCTGACAGTTCACCAGAGAAGCACTGGGATTACCGAAGTGTGTACTGTACCTACTGTACATGGGTCAGGGATTACTGAAATGTGCACTAAACCTACTGTACGTGGGTCCTGGGATTACCAAAGTGTGCAACATACCTACTGTGAGTGGGTCCTGGGATTACCAAAGTATGTACTGTACCTACTGTACATAGGTCCTGGGGTTACTGAAGTGTGCACCATACCTACTGTGCGTGGGTCCTGGGATTACCAAAGTATGTATCTGCTATATGTGTTCTGGAGATTCAAACTCAGGTCTTCATGCTTATAACATCTTCCCAAAAGAGACTTCTAACAAAAGAGATGGGGTTGAGTAAGGCTGTGTCAGATTTGTGATGCAGTACTTGGCTAGCATACACAAGCCCTAAATTCAATCCTAAGTACAGAGACCACATAATAGACATGAAACTGTAGATAGTGGTGAAGAGTCAAATCTATAGGCAGACTATAGGGTGGCACTATAGCCGGGGAAAAACACTAAATTATAATACTGGCTGGTGAGGCTCAGCAGGTAAAGGTACTTCCCACCAAGTGAGCCAGACAATCTGAGTTTGATACCTAAGGACTCACACAGTAGAGAGAATTAATTCCTATGAGTTATCCACCGACCTCTTCTTAACATACCATGACACACATGTTCTTTCCACACCCCCTACACATACAATAAATAGTCACTAAAATTTAAAAGAAGAAAACAAAATTTACCACTGATAAGGACAGTGGAAGGCACCCCCCAAAAAAAAAAAAAAAACAAAGTCTTGCAAGTGTAGTGCAGTAACAGTCCCAGACTAGGACACGTACGTCCATATGGATCAGAATGCCATCCTACTATAGGCACAAAGGCCAAAAGCAAAATGGCATTCTATGCAGGGCACACACCTATAATCTCAGCATGGGAGAGGCTGAGCAGAAGGACCAAAACTTTAAGGATGGCTTTGGCTCACACAGAGAGATCCCATCTCAAAACAAAACAAAAAGACATTCGGGGGCCAGAAAGACAGTTCAGCAAATAGGAGTGCTTGCTGGTCTTCCAGAGGACCTAAGTTCAGTTCCCAGCTCATGGCTGCCTGCAACTCCAGCTTCATGCCTCAGAGGATACAACCCCTCTGGCTTCCATGGACACACGCTCACGTTTGGAAAACACATACATACAAATAAATCTTTCCTTTTTAACATATTTTTCTTTATGTGCATTGGTGATTTGACTGAATGTATGTCTGTGTGAGAGTGTAGGATCCCCTGGAACAGGAGATACAGACAGTTGTGAGCTGCCATGTGTGTGCTGGGAATTGAACCCCATCCTCTGGAAGAGCAGCCAGTGCTTTTAACTGCTGAACCATCTCTCCAGCCCCCTAAATAAATCTTTTTTATAAAGACAGTCATCCTGCCCAACACACTGCAAATGAAAAAGATAACAAATTTTTAAAAATCAGGAAGGAAGGAAAGAAGGACACAACTCCTATAAAATTAGGAAACTATCCACCCGGGGACAATGGTCACTTCCCTGAAAAAGAGACAACCTGCAAAGCTCTGTGCTATGTGGTGGACAGGGCAAGCTGAAAAGGTCAAAGCCAAGAGGGCTCTGGGAAAACCTGCCAAGTGGGAGGAAGGTAGGGGGTGTGCTAGTCTGGACATCAAATCCTGAAAGAACAGGAAAAGGTAGCCTCTGCAAACACCTGTAGCAGAACAGAAGGGAAGCCACCTGAGCCCCCCAGGCAAGAACAAGAATGCATTCCAGGCTTGAACAAATGCATTCCTAGGCTTAAAGAAATGACCCTAGTGTCCTAGGGTCAGAATACAAGCTGTCTTCACTACCTGCAGAGGGATCTGAAGGCAAAACCCAGGAAATCATGCAAACCAAAAAGGGTTCTACCGTTTGTATGGGCGATCGGTCATATCAGCACACAGCTAGCCTTGGAACAGGAGCACCGCTGTGACTCTCCACTACTACTTTGGCTCCATCAGTGGGACCTAATTAGCACTGGTGCCATCTAGGAGTTCTGCAAAGAGCAGGCATCCATGGCTGAAAGTGCAAATACAGAAAGACACATAGCTTCTTCCTTTAACATAAAGCATTAGTGACCTGTGTGGCAGGGGTCTAAACACTCTCAGTGCCCCACCCAGCTTGAACAGCGAAACCATGCTTGGTATTCTGAAGAGCTCAAGGAGAAGAGCCACAGGTGAGTCAAGCCTACAATGAGAGTGAAGAGCTGAGAAACGCCCTTTCTGGGTCCACTGCCTGCTCATCCACCCTGTGACTCTTCTTCACACAGGCACTACCAACATTCCAAAGTCCTCTGAGTACGGGCCCAGTATCAGCTACTCGGCCCAAAGGGGCCTATTTTTTTGTTTTGTTTTGTTTTTTGTTTTTTGTTTTTCAAGGACAGTGTTTCTCTGAGTAGCCCTGGATGTCCTGGAACTCACTCTGTAGACCAGGCTGGCCTCGAATTCAGAAATCTGCCTGCCTCTGCCTCCCTAGTGCTGAGATTAAAGGCGTGCGCGGCCACTGCCTGGCAAAGGGGCCTTTCTTAAACACCAACCTTTCTCACCTACCAGCACTTGGCCTGCATGGCGGGCAAGATCCAGAGAACATACACACCTAGCACGCGCTAGCTAAATTCTGCTCTCAGAATACAATGCAAGCATCCTTCTGTCTATGGTAACCTAAATTCAGAAGTGCTCCCCACCCCGTGTCTTCATCAGGATGTATGATCCTTACCCTACTACTCAAGGACTCCTCCAGTACCCACCCAAGAGAAACCTCCCAAGAGCTGCAAAGGCTGCAACAATGTTTTCTCTAAGGGCATTTGGAACAAAAAAGATGAGAGGTAACTCTTGTGTCCGTCCATCAGTTAGGAAAGAATGAAACAATTGTTCAGCCTTATAAATCTACAGAGGAAATAAGATTGAGGCGACTTCACACACTGACAAGCTACCCTGGTAAGGTATATACCACATGCAGTACAGTGTGTTTGACTGTAAGTCCTAGAGGCCCAGCTATAAGTATGCAAAGCATCCGAAGAATATCAACAACCCCAGGACAGTGGTTAACCTCGGGGGGGGGGGGGGTGGAGTATGTCATGGGGACTTTGGTAATCTAAAGGGACCTCCTTGGAGCCATTCCAGTTCTAACCCATACTGCAGGGCTCCAAATGAACAAGCTAAGACACACCCTAGGCACACAGGCAGTACACGGCACGCACGCACACAACCGTAAGACAGTTCCTGCTCCATCATGCTTCCTCCGACTCTTCCAGCTGGGAATCCATCTAGATCCCTTGGGCTACTGAAGAGGAAGAACCTAAACAACGCATAAGAAAAACACTACAGCATTACTGGGGCCACCTAGTTATACAGGAAACAGACTATTGTACAGAAGGATCCAACCCAGGGCCTGATGCGTGCTAGGAAATCACACCCCAGTGAAAACAGCCTCAGCCCTAGGCAGTGTTATTTACACATACACACGTACACACACACACACACACACACACACAATTTCTGTCAAAACTAATTAAAGAACACAAAAATCTGAAATTTCACTGTACTTAAATTATACCTTTAAAAAAAAAAAAAACCTCAGCTAGGAGTAGTGGTGCTCTCCTTTAACCCCACTCAAGAGGCAGAGTTAAATGGATCTCTGAATTTGAGGCCAGCCTGGTCTACATTGTGAGTTTCAGGACAGCCAGAGCTCTGTGGAAAGGCCCAGTCTTTTTTAAAAAAATAAATAAAATCTGAAATACAGCTAAGCCACAGGATCCTGAACTATTTTATAGGACACTAGAAACCTCTGCTATACCATGTAAGGCGCATGCATAGCACAGTGACAGTTACATATACATAGATGACAAGGGGCTAGAAAGATGGCTTAGTGGTTACAAGCACTCACGGATCTTGCAAGACTCAGGTTCCCAGCACCCATATAGTGGCTCAAAACTATCCTCTAACTCCAGCACAATGGGCTCTGACACTCTCTTCTGGCTACCTCAGGCATGAGGTACACACATGGAGCACAGACATACACTCAGGCAAATCTCATACACATTAAAATAAATAAAGCTTTAAAAAAAAAAAAAAAAAACCCGGCGGTAGTGGCAAATGCCTTTAATCTTAGCACTTGGGAAGGAGAGGCAGAACTCTCTCGTGTGAGAGTTCAAGGCCACCCTGGTCTATGAGTTTCAGGATGGCCAGAGCTACACAGAAAAACCCTGCCTCAGAAAAGAGAGAGGGGGAGGAGAAGGGGCAGAGAAAGGGACAGTTTTATTACTGCCTACATTTAGCCACTGACTGGCTGTTTTTAACCAAGTTTTATGACTTCCCAGTACTCAGAGAACAAAATAAAACTGAGAACTGCTGATTCTTCCCAGTTTGCTTTTTTAATTTAAAAAAAAGAAAGGAAAAGTATCTGGAGGTGGCTATGTCTTCTTATAATCCCAGCATTTGAGAAACTGAAGCAGGAAGATGGAGTGTTCAAAGCCAGTCTGGGATACACAGTGAGATACCTCAGGCCTACTTGAACTATTACAATACTCTGTCTCCAACAAAGGCAGGAACTGAAAGGGCTGGGAGGATAGGGCAGGATCTGAGTTTGATCCCCAGAATCCATGTTAAATAAATAAACAAACAAACAAATAAATAAATGCATGCTAGGCATACTGCACTGTGGACAGGCAGATCTCTGGCAAGTTCCAGGCCAGTGAGACCCTGTTTCAAAACAAAAACAAAAACTGGACAACACCTGAGGCTGCCCTATTCCCTACACACACACACACACACACACACACACAGAGAGAGAGAGAGAGAGAGAGAGAGAGAGAGAGAGAAACAGACACACAGAGGAACAAGCACACACGCATGCACACACAGAGACACACACACACTAGGACTACAAATGCGGCTTACAGGTACAGCCCTTATCTAGTAGGTATAAGGCCTTAGGTTCCATCCTCAACATCACAGACAAAGAATGACATATTAGTCTAACTTCTCCATAACCACCACATGTGAACCAAAGAACCAATTTCCAGCATCTAAACAAGTACAGACACCATGTAAAGCGCAAGCAACATGGAAATAAAGGAGGCCTGGTCCATTATCCCACGTGAGCAACAGCCAGACTTAACCATCCACATCTATAATCTCAGCCAGGCTCAGCAGTCATTCTGTGTCTGTAATCCTAGAACTCAGAAGACAGACACAGGAGGGTCATAAGTTCAAGACCATCAAAAACACATACTAAGACCCTGTGTCAAAAACAAACAAGTGTACAAATATCTTGTTTCAGTTCTACACAACCAAATTCTTCATAATCATTTTACACGCATCTCAAGTGGCACTCCTTGAGTTGCCAGGCTCCCGAATTACCTTATCCATAGGAACAGAGCACTTCCTGTCAAATGATGGTTTTTCAAATGCCAAAATAGGAGCGTAAATCACATGGAGACAGAAATCAGCTAGTGACAGTCCTGGAAGATAAATTCAACCAATACAGTCTCTAAGGAGCTGGGATCAGCCTGTTGCAAGGCTGTCTAAGCAGTACCCACAACAGCAAACATCCAGAGTTGGTGCTGTGGCTCAGACCCATAAGACTGAGGTGAGGACACAGCCAGTATGAGTCCAGTCTGTGCTATGTGAGAAATTGTCTCAAAAAAGAAAAGGAGGCCAGGTACAGTGGCCCATGGCTTTAATCCCAGCCCTTGGGAGGCAAAGACAGGTGAATCTCTGTGAGTTCAAGACCAGTCTAGTCTACATAGAGAGCACCATGCTAGCCAAGGTTACACAGTGAGACCTTGTCTCAAAAAAAAAAAAAAAAAAAAAAAAAAAAAAAATCCAAAGGTTGAGGAGATAAAGTGGATAAAGAACTTGAGGACAGGGGTTCAGACCCCCATAAACTCTAAACAAACTTGCTGGCACTTGTAATTCTAGCTCTCAGGAGGTAGAGACAGAGGATCCCCACTACAAACCCACGAGCTAGACTAGCCAGACGAGTCCGTGAGCTCTACAGTCTGTAAGAGACCCTGTCTCAATGACTAGCTAACATGGAAAACAGCTCAGAAGAGACACCGGATGGCCATGTCTGGCCTATACAGCCATACTCACACACACACACACGTGCCCACATGCATGTAATCATACACACACTACACATACTCAAAAATAAAAAAAAAAACTAACAGAGTGTTCATTATGATCTGCCATCTCCCCCACTACCTTACCTTTCTTGAGGACCGAATTCAATTTTAACAATCACAGAACAAGTCCCAACCCATCTCAAAAAGGCTAGAACCAGGCTGGGATATGAACCCTGTGCTTGTCTTTGTGTGAGGTCTAGGTTCCATCCCCAGTACTGAAAAAAAAGAGTGGAAACCTTCTATGTAGTGATGTTGATTCAAGAGGTAAAGCCATCCTTCCACGTCATTGCTCGGCTGTGACAAGTCACGGAGTTGCTGAAAACAGAAACAGGCTCTAGAGAGCACCTTCATTTCCTTCTTTGTTTTCTAAACATCCCTAATCGACAGCTTAGATCCAACTTGAATGCACCCAACAATGGGAGGCTCACTACCGCACAGGCAGTCATGTCCAGTGTCGGACAGCCTGCCAACTGGAAACCCTTCTATGTGCTGAACTGGGATCTGCTCACTCAGACTCTGCAGTTAGGGGCCTGAAAGCCCTCAGCTTTAGAGGCAGAATCAGTGTGTTGTATCAGTGTCAAGAGCACACGTCATGTCCTCCATCCTCCGCCACTGCTTTTTACTAAACGTTTGCGTTCATCTCATAAATGAACACTTGGGCAGAATCATTGTCTCCGTTATTTTTTAAACAATTCCTAAATATTACTTTTCATAACCTTGTAGTATTCCATTATCATAAAATGCATCCCCCAGAACTCATTTACGGTTACACATGCCTGTAATCCTACCACTTAGGAGGTGGAGGCGGGAGGGGCTGGTAAGAACCTGAGGCCATCTCGGGCTACATAATGACATCGTTTTTCAGTATATATTCTCCAATTTCTGGGTAATCTCTGTGTAAAACATCATCTACATTTTGGATACGGTCTCAGAAGAGGAACTTTTGATGAGAATGCATAAACATCTCGAAACATTAAAGCTCGATTTTGTTTTAATTTTCTAAGTAGTATTATATACCATTCTGTGCATGATGGTGGGTCATGCATGTGGGCCGTGGGCCGAGGCCTGTGTATGGAGGTCAGAGGGCCTTCCACCTTTACATGAGTTCAGAGGCCACACTTGCTACGTTGGAGCAAGTGTCTTTACCTCTACATTCAAATGTTTCAAGTCACCCTACACATTCATTCATTACTGAATTTCTTTCTAACTCACCCTCCTCGTTCTCGAGGACTCTGAACCTTGGTTTACTGTAAAATAAGCAAACCCTTCCACTTCTGTGACTCTTAAACTGGATAAGCATCGACACTCCCAACACCGGGAAAATGCTGAGCCAATCAACAGCGGCATCACACAGCTTTTGCTTTCAGACCTCCTTCAAGGCTGACTTGGTGCCAAGAATTAAGTTCTTGCATGTGATTCGTCAAATTAAATTAATAACACCACACAGCCCACCACACTTAACCACCTATGATTTAATATGAACAAGTGTGTGTGTGTGTGTGTGTGTGTGTGTGTGTGTGTGTGTGTTAAGTGTTGAATACACCTGGGTGGCGCACACACCTTTGGGCCCAGCACTCGGGAGACAAACAGACAGAGCTCCGTGAGTTCAAGGCCAGCATGACTACAAAGTGAGTTCCAGGACAACCTGGGCTACACAGAGAAACCCTGTCTGAGGGGAGAGGTGTTAAATACTTTACGAATTGAGTCTAAACATCTAGAAAAGAGCTCAGAAACAGTAATATTGGGGAATGAGGAAAGATGGAGAGGCGGAGACAAGAGGACACATGGGACATGAAAAAGGAGAATAATCTCAGGGTCTCAGAAAACACAAAGGGAGGATGGGTGTAGCAGGGGTGAGGAGATGGGGGAAGGGGAGCCACAAAATGAGCAAGCCACACCTTGCTCAAAAGAGCACAATGGTATCTCACACATTATAAGCTCATTAAAAAAAAAAAAGAAAAAAAAAAAAGAAAATAGTTTAAAAAAAATTACTAAAGTCAAAATATAATATAGTTACTAACCCTCAGTCATATAAAACAGGAAATAGATTTAGTTTGATAGGACTCAGCTGACTTCTGGCTACTCCTGCATCCTACAAACACATTTTAAAAAGAAAAGAAAGAAAAAAGAACCAGAATACAGTTAAACCTCAAAGAAAAGTTTCCCCCAAAGTTATGTAGCCTAGGTTGGCCTCAAACTTAGAATCCTACCTCCCCCTCCTAAGTGCTAGGACTATGAGCCATCAAGTCTAGCTTCCAACTTCATTGTTTTTTATGCTATCAAAACAATATTTTTTAAATAATTGAATTTTATCCTATCTACACAAAAACAAGCATGGGGTGACTACCTGCCAGGCCCTCTCACTGTAGCTCATGTGGGAACGCATCTGAATTACAGGTGACTATGGATTCTTCAGAGTATACTAGAATGTTCTAGACTCCAAAAACCTGAATTTATTCACTTCAGCTGGTCACCAAATCAGACTAGTTTTTCTGGAGTCATTTCCATTACCACCTAGATTTGAACCAGCTGTTCGGTGGCTTCCCTGAATCCTGGAGCCATCCCGGGGTAAAGAAATCAGAGAGGGATGGCTTGGCCCTTCTTCCTCCTCCCTTAGCACTGTCTCACAGAGATGCAGGCCCTGAGAAGCCACTGCCTCATGGCATTTGACAGTCCTGACTCAACAGCTCACCAGGTTATCACCACCCTTAAATGACACACCTGGAGTCACCAAAGCATGCCAGCCAGAAATCTACAGTGAAGATGCTGGTGAAACCCTGGCACCCCTAGAAACAAGTGTCACCCTGATTTATCCAGTGGAAGTTTGCTTTAAAGAATACCATTCTGGTCAGGTGGTGATGACGAACACCTCTGGTCCCAACACTTAGGGTGGCAGAGACAGGCAGATTTCTATGTATTCAAGGGCAGCATGTTCTATAAATCTGGTTCCAGCACAGCCAGAGCTACACAGAGAAAGAAACTCTGTCTCATAAATAAAGAAAAAGAAAAAGAAAAAAGAAAAAAGAAAGAGAGAGGGAGAGAGGAGAGAAGAAAAACAACATTCTAGGGCTAGAAAGACGGCTCAATGGTTAAGAACACTTTCTGCTCTTACAGAGGACCCAGGTTCTAGTCCCAGAAGCCATATAGAGATTCACAGTCCTAACTCCATTCTAGGAAATCCGACATCTTCTCCTGGCTGTCAGGCGCACTATACATGTGGTGTATACACATACATACAGACAAAACACTCACACATAAGAATAAATCTAAAAAAAATATAGCTCTGATCATTTAAAATATCTCCAGGCTCCATCCTCCTCAGGGACAACAGCCTCTGGTTTGCGTAACACAGATTCACTGCACGCAAATATCCCAGCAGATTCCATGTCATGCCCTTACGGAATCTTCCAGTGGCCAGCCAGAGCTCATGACATAGATCCCAGGCTCCCTGCCTTGATGTTTAAGGTCTTGAAACCTGAGGTCCCAAAGCCAAATGCCTATATATGCAAAGAATGCAAAGACCGCTCAATTCAAAGCACTGGGAAACGTTGAGACCATGCCAACAGGGGACTATAACGGTCCCCTGTCTTTTGTACTCAGCAGGCACACATCCCTCAACTTGAGAAAGCCGCCATGTTTGACTCCTCAAAGCCCCAAATCCAGAGGTCTTTCTGGACTGCTCTCAATTTTTCCAAAACTGTGGTGCTCAGGGGTGGTGATGCTTGCCTTTAATCCCAACACTCTGGAGGCAGAGGCAGGGGGATCTCTGTGAGTGGGAGACCATCCTGGTCTACAGGCTAGCCAGAGATATATAGTGAAACCTGTAAGTCACCTGACCTGCCACATATGCACAAGTCCTACACTATACATGCCCCTAAACCACCTTTCCAGTCCTCCTCTTTCACAAAAATCTCCGTTCCCTCTCACACACAACCACGGTATACATGCCTAGCTCCAGCCCTCACTCACTATGTGTCTTTCCCACGAAGCCCTGAGATGCCCCAAACTTCCTCCCAGACTTGGTTATTCCCAGGCCCATCAGAACACACCCCTGGGTTGCCCCACCCTCCTCTGCCCACCTCTACAGCCCTTTCTTTCAAACACTAATTTCTCATCTTGGCATTTAACACTCGGCTTTGCCCCTTCTCCAGGGTACATCTCATCTCTCCATCTAGACCATAACCCCCACCAGTCAGCTGGGCTTTCAGCTACCTTCAGCCCTGGGAGGCGGAGCTCTGCACACAAGCTGCTTCATAAATAGTTCAAGAATGTGAAAAGTCTCCCAGTGCATTTCAAACTGGGAGTGGATTATCATCCACTAGAGAGTGGTTGGATCAACTTGGTGGGAAACAATAGAATTTTTTTTTGGTGAAAAGCAGAACAGACAATAAACAAGTCCAAGTTTGCACCAAGAAAAGAGGTAAGACTTCACAAACTGAAATAGACTTTTACATATACGATTAGGTATATAAAGTCATGATGTAAATTTCCTTTCATTATTTTACATTTAGAAAGAGATTGAGTGAGTGTGTGTGTCTGTGTCTGTGTGTGTCTGTGCCTGCACTTGCAGGAGTTGGTTTTCTCTGTCCACCATGTGAATTCCTGGGATCAAAGACAGGTTATCAGGCTCAACTGCCCCGCTGCCCATTGAGCCATCTTGTCAGCCCTCAACTTTCTTTCTTACCTTAGATCATGGTCACAACTGCATACAAACACTGCCCTACAATGCGCCAAAGAATTCAACTTCTGTCTGTTCTGTACAACTAGTCACTATACGGAAAAAATTCCTGTGAGGTCTCAGGCCTGCCAAGGCAGGAGGATTGTTGTGAATTCAAGGCTCCTTGGTTATAGAGAGAGGAAGGAAAAGGCAGGAAAAAGAGGAATGGGAAAAGAGGGGGAGGGAAGAGAAAAAAGAAGGAAGACAAGGGAAAAGAAAGGGAGAGGGAGGAAGAAAAGGGGAAGGGACCAGAGGTAGGAAAAAGAGAAGGTGAGAAGGAATATGGCCCTCCTGGCCTCAGGTCCCCAGTCCGCAAGCCCCTCTACCCCTCAATTCACTGATTCTGCAACTCAGAGAAATAGGCAGCTGAAAGGAAGAGCCCAGCTCACTCCACAACCGTTTGCAATCATCCTTCAAATTCGGATGTTGCAAGCTGAGGCTTGGGGAATTTGTTCAGCAAATCACCCTAAGTCACTCTTGCAAAAAGAGAGCAGAATCCAGAGCACAGGAAAAAAATTTAAAAAGAGTGCCAGCTCCCTTCCATGCTTTCTCACCAGAATCCCGGGAAGGGGTAACTGGATGGGACTAGGATAAGCCAGGCCCACAAAGGGTCCTAAATTCCTCTGTCTTCCTTTAGATTGTCTTGCTGTTCATCCCTCCTCCTGAACAAACAGCGCAGGAGACTTACCTTAATATCTCTGCAAAGAGTAAAGTTCAGCACGCAGCAGAGCCTAATGACATTCTCCTCCAGCAAAGCCCACTGCACTTCCCTCCACCCCCACCCCCTTGCTTATAATAAATGGCCTCATTTCCCTAGAAGCCCACTCCCCGGCTTTGCTCCTCCACCTCCAGGGCCAAATCCAGACCGTGTCCAGTGAAAGGAGGTCAAAACAGAAGCCCTGAGGGTCAGACCCTCAGTCCCGCATGAATTCTCCGATGCTCCTACGACCAAGACAACTCCCAGCTTGCTCCCTGAGTTCCTGGACAGACTGACTGGTCTCCATACGCTCCACTCCAGGGCTCCCACCTATCACAGTCACAGTTACAAGCACCTACATCTGGATAACCTGGCAAACACAAAAGACTTCTCTAGAGCCCAAGTGGCAATTATCTTCTCTACAAAACACACATTTCCCAGTCCAATACAGCAGCTCCAGGCCGTGGTGTGTGATCAGCTTCCTCCAGGAATTAATTCCCATTCACTCCTTCCCTTCACCCTGCCCCTGTCAACAGATTATTTCAAAAGCAGTGTCTTCCAGTAAAACCAAGTCCAAACCCACAGCACTCCAAAAGTGCAACAGGCTACCTACTGGTCTGTCTTCTAACATCAGATTCAAAACTTTTTACCAATAGCCTTGTTACCTCACTCCCTAGCCTAATGTCTCCCCAGTACACCCTGGATAAAAGTCTAATTCCTCAGTCTGACTTTCTAGAACTTTCACAATCTCAGTCACTGTTCTCCCTCCCTCTCCCTCTCCCTCTCTCTTACTGTTCAGGAAACATTCCAGGAGGGCCAAGGCCATCTCCTGGTCTCTACAGAAACCCATATTCATCCCCACTGTGTATCCCATTTTCATAAATCTCATCTTTCAAGGACACAGCACAGGTCTGGTAATCCCAGTCCCTAGCTCCCTCCCTGTGACCTCCAACAGCACCCAGTTCTGCACCTGGCATTTTGACAACTAACTGTGCCCCATCTGGAGTCTTATTTCACATGCTCAAGTCTTTCCATGTCCTCCAAGAGATTATAAGCCCTGAAGGGAATTATCTATGTGTCTTCGGTAGCCTTTCTCACGGAAACGAGCAAGCCCCTGGACATCCTTTTGCAAGCTGTTGACTTTGAGTCTTGCCAGGGAGTTGTCCACAGGTGGAAATTATTTCAAACTGACTGCTGCGTTCCCTTCCCCACCTTTAACTACCATGCCTCCTGTGGCCTCGATGTGTACATTAACTTTGCGGCCACAGCACGTTAATTTAAATTTGAGCTCTCAAATCATTTCTCTCTAGTCCTGTAGCTTTCTGAGACCTTAGACTTTTCGCGTGCCTCTAAACATCATCCAGACAGTTTGGCAGTGGGAAGAGGGCAGAGTGGTTTCTCAGAGGTACCTGTGGGTTAACCAATTTCCTTGTGTTTCACCCTTCCAAAGCAAGAACCTCTATTTGCACACCCCCTTAGGAAAATGTCCCCAGACTACAATACCTGTTGATTGCTCACTTTGAAACAAACTGCTCCACTTTACACCTTTCTGTTAAGGGAGAGTGCAGTAAGCAGTGAAGAACTATAGATAGCCCCTGTGCCATGGCCTGGCATCATGGGAACCCATGCCTGGTGGAAGTCCTCCAGAACCACAGGAAAGGGAGGGATGAAAAACAGGGCTCGCGCAGGATTGCTGGCAGGTGGGTCTCTTTAGATCTCCAAGTGGGCCCTAAAGTGAAGGCGCAGAGCCTTAACTCCCAGGCAGGAAGCCTTGGAATTGTTTGCCCATGACAAACTCCCTTTCTAGGCCCCCATCGGCCACTCCAGAGGCCCACAGTGCCACGGCCAGGGAGGGACCCGGGGTGAGCCCGGAAGGCTTAGAGCCAAGGGGGCGGCGAAGAGGGCCGCAAGAAGGGGGTTGAGAGAGGGTGTGTCGCGAGGCCAGTCCCGCAGCACCGCGCTCTCTGGATCTGGAGAGGGCAGGGGCGCGCGGAGCGCAGGGCTGACGGCCCAGCCGGAAAGGGAGCAGGTTAACAGGTCAGTGTGGCCCCGCGAGGCTACTCTCGGCCACCGCTCAAAGTTGGGAGGGAGATCCGGCCGTAGGACCCGCGACGTAAACAAGGCGACGCGTGAGAGGGCGAGCGGCCACCCCCACCCAGTCACCCCGCCAGCGCCGCAGCAACCCCGGTCCCGCCCGGGCCGCGCGAGCCTCCTGGGTCCCCCACCCACCCCCGGCTGTCGGCCCCAATCCCGGGCTGCAACCCCTGCGAGGTCCCGCGCGCAGCTCACCTCGACCGGCCACTGGCCCGGACAGCTCGGCTCCCTGCAGCGGCCGCGGCCCTGCCCGCCACCGGCGCGGCCCCTGCACTGCGCCGCCTCCCGCGCCGCCGCCTTCGCGCCCACCTGGCCGGCCTGCCCTCCCTCTCCGGGACACTGCGCTCACGTACGCGGCCGCGGCCACAACCCGGCCCGGATTCCTCCGCCCGGGAAGGGAGCGCGCCGATCCGCTCGCAGCCAGTCGGCCCGCGAGCCAGCCAGACGCGGGGACACACCCCCGGCCACGCGCGCGCACGGCTCGCGCGCCCCCAGCCCCGGACGCGCGCGCGCACTCCACAAACCCTGCTTGGCTGTACACAGTGGGCGCTCAATAAGTGCTGGAGCGACTCCTCTCACACATGCGCACTTGAACCTGACCGAGTTGTGACCCACTTCCCCAGCCCCCACCCCGAAATCTGAACGTTCAGCACCACCCGGAACCGAACTAGCGTTATCTGCTACCCCCGCTCCTCTTTTTTTTTTTTTTTTTTTTTTTTTTTTTTTGCTTTTTTCCCCCAACTGAACTGCAAACCCAGCCAAAGTTTCTGGCTGTTGTTTTTCCAGAGCGCCCCAGGGCGGGAAAGGAAGCCAGAAGCTCTAGGCGCCAGGGACAGGAGCTTGGCGAGGGCGACAGGGACCCGAGGCCGGGTAGCGGGAGGCGGCGCGCGAGGGCGGAAGCGCCTGAAAACCCAACCTTTCCATTTCGCTTTGGACCGAGAGTGTTCTTCCCCGGTTTTATGACATTTATTCGTTTGTAGTTGTAACGCGAGGCGATGTTTACTGTTTCTGGAATTAAATGGGAGAAAGTTAACTATTAGCCTTCAACCCTTGTGTAAACAATACCAGTTGCTTTTTGGCACCGTTAGGCTCTGGCTTTTGGATAATTTGTAACAGGGAGGATCGAAGCTGCGCCATTGTGTAGTTTTGTGTTTTTTCTAGATAAGGCCAAGGACGGTAGAGAGGGGCGTACTCGAATGTCTCTCTGTGTGTGTGTGTGTGTGTGTGTGTGTATGTGTGTGTATGTGTGTGTGTGTTTGTCTGTGTCTGTGTCTGTGTGTCTTGGGGTATGTGTGTGTGTATGTGTGTGTGTGTGTGTGTGGCTTGGGGGGGTGTGTGTGTCTTGGTGTGTGTGTGTGTATAATCAAATTTAATGAGTAAAAGAGTAATAGTCCTTCCCTTCCCCAAAAAAAAGTTTTAAAATATTTTGAAGTTGCAGTTCACCTCCAGTTTTGGACTTGCTGTGTTTCTAGGAGGCAGAGCAGTGTTAGCAAAGTTTTGTGAATCACATACCATTTTAAGCGCTGAGTTAGCACTGGCATCTTCAGCAGGTTCAACCCTAAACATCAGCTTCTTGATCGATAAAACAAAGCAGAGTAACTAGAGATAGTGCCTAGCTCACAGCAAATGAAAAACAGTATGTCTGGGGACTGGCAAGAGGGTTCAGTGGGTAACACTGCTTGTGGCCAAGCCAGAGTCCCAAGTTAGAGCTCCAGCATGCCCAAGGTAGCAGAGGGAATCAACTCCAGCAAGTTATACTCAGACCTGTACATACACAATAAATAAATTTTCAAAAAATAGTATGTCCTTTTTCCTGCCCTCAACTACTTGTTGAAATAAAATTATCCAACTGGAATCAAAATTCCTACAGGAGATAATTCACAACTAGGAGTGATTTTTGTCCCTAATAATATTAATTTGGCCTTAAAATATCTGGAGGTATTTTTTTATTGGGGGGGTATCCCCCACTGGCATCTAAGCTGCTAAAGGCCGAGGATGTTGCCAATATCCTGTTGTGTACAACACAGCCCACATGGATGCATTAACTAGTCTAAAATGCCTGCTGTACCTTCTCTAGGACAATCCTGCCCAGGGTGTAATTCACCCAAGACTGCTTCTCCCTTTTAATTCTTAACCTCAGGAAAGAGTTCTGTTTCGAGCTAAGAATAAAGTGTTGTAGGGAATCACATCGATGACTTTATTTAATACACAAAGCCTTCCCTTAACATGAAAATGTGGATTAGAATCATATACTTTATTATTAAGGGAACACGCACAGTCCATGCATGGCTCTCTGTTCTTGTTCTCAGTTATCCTCAAATGCTTCTGTAGAGTCACCCCTCAAGTCTCTCTTGATCACCTGAAGTTTGCAATATAGTCCCTGCCCCAAGGAACACTTGGTTTCCTGGAGAGCAGACTGCTGCTCACTCACAATTGAGGAGCAATACAATACAGAAAACAAAACATGTAATTGTTAATTGCAGCCCAGGGACTAGGGTGTCAGAGATGAAAAGGAAATGAGTCTTCATAGTAAAGCCCAGGGCTCCAGAAGCACTTGTGAGCTAAAGGAAAGTCGCATACACAGAGTAGATCTCCAGCTGAGGTTTGAGCAGCACAGCAAGATTTAGATGGCTAGGCTCCAGAAAAGGATGAGTGTCTGTTCGGGTTTTGTTTAACTGTGTTTTCTGAGATAGGGTCTTTGGAATTGTAAGCCTACACTGAGCTTTTTAGATAGGTAAGGGTTCTTCTACCTCCCAAGGACAGAGGTCACAGCAGGCGCTGACACCCATTTATGTTTCACTGGGACACAAACCCAGGGCTTCATGCATGCATACTGTGTAATCACACTACCAACTGACCTATGTCTCCGACCCAATTTTTTCTTTTTATATTTTATATCTATTTATTTGCTTTTTTTTTTTTTTTTTTTTAAGACAGGGCCTCTTCATATAGCCCCACCCACCCTTGAACTCACAGAAATCCACCTGCCTCTGCATTGTGAGGGCTAGGATTACAGCTATGTACCACCATTACTGATATTTATTTACTTACTAATTTATTTTTGCAGTACTGGAGATTAAACCTAGGGCTTTATGCCTGCTGGACAAGCATTCTACCACTGACCTAAATCCCCAGCCTAAACTCATTTTTCTTTTTCTTATTTTTATATTTATTTACTCATTTATTTTTATTTATTTATATTTTTACAAGACAAAATTTCTCTATGTAGTGCTGTATGTCCTGGAACTCACTCTGTAGATCAGGCTGGCCTAGCACTCAGAGATTGACCTTCCTCTGCACCCCAAGTGCTGGGATTAAAGGTGTGTACCACCACCACCCAGCTGAATTTATTTCTCTTAAATTATCTCATTTAAACTTTTTTAAAAGATTGATTTATTTATTTTATGTATATGAGTCCTCTATCTGCCTGTACACCTGCATGCCAGAAGGGGGCATCAGACCCCCCTTACAGATGGTTGTGAGCCACCATGTGATTGCTGGGAATTGAACTCAGGACCTCTGGAAGAATAGCCAATGCTCTTAACTACTGAGCCATCTCTCCAGCCCTTCATTTAAAGTTTTAAACAAACATACACTTCCTAAAATAACTGAGTCTTGATAAAACTGAAATACTTGCTTAGTTGACAAAACATATGCCCCACTGTGTGCAAAGTGAGCCATACTCTGAATAGGAACAGAGCCCTGGCTTGTTCTGGTTGAAATCTCTTCTTGGAATCACAGGCTGTTCAGGAACATATGTCTTCTCCCAGCATATGTTAGATGCAAATCCCTTTTTCCTGCTACAGTGTACATCCCAGAGTTCCTCTCTTTAGCCCCAACTCAGAATGTCCCATCACAGATGCCTGGTCTCAACACAGACACCCAACATGAAGCACCTGCCCTTGGAGGCCAGGCCCTTGTCCCGAATACACGCAGCACAGTGCATGCCAAGCCAACTGTGCTTGCAAAGACTGACGTTTGGGGTCTGTAGTCCTGTTATGTCTGCTTCCCCATGTTTAAGGGCTTGCCCTTCCTGGAGGCCGTCTCATCTTTGGCCTGCGGACCTTCCTTTCTCCCACACCCTGGCTCTCTACAAAAGTGCTGGCACCTTCTTCCTCCCTTCCATTCAAGTATCCAACCCTTTGAAGAATATCTCCTATCAGCTGAGATTAAGCAGAGCAGATTCAGACCTTTGTTCCCTCCCCTACCTAATGTTGTACAGACACACGTATAGGTCATATTTGGGGTACTAAGAGCCTAAAATGGCCACTCTCCTCCGATTCTACTGCTTACAGGCTTGGCTTCTCCAATCCACCCTTTCCTTAACCTCTCAGCTCTGCCTAAGGCTTCCCAGAGGCTGCCTGAAGCCCTTCTAATACAGTTCCAGCACCACCCATAGAACCCCTCCTGGTGAGTCACCACCTGCCTCCCTCTCTGCTTCTGTCCACCCCATTCATGCTGCACTCCAGACAGGCTCAGCTGCTCATCAGAATGCATGTCTTCCTTTGTCATTTGCTGTGTTCTTTCTCTGCTTAAACCACTCGGTTCACACTCACTGGTCTACATGGCTCTCCCTGCTTAGCCCTAAGCAGGGACACTTAGGGAGCAAGTTCTCTGACATGCTTTCTTTGGCCTCTGTGATGGTGCCAGGGAGTGACACTATTAGGAGATGTGGCCTTGTTGGAGTAGGTGTGTCACTGTGGGTGTGAGCTTTATTACCCCTGTCCTAGGTGCCTGGAAGTCAGTATTCTGCTAGCAGCCTTCAGGTGAAGATGTAGAACTCTCAGCTCCTCCTGCACCATGCCTGCCTGGATGCTGCCATGTTCCCCCCTTGATAATAATGGACTGAACCTCTGAACCTGTAAGCCAGCCCGAATTAAATGTTTTCCTTATAAGAGTTGCCTTGGACATAGTGTCTGTTCACAGCAGTAAAATCTTAACTAAGACAGCCTCCAAAGCAGGATGAGGTGCCTCTCCTGTAGTCAGAGCACCCTCAATCTACCCCCTCCTCACTATGCTGAAATCTCCAGTCTTTCATCTTCATCTCCTACAAGACTAAACATTTACAGGTCAGTCTCATTGTCCATGATCTAGACAATGTCCTGCACAGCACCTTAAACATTTGTTGCTGAAGGATTGCTGATCGCAGCTAGGGAAGAGGAGCAGTGCTCTATGGTTAAGGCGCTCCTCAGTCCAACGCGTGCTCTAAAATGCTCTGTGGGCTCCAGGGCTCTAGAGAAGCTCCCAGCCATTTATTTAGAGTGGAATGAAGCTTCCCGTGTGAACTGGATCTTTAGACTCTACCACCGGGTGAGGCTTTCTATCACTTGGTTTCCTGAAGTCCAAACCCCCGTTGTTGTTGTTGTTGTTGTTGTTGTTAATGTTGTTGTTGTTGTTGTTTTCAAGACAGGGTTTCTCTGTGTAGCCCTTGCTGTCCTGGAACTTACTCTGTAGACCAGGCTGGCCTCAAACACCTAGAGATCTGCCTGCCTCTGCCTCCCAAATGTTGGGATTAAAGGTGTGCGCCACCACCTCCTAACCAACTCCAAGCTCTTATCACCAATTCTTGCTTGACATCCCAACTTGGTTGTTTATTAGACCTGGGGGGGTTCCATGTCCAGAATCAGACTTCTGATGGCTCTCGACAAATCTGCTCCCTCCCACCTCAGCTTTCTTCTAGTTCTCTGGAAACAAGCATACATCCTTAGAAACATCTTTATCTCATGTCCTTCCTTCCTTCCTTCCTTCCTTCCTTCCTTCCTTCCTTCCTTCCTTCCTCCTTCCTTCCTTCCTTCCTTCCTTCCTTCCTTCCTTCCTTCCTTCCTTCCTTCCTTCCTATTTCAAACTCTGAAAGACATTTAAAAAACATCTGTTGGCTCCAGCTGTCTAATACCTTTTTCTAGCACAGCTTCCCAGAACCAACCACTGTCTCTCCTACCTGGACTTCTGTAATGGAGCCCTGCCTCCCTCCTGTCTCTGTTGCTTCTCTGCAATCTACACAACACCCTTGCAAACACAGGGACCATTTGGACCACGTCACTCTTCTAATCAAAACCTCCAAGCCTCCAAGGGCTCCATCCACTCCCTACACAAGGCATGTGATCTTAGGCCATGCAGTTCTGGCCTACCCAGTGACATCAGCCCCATGCTGTTTCTCAAACCAGCCCCCACCTTGGCCTCTCTGAGATTGCTTATTTAGAACCTAAAATAATCTTCCTCTAGAAGCCTAGTATTTAACTACATCTCTGCTGAAACACACAAGACATTTCCCTCCCAACGTATCTAAAACTGCACCCCTCACCATTCCAACTCATCCCCTTTACCCAGAGGTATTTGACAGTCTTAGCTCTCATTACCACCTGACAATCTGTCACCAGCTGCTTGGCTACAAGTTCAATGAGAACAAGGATTTTATTTGTGCTGCATTGTTGGCTTTCTAAGGCAGTGGTTAGCATATAGTAGATATTCAGTAAGTAATCAGAAACTAAGGGTCTGATTAGTCAATCATGAAGGTATTCGTGGGCTAAAGAGATGCTTCAGTGGTTAAAACATTAGCTTTGCAAGTTCACAGGCTAAAGTTTGGATCCCCAGCACCCATGTAAGTGCCAGATAGAATTGGTAGCCTGCTTGTAATCCCAGACTCTGAAGATGACAACAGGGGATTTCCCAGAGCAAGATAGCTAGCAGTCCTAGACATATCCACAAGCTCTGGGATTGATTGTGTGACCTTGTTTCAATGAGCAAAGTGGAAGAGAGATGGGGGATAGTTTCTGATCCAACCGAACTTCAACCTTGGGCCTCCATACACATGTCCGCATGTGTATGAATGTGCACACATGTACAGAAACACATGCAAATGTGCATATCCACATGCATATTTCACATGCACATACACACACGTGGAAATGAAAAAAGGGTGTTTGGGGGGAACTCACGAGTCAACCACAACTTTAATTTCTTAAACCCCCTCCAGAAGTTAGCTTCTCTAAAACAGGCCATCAAGACATCTATCAGCTCTGTTGTTTGGGCTTAGTTTCTTTTTTAGTCAAAGCAGGAGCCACTTAGGTATACACTTCTAAACTCAGCTTCCTTTGTGGTCCTCTCAGAACCAGGTTGTGAGTTTCAGATGGTAAGAATAATATGCTATTTTTGCACTTGTAGCATTTTGGGTGCTTTTCTCTGGTTGAGAAAAGCCGTAGTGTATCTTAGTGGACAAAAAGGGGGAAGGGGAAGCATCTACCCTGAGCATTTTTCACCCTAAGGACTGCAAGAGTCAGAAGTTGTAAAGAGAGTAGTTTGCAAACAGGCCTTGGGGCCAATGGGGTGCTCTCTGATCTACTTGTCTTAAGGCTTTTCTGGAGGAATGGGCTTTGCATTCCATGCTAGAGGATTGACAGGTTGTGAGGCTGTTCAAAACTCAAGGGTATCCCTTAAGTCCCCGGGGTAAATCTGTACAATGACACTTTCACTCGGACAAACTCCCACACGTGTAGACAGTGGGAGGCACTCCGGTGTACAATGCTCAGCTCTATGCCTACTTCCTCTCCTAGTCTCTGCATCTAGAACTCAGCAAGAATCCATGCTCAATAAAAGAAAAAAAAAAAAAAAAAGAACCCAAACCCTAAGGGCTGTGGTGTACGTGTAAGAGGATGTGTAAGCCAGGAAGGCTTCATGTGCACATATAGTTTATCATTTTAAGTTCTGTGGTTTCTATGACACAGAAAATTCATTCTGGACAATGCTGCCTGCTTTCTAGTAAGGGCAGAAAACAGAGATGAAAAGTCTGTTTGTCTCAGGGCTTGAGGCAGGATGATAAGATCCAGGACCACTTTGAAAGTGCAAGGACTGGGGCTCCCAGACACATCAATTCCCTATGGAGGTACAGAAGACCAACAGCAAGATTTCCACACTGCTTTCTGGCTGTGTTCACGGCTGTCACCCTGGAACCTCCCAGATACAGGCAAATTACACGTGACAAAACCTAATTCAACTCAATCCCATTTGTGTACTTCCTGATAGGGGGACTTGGAGTCTCCTCTGTTATGATCCCCTGAAAGAAAGCTCTTCTCATAGAAGATCCTTAATAAGGCCTGGAGCAGCTTTTCCCACCCACAAGGGAAAAAAGTCAGAGCTGTGAAAGATGTCACAACATAAATCAAGATGTGTAGGCCAAGATGGTTTAGCAAGTGAAGGCATTTGTGTCAAGCCTGGTGACCTTGAGTTTAATCCCTGGAACCCAAGTAATGGGAAATAAGAAAAAAGATTCCTGCAGATTGTCCTCTGACTTCCACTGACATGCGTATGTCGGTACCCATGGGAACACACATACAAAATTAGTTGTTTCGTTTTGTCTTGCTTCATTTTGTTTTTTAAGGTGGCTACATTATTTTTGAAAGCAGTTTGTCCCCCAAACCTGGTATGCTAGAGCTGAGTTTCCAATTTGACAATAGTAAGAGGTGAAGCCTCAGATAAAGAAATGTATCCTGATCTACGAAAAGGGAAGAAACTTTTTCCAATAAGTTATTTAATCTTGAAAAGTTATATTTGAAGGAGAATCTAACTTTTAGACAATGGTGCCTATGCTTAAACTCAATGTTTAAGTTAAAAAAAAAAACTGGGTCCTACCTTAGGATTGTTTGTTTAAATATTTTATTTTATTTTTAATTATGTGGGGTGTGTGTGTGTGTGTGTGTGTGTGTGTGTGTGTGTGTGTGTGTGCGCGCGCAGTACCACAGAGGCCAGAAGAGGGCAGAAGATCCACCAGAGCATGAGTTACTGGTGGTTGTGAGCTGCCCGATGTAGATGTTGAAAGCTAAATTCAGGTCCTTTGGAAAAGAAATAAGCACTCTTAACCACTACACCATCTCTCTAGCCTGTTTATTTCTGAGAGTCAAACACTCTCCCAGAACTCTAAGCCTTAGCCTCCTAACCTCACTATTTATCACTGCATTGATTCTCTCAGGTTGCAATTCATTAGACATCAGACGATATCCTGCTTTAGTAA
This sequence comes from Uromys caudimaculatus, assembly GCA_028551405.1. Lineage (NCBI taxonomy): Eukaryota > Metazoa > Chordata > Mammalia > Rodentia > Muridae > Uromys > Uromys caudimaculatus. Next base: position 53,360,632 of record CM052708.1, read on the forward strand.
ACCTTTTAATTCATTGTGATAGAGACCCTATGAATTATTAAAGTCCTATTCAGTTACCCATTTGTATTATCCACCTGGGAGTACTCTGATTTTTCCAAAGCTTGTCTCAGGCATGGCCCATCTCACAGTGTTCCCACTTATAAACTGCTGATTTGCCAAATCCCAACCCACCCTCTTTCACAGTGCAATGGACTGCTTCAGTGCCTCCTGAGAAGCAAGAGAAATGTCCAGTAGCAAAGCATTCTCTCCTTTAGCAATTCAGGGTAAGGGTGAGGACATTAGCCCACTTCAGATAGTTCTACCGTGTTATCCCTCTTGTATTTCCCACTGTAGCTCCTAAGGCTTACCTCATGACCAAACCTAGTCACCCGAAGGCAACCTCTAAAGCTCACTTAGCCAATAAGTTTACAACAAATACTAAAAACTGGGGAAATGACTATTATCATTTACTTTGGCATCAGCTAGCCCATTTCCAACAAGCAAACCACCACTTGGAAACTTCAAGTTATTAATGTCTTCTCTGTATGTTGGTACATGTGGTGGTTTGAATAGGTATGGCCCTATTCAAACCTATAGTCATGGTGTCTCTTCAGAGCAATGGAAACTCTAAGATAGAAGTTGGTACCAGAGACTAGGGTATTGCTGTGATAGGCCTGACCATGATTTTGTTTGGAGGAAGGTGGATTTGGAAACTTTAGATTAGGAAAGCAGTGAAGTGCTTTAAGTGGGGCTTAGTGGGCCCTCCTTATAGGAACATGGAAGATGGTGGTACTGAGAGTGACTTGAACTATAGGGGCCTGGCTAAAGAGGTTTCAGAAGAAAAGAACTTTAGCATGTTGCCTAGAGATTATTCTTGTGATATCTTGGTGAAGAATGTGGCTGAATTTTGCTCTTATCTAAAGAGTCTGCCTGAGGCTAAGGTAAAGATATTTAGATTAATTGCACTGGCAAAAGAAATCTCAAAGCACCCTAGTATAGATTCTGTCCTGTGGTTCACTCCTATGAAGAACAGTTTGATTGAAAGGAATAAGCTCAGCAAGGAAAAAACAATGTATGGCTCAAGGGCTAAAGGAGCACCAGGAAGAGAAATGGAGCTAAATACTGTGTTCAAGGAAATACATAAATTAAACCTATTAAATGGAATTAAGGGAGTAGGGACATTAGGGCAAGATCCCACCTAGCTAAACTTCCATCTTGTGAAAAGGAATTAAAGAAAAACTTAGGTTCAGGCCTTTAATCTCAGCACTCAGGAGACAGAGTCATGCAAATCTCTGAGTTCAAGGCCAGCCTGGTCTACAGAGTAAGTTCCAGACAGGCCAAACTTAGGCAGTGAAGGAAACCATCAAAAACAGAAAGCTGGTGAAGATGTAATTGAACAAGAAGGCCACGTTTTAGCCCCAACAAGCAGCAGAATTTGGAAGCTTTGGCCATGTGGTTCTGGATTTAGAGTCAAGGACAGAAGAAATAGGTTATGGAATCTCCCTCTGCAATTAAGGAATGTTGCTGAGGCCAGGCATGTGTCAAGGGGTATCTCTTCATAGAATTCCAGAGAGGCCATTGTGTGAGGCAGTGAAGTTGAAGCCGGGCTTGCCTTGGAGACCCCAAGATGTTGGAGGTGCCATAGTCTTGGGATACCTGTCAAGGAAAGCTGCTAACTGGGAATTGAACCAGCTTAAGAGAGAGAAGTGTGCTGCAGTCAACAAAGCTGAAAGGAGCTGGAGCTCTGAAGAGCATTTTGACATCAGACATGGAGATGCAGAATTTAGAGTTTGCCCAGCTGGTTTTCGGTCTTGCTTTGCTCCAGTATTTCCTCACTGTGCTCCCTTCCCTATATTTTAGAGTGGTAATATATATACGTTAGAAGTATGTGATCTGCTTTTTGATTTTGATTTTTTTTTTTTTTTTTTTTTAGGGAATTACAGTTAAAAGATTGCATGAATGTCAGAAGAGACTTTGCACTTTGGACATTTAAAGATTGTTGAGACTATGGTAGACTATGGAGACTTTTGAAGTTAGACTAAATGTATTTTGCAGTATGTTATGGCTACAAGCCTATGGGGGCCAGGGAGTGGAATATGGTGGTTTGAATAGGTATCACTGCCATAGACTCCTGTGTTTAAATGCTTGGCTCACGGGGAGTGGCACTATTAAGAGGCCTTGTAGGTGGAAGTGTGTCACTGTGTAGATGGGCTTTGAGGTATTAAATATGCTCAATATTCTCCTGCTGCTGCTTGGTATCAACATGTAGAATTCTCAGCTCCTTCTCCAAGACCATGCCTGCCTGCATACTGCCATGCTTCCTGCCATGATGATAATGGACTGAACCTCTGAACTGTAAGCCAGTCCCAGTTAAATGTTTCCTTTATAAGGTTATGGTGTCTCTTCACAGCTCAATTCTCTAGGCACAGAAAACATCGCCTTCTAGAGCTGGAGAGATGGCTCAGCAGTTAAGAGCACTTCACTATTCTTTGTTTTTTTCCACCATCATGATGTGTCTGACTCTATTGGACTATTCCTTGTGAGTTTCTCTTACAAGAGTTTGAGTCAGAGGACTGATTTGTGCCAAGACACAAAAGCAAACTGCCCAGTTCCCCCAGTGGATTCAGATGAAAACTCACAATAAAACCAGGTACATTTCCAAGAGGAGACACTGGAAAAGCAAAAGAGGTCTATGAGCTGGCAAAAATAATCATGATTTACCAGTTATGACTTACCTCATCACACTGAAAATGTCACCACTGCCCCAACAGTTGACATGTTTAGGAATCTGACATTTCTTTCTGTTTGATCTGTTCTGGTTGGTTGGCTCAATAAAAATATGCAAGGCTTTCTTTAAAAGACTATGTGTAATGTTATTGCATTCTCTAACTTATTTATTTGTGTGTGTGTGTGTATGTGTGTGTGTGTGTTCTCTCACATGTGCCTATTCAGGCAAGCACACATGTGCCACCACATGAGTGTACAGGTGAGAAAACTACTCTCACAAATCAGTTCTCTCCTTCCACCATGGGGTCCCAGGATTGTCCTAAGGTTTTCAGGCTTTCTGGGCAAGTACTTCTGTTTGGTGATCCATCTTGCCACCTTTCCTCACACAAACCCGCTTTGTCATACAAAGTCTCATGCATTGTCACAGTTGCCCTTCAGTACTCTATGTAACCAAGGTTGATGGCCTTGAACTTCTATTCCTCCTGCCTTCACTTTCCAGAATGCTGCGGTTACAGACATGCACCAGCATACCTGGCTTATGTGGTCCCAGAGCTGGAACCCGGGGCTTAGTGCCTATCAGGTAGGCACTCTACCACGAGAGCACCAGCCTCTCTGTTGACTGTGAAGGGAAGAAGCCAAGAAGGAATTCTATTGCACAACACCCAACAATGTTTCTAAAACTTGTCTTTCCAAATTCCTCTCGTCAGAATTAAACTCCCACATCTGCTGTTTCTCTCTGCTTCTCTTTCATTTTCTCCCCTTTTCTGCTGTCTTTAGCCTTGCTTTTCTCTCTCTTCTCCTGGGACAACCTGACTGCTGCAGACAAGCTCTGCAGAGGACCTAGCAGCCTGTTCTCACTAGGTAGAGAGGCTCCTCCCCCAGAGGAGTCAAGGAGTAGACGGGACCTAGTATTTTAGCCATCTCAAGTGTTTAAATGGATTCACTAATTTTAGATTTCTTTATTTTATGTGTATGACCATTTTTCCTGTATGTGTGTCTGTGTACCACATGTGTCAGATCCTCTGGAACCGAGGTTATGAACCAACATATAAGTACTGGAAACAAACCCTATCTCTTATAGGAGCACAAGTACTAGTCATCACTAGCCACCTCATTTCAGCTTTATTTTCCTTTTTAAACTTCCGTACCCATATCCCTGATGTGTTTCCAAGGAGTACACACAGCCCACTTTCCCCTCAGAATGGCCATTGCCGACCAAAGTGCAAAAGGACTGTCCAACCATGCGTGTTATGGATGACTGCATACATCCACGCTTTCTGTGGATCACCTACACCCTTGTCCTTGGTGACCCGCTCAGTTCTTCATCACTGGAACTATTCAGGAAGGAGAATGACAGACACATCAGAGACCCTTGGTGTCTAAGATTTAGTGATTGCAAATGTTCCTGCTCCTATCTATCCTTCAGTTATAACCAACTAATAATTGTTATCAGACTTCCTCCCTCTTTCCTTCTCTCCCTCCCCCCCTCCCTTCCCCTTTCATATCACTAAGAATCAAGTAATCTCATCTCACAAACCTTAGAGTGGAGACAGCTCTGAAGAGTACTTGCTTAGCATCCGTGAGACCCTGGGTGATCTCCAGCACTACATAACCAACTATGATGGTGCTCACCTGTAGTGTACTTGGGAGATGGAAGCAGGCCATTGTCCTTGGCCATGAATTCAGTTCAAGGTCAACTGAGATTCATGAGAGGCTGTGCCAGTAAAATAAGATAAATATAATAAATAAATAAACATGGCCTTAGCAGTCTTAGCAAGGTGAGGAGGCTGAGGCAGAAGATCATACATTCCAGGTCAGCCTGATCCATTTAGCAAGATCCTTTAAAAATACATAAATTTTTAAAAAGCTAGAATCTCCATCTATAGTCTATTCATGATTCAGACAATTATGGTATCCCAAGGTTAAGTGTTATTTGTCTAACTCTTCATTTGTGCTTATCTAAGTGCGTCCTGTTTGCAATTGTAGTAGTACTTCCCGAAGAATTGGACTTGCTGTCTAACCCACATCCATGGGACACACACACTTGGCATGACTCATTACGGGAAGTAGAACACTTAAGAAGTGATAGTTGTGGCCAGCACCCAACTTCCATTATTCTAGGAGGGAAAAATAAACTCCGTGCCAAACTTATTAGTCAGACTTCTTTTTAGAGATAAGTAAGAGGAACTCAGTTTATGCTAGCTTAAGCAAAAAAAGAGCAGACTTGTTGACTTAACTGAGAAATCTAGAAACACTTCAGGCCATAGTGCCAGGGCCTTTGTGAACACGGGTCAAGAGCTAGACCCATTCCTAGCCCTTGGGAACCCAAACTTAAACCTATTTGTAATGATTTAGTTTCTAAATTTCTCATGTCTGTTTGCTCTATCTTAGTAGTTTCATTTATTTTTCTTACCTCAAAAGAGCCTCCCTTCCCCCCAAAGGACTTCCTTCATATACTTGGGAGCACAGTTTGTTGGCAACTCACAACTCTGACATTTCAACTTAGCAACTCTAGCAGAAAACAGCCTCTTCTCTCCCAACTACCTCTTGTTGGTCAAGGGAAAGACTGTAATTGACTGCGGTGATAAAATGTCCCACCCTCTGGACCACTGATCCTAGAAAGGGTAGGATTCTAGGATCGTGAAGCCAAATGAAACCACAGGGAGAGCTGGCTGAGGGTTAAAGAGGGCTGGCTTGCTGCTCTTCCAGAGGACTAGAGTTCAGTTCCCTGAATCCACAATGGGCAGCACGACCCAGCCTGGAACTCCAGCCTCAGGAGATCCAGCATCTCTGATTATCACGGGAAACTGCACTCACATATACCACATGCAAGCACACACACAATTTAAGATAATAATACATCTTTAATAACTAACCCCAGGGAATAGAGGAGTAATGTTCCAAATCAGAGACACTGACAGAAAATCAAAAGTCCTCACAAAATTGGGTCAGCGCTTTTTTTGGGGGGAGGGGGGTGTCAAAGGCCTCCTGTTCCCTTGCTTCTTTATGTTTGTGACTTCTGACTGACTAGTGTCTTTATGTGCTTCAAGTCCTCAGATATACAACGGTTACCCCGTAGTAATGGATACAGTAACAAATGACTGGATACGGTCTCAAATGAAGTGTATGCTAGAGTTTCTCCGTGCTTTGTATTTTTCAGATGAATGGAAACTCAGTTGAGGAAGGTATTGCCCTGTGTTCGCTAATTTTTGCGAATCCATTTGTGGAGCACTTTAGGTTGTGTGAGCAACCCTCTGGCTCATCCTATGAATTAGAAAAACCAAGCGCGAGAGATTGAACTGCCTAGAACAACCCCCGAAGGGCTTATTTGTGTGTCTGTGGCCAGATGCAAGCAGTGAACTACGTGAGGACGAGCAAATGAATCAGTTCCTGGATTTAAAAAAAAAAAGTGGCAGAGACCCACTTAGGAACATGCACGCAGCGGGCGTCCACCTCTTCGGCAGCCACACTAGAAAAACCGCTCCACAGTCCTACCCTAAAGGATCCAAGAATTTCAGGGCCTAAAAAACGGTGTGCATGCACCCTTCACCAACCACAGTACTGTGTGTGTGCAGGGTGGAAGGCGCACAGGCGAGGAACTGTGCAGCAAGTAGGAACTTGTTTGAAGACACGGCTGCGCCCGATCATCCAGCTCCTTTCCAGGCCCACCGCAGCCCCAGCCCCCAGCCCGCTCCGCTCCCTCAGCCCGCACTCCGGGCCACATTTTCGCGCTCGCTCTCCCGTCCCCCCTCCCCTCCAACACCGGGTTACTGCTCCCCCGCCAGGAGTAAACAAGCAGCCAGAGCCCGCAGCCAGCAGGCCGGGCCCCTGAGCCCAGTTTCCTGCGCCAGCCCTAGCAACAGGCCCCGCCCCCACGACAGGCCCCGCCCACATGCCTTTTTCCACTCCCCCCTCCCCCCAAGCCTCCACCCCTCCATTCCTTCTCTCGCCGGGTCCCGGAGCTGTAGAGGCCCGGGGCCTTCAGCCAGCCTCCTCCCAAGGGACCGACCCGCCCACGCGCCCACGCCCACGTGACTCGCGCTAAGGGCGGGAGAGAAAAATTGAGCTGGGGGCGTGGCCAGATCCCGCCCCGCCCTGCGGCCTGCGCGGCCTGGCTCTGCTCCAGCCCGCTATCCCGGCTGGGCTTCGTGGCGGTGTAGGTACTACTGCTGTTTCTGCAGGCACAGCGCACTCCGCTCCATCTTCTCTACAGCCTTCGCTCGGCTGAACCTCTTAAATTTGCTGCCAAATTCTGGGTCGAGCCCCAGAATCGACCTTTCGGTCTTTAAACGAATACCTTCCGGCTGCGTAAACGCGCCCCCTGCGCGGTCAGGATGACGCTGGTTGCCCTTTCCTAGAAGGTGAGCGAACTTGAGGTTCAGGACTGAGAAAGGAGATCCACTGTCAGACACCACCTCCTGTTGCTCCTCTGTCTGGTCTCTTACTGCACTTCAGGGTCAAAAGACTGACCACTCCAAACCAGTCCAGTCAGCACCCTCTCAACCCCCACCTCATCGGGGACCTGCTAATGGAGCTAGGCACAGCTGGCAAAGAGAGGTGGGGAACCTTCCCAGCAGTACTTTCTTGTGCCTGTGACAAGAGAAAGGACTGGGCAGGCCAGAATTCCAAAGCCCGCTTCTCCACCTATTTGTTATCTTGGGCAAATCATTTGACTTCTCTTTGCTGGATTCCAGAGATGACTTATAACCCGGAGAAGTGACAGTAACCACCTAACAGAGATGTTGCACAGATTAATGTCAGTAGATCAGGTGTTCAGAATAGTGATTGGCATCCAAGCTAATACAAAAAAAATCACTCAGGAGTGGTCCCTGTTCTATGTTGTCTTCTTAACGTGCTCTCTGCAGCCTGCTAGTACCTGCAGCAGCCTAAGAAGGCTTTAGGGGCCTAAAGCCAAGGTTACCACTGGGGAGTAGCGAGGATAGAGGAACAAACACAGGATCTCTACGCTGGCTAAAGCAAATGCACCGTATGACTCATTACACTTGAAGTCTTGTGGGATGGAACCCGGATCTTGTACCTGCTATTGCAGCCCTCCACCACTGAGCTACACCCCCATTCCTCTTTGTACAGATTAATTTGAGAACTTGTGACTCTCTTTCACGAGCAGCTGAGATTACAGGCTTGAACTACCTGACCCAGCACCAACAAATTTCTAAGTGGAAGGAATGTCCAATGAACGGGCTGTGGTGCTGAGGAAAGAAGTGTGAATGGTGGGATTCGGGAACAGGAGGAAGATGGGGTTCTGAGCAGGAAGCTGGCCATAGGCCCAGACAGGATAGGGAGATACCTCTAGACCCTGGTCTTTTATTCTGACCCCTCATGTAGTAAATTACACAAGTGATAGGTTGCTCAGGTGCCTTCAGACAGAGCCTTTTTGCTTTCCTTTATCAGGCCTCTTTGTGCTTAGCTGCAACTCCATCCTGTGGGTACCAGTGGCTAACAAATGTTTCAATGTGTGTTAAATGAAAATTTATATACACCACCCTCTGGACCCATCACTTTATCTTTTTCCTTCCTTCTTTCCTTCCTCCCTCCCTCTTTCTCTTTCTTTCTTTCTTTTTTATTTTCTGAGACAGAGTTTCTCTGTGTAGCCCTGGCTGTCCTGGAACTTCTCTGTAGACCAGGCTGGCCTCGAACTCACAGAGATCACCTGCCTCTGCCTCCCGAGAGCTGAGATTAAAGGCCTGAACCATCACTGTTCAGAACCTGATCTTAAGAAAAATAATCTTAGGGCTGAAGAGATGGCTCAGTGGTTAAAAGCACTGGCTGCTCTTCCAGAGGCCCTGAGTTCAATTCCCAGCAACCATGTGGTGGCTCACAACCACCTGTAATGGGATCTCATGCCCTCTTCTGTCATGCAGCCATAAATGCAAATAGAGTTCTCGTGTACATAAAATACATACATAAATAAATCTTTGAAAAGAAAAGGAATTTTAATTTAATCCCACACTTGGGGAGGCAGAGGAAGGGCAGATCTCTGAGTTTGAGGCCAGCCTGGTCTACACACAGAAACCTTGTCTCAGGGGGCAAAAGGGGGGGGGGTAGCCGGCATGGTGGCACACACCTTTAAATCTAGCAGGCAAATCTCTCTGATTTTAAGGCCAAACTGGTCTACGTAGCAAGTTCCAGGACATCAAGGTCTACGTGATAGACCCTGTTTCAAAAAAAAGCAAGAGAAAGAGGAAGAAGAATAAGACAAGAAGAAATTTTAGGGGCTGGAGAAATGGCTCACAGGTTAAAAACATTTGCTGCCAGAAGACCTGAGTTCAGTTCCCAATGCTCAAATGGCTTACATGTAACTCTAGTGCCAGGAAATCTAATGCCCTCTTCTGGCCTCTGTGCTCTGCACACATGTGATACCCATGTACCCGTGCAGTCTCTCACGCATACACATAGAACAAATAAATCTTAAACATATTTAAAGGAATTGTTGTTTCTTTACTCAACTCCAGAATTATAGGAAGCCAAGAAAGGCATTTACCTGGGGTATAAGCCAATTAGACTTAGAGCCAAATTTCTACTTTTCAGCTGACTGTTAGTGCCGTCATACAGGATTTGGGAGGGAAAATAATACAAAGGGTGGGAGCTGGGGCAAGAGAGAGTTCAGTGGGTAAGAGTGCTTACTACACAAGCATGAGGACCTGAGTTCAAATCCCAGTGCCTGCCTGTGAACACCTGTAAAACAGTACTTTGTTGAGGCATGGGATCACTGGGCATACCGACCTAGCCTAGCTCCAGGTACAGTAAGAAACCCTGTCTCAAGGAAATAAGGCCAGGAGGCATAAAACAGGATATTCAATGTCCTGGTCTGGCATCTATGCTCATGCATGAACACACACACACACACACACACACACACACACACACACACACACACACACACATTACTACACAGGACTTGCAAGAGCCAAGAGAACTTCATTCAGCTATCAGGAACACTCACTGCAAGAGGGGACTTGAGTGGTCTTTATGGATCAGTAAGATTTGGGTCCTAGGGAAAGAGAAGTTGTGAGAGAGGAAGTGGCTTTTCACTAAGGCTGCAATGGAAGTTTATGGGGGTGAACAAGGAAACCAGTTGGCTAAGAAGAGAGGTTTGTGTTGAATCTTAGTACGACAAGGTGTTGGAGGGTTGATGAGGCCAGATGTAGAGAAATTCTAACTTATGGGATAAGTTTTGACCTTTGTCTGTGGGGAAAAAAAAACCAACCCTGAAATTAGTGAACAGGGTGCTGAACCAAGACTGGGTACCAAGCAGAGATCTGCCAGCTTGGTCTGATTTGCATCTTTTGCAGACAGTTGCTTGCTGTATATTCATCCCCCACTCACAGGAAACACTACCAACTAGCTTGTGTCTGTTTCATCTCCAAATGAACATGATATTGTCAGGGAGCAGAGAAGCTCAGAGAGGGTGATCAAGAGAAGCAATATGCCTGATAAAGACTAGACTCTTTCATTGGGATATCTCATTTAATCTCCATCTTCTGGAGGGCTGTGCTACTTCCTCATTAACTCCCATAAAGCTAGGCTCTTGCCAGCCTATTGGCTTTTATTAATAAGCATCTTCATTCTTTTTTAATATTTATTTTAGTGCATATGCCTGAGTGTATGTTTGCGTACCACATGCACGTAGGGACCTGAAGAGGTCAGGAGAGGGTGCCAGATCCCCCCGGAACTGACAAACGGTTACCGATGGCTGTGAGCCACCACAAGGGTGCTAGTAACTGAATTCAGGTCCTCTTTGAGAGCAGCAGATGTTCTTAACCACCAAGTTGTCTGTCCAGCCAGCCCATCATCTTCATTTTTGAAAACTGAGCTCCACAGTTCCAAAGACATCTCTTCTGATTAAAAATTAGTTACTACATGCTATCAAGGGGTTGCAATTAAGAAGTATTGCTTGAGTTAGTCATGTTGGTACACATATATAATCCCAGTGCGGGAGAGTCAGGAGCAGAAGGGCTGAAAACTCAAGGCCAGACTGGGCTACACATTCTCAACAAACCAAGGGACTATCTCACTAGTAGAGTATCCTGGGTCAGAGTATGGCTTAAGGGATAACTGTTCAGCTCTGTACCACTTGTAAATCAGTCCCTCACGCCTAACCTGAGATTCTTCACCCATGACATTCATGCATGTCAACAGCTGTACACATGGCCGGCACGCCTCAAAGCCCCCTTCCCACAGCTATTCTGGTGGTAGCTTATGCAGTGAAAGTGGAAAGTAGATTGCACAGTCATAGATCTCAGAGGTAGGAGAGCTAGAATTCAAGCCAAGATATCCATTCATTTATTGGAGTTTTCATTCATTCTCCGGTAGTTTTGTTTTTGCTTTGAGACTCCTGCTCAGGCTGGCTTTAAACTCATAGATATTCCTGCCTCAGCCTCTCAGTGCTGGGATTACTGGCATGCGCCTCTATGTCCAGCTTCAAACCCATGTTTGATGCCAAAGCTCACACCTGCTGCTTCTCACACCTTCTACTCAGAAGGAAAACATGGGCAGACCAACTCCCAGGTCCTTTAGGGTGACCCGATTGGGTTCTCCATTTTGAAATTATTTTACAAACCAAACTTTTCTCTTTTCTTATGTTTAATAAGAGAAAATACACATCTTGTATCTTGGGAGGCAGACAAGACTAAGTTAGAATTCTATTTCTGCTTTTTACCAACCAGTCCCAGAGGCTAATGAAATGGAAGAAACTTAAGCTTCAGGGCCTCACACACAGAAGCCCCTTGCAAGCTGCCTGCTCAGCCTCAGACCTCTCAGCATCGTTGTCCCCAATAACTGTGTGTGCTTCAGAATCCAGACATCTGGAACTGCCCCAAATGGATGGGCTCCATCGATTTTCTTTACAACACTGTTTTCACAACCTGGGTTCTGGTCTATTAGCTGAACATCTAGCCAGTGAAGAATGCTAAAGCTGCTGAAATAACCTGAAGAACTGGATCTCAGAGAGCTGGAGGCCCAGGCAAAGGTCACACAGTCCAATGGACAAAGGAAACTTGTGATCTGTTTGTTTAGTAGTTAACTCCAAACCACTGCAGTATTTATTCCCTGAAAGGTTGGCAGTCCTTTCCAAAAATGATGCGTGTACATGAAAAGAAGTCAGCCTTTTGATTTTCTTCTCAGTAACTGCTGTGACTATCTAATGGGATGTGTACACCCACTGAACATTACAGTTTCCCAACCCTTACAATCGGATTGCACTCAACAACCCTCATTTCCCAGGCCCCATCAGTCTTTACACAGTGCCTGCCTGTTAACATGGCATCTACCAAGACCTAACTCTATGAAGGCCAAAATGAACTTAATGCTTGCTAATTCAGAAACTGCACTGCCTTTACTAGTCCATGTCCCCATGGCAGAGGTCAGGTATCATTGCAATTTTCTTGAATGTTTATAAAATGCCCCCAGGCATGGCAAAGACAGGATGATCAAAAATTCAAAGTCATCCTTTATTATATAGGAACTTTTGAAGTAAGCTGGGCTACATAAGACCCTGTGTAAAATATTACAAGTCCTTTTGCAAGAAAAAGACACAAGCCATGAAAGAGGATAACTGAATCATTGTGTGTGTGTGTGTCTGTCTGTCTGTCTGTCAGGTAAGTGAGTATAAATGTGATTTATAGTGGGTGAAATCCCAGTGAAGCTCCATGGCTTCGGAACAGCTATTCTTTTTGTTTGTTTGTTGTTGTTGTTTTTGAGACATGGTTTCTCTGTATAACCTGGCTGTTCTGGAACTCTGTAGACCATACTGTGGCTTAGGCACTACCTTGCCACCACTGCCTGGCTCAGAACAGCCTTTCCAACTGCAGAGAAATTAACTGAGATATGAACTAGACAAGTATCTGAGTGGCTTCCTAAAACCAGCTGTGTGATGTTTTAATCCATGAGTTAGTTAGAATAAAAACATAATTATTTATTAATAAAATAAAATATAAGGCCAGGCATGGTGGCACAGGTCTTTAATTTCAGCACTTGGGAGACAGAGGCAGACAGACCTCTTGAGTTTAGGGGCAGCTTGGTCAACATAGCAAGTTCTAGAGTCAGCCAGGTTACATAGCAAGACTCTGCCTTAATCAACCAATCAATCAATCAATCAATATCTTAAGGTACCTCTGTAACTTTGTTGTATTGCTCTACAGTATCTTGCAATTAGTAGAAGATTGATTCAGAAATGGTTAGAAATGATCTCAAAAGAAAGTAATGGACATCTTGGTTGTCTTCAGCAGGATAGAACAGGAGAGATTGGTGTCATATTGCCCCAAGCATGTTCTATCTTATCTGATCCCAGGAGTTACCATGTCTGGGCCAGGTCTGGGACTTGAATGAGTAAGCTGTATACAGCTTTGTTCACAGCTTGCCACAATGTCTATGCTCAACTATACACAGGAACTCTTCCTGAAGTCTCTTTTCTGGTGCATCCTGCCACCCCCGGTTGGTGTGAAAACACAGTGCTGGATTGTTTGGCGGCCTGGGCTTGCATCCTGGATCTGTCACTTAGGTTGTATGACACCTTGGCCATCTCCTCTTTCCAAAGTTTCTTCTAGTCTTAATGTCTCTGAATCTCACATCTGCCCTCAGACTCTCTGCTCAGTAGCTGAGGTGTGTGCATCTGATTTCACTGTAGTGTCCTTAGAGCGGGAGGGAAGGTACTCTTTCTTCCTCAGTGCATGTCTTCAGGCTGTCCTTCAACCAGGAAGAATTCTAATGTTCAGCAGGCACATTTCTGGAAAGGAGGAAGAAACAGCAGTGTCAAGAACTACTAGAGGGTGCTGGCACCAGAGATGCTAGCACCAGGGGTGCTGGAAGTACTTGCTGACTGACTTGAGGAGATTCAGTTTAGGAAAGCCATACGTCTATTGATAAGTGCATTTCTTTGTATGTATATACCACACATGTATACTATACAAGAACCAGAAGCCAGTTCTGGTGGCTTATACTGGTATTGCCAACACTCCAGAGCCCAAGGCAAGAGGATAGCAAGCTTGAGACCAGCCTGGGCTGCATTGCAAGCCCTACGTCAGCCTGGACAAGATGGCAAGACCCTATCCCAAACAAAACAGAAGAAATCATTTTTAAAAGTCAGAAGAAAATTGTAGAATTGAAGTAATATTGAAATTATAAAACACCACGTTACACAAGATTTATTTTTTAAGATTTTTATGTTTATTGTATGTGTATGAGTGTTTGCCTGCGTGTATGTGTACCTGGTCTGGAATACCTGAGGAGGGCAGAGGAGGGTACCAGATTCCTTGGAACTGGAGTTCCAGGCAGTTTTCAGCTACCATGTAGATGCTGAGATCCCAACCCAGATCTTTTGCAAAGGGCCCCTAACCACTAGGCATCTCTCTAATCCCAATATTATTGTTTTTGACGCTCTGAAAATAATCTTCAGCAGTGTGAGCATGCTATATGCTTTCAGTAATGTCTTAAAATAAAATGTAAGCTATAAGGAGATTGGGAAAAAAATTAGAATCCCAGATATATGTAAGCTTTGGGTCTGGGCAGGAAGTCAAGGGGGTCTTCCTCTCTGCAGGACTTCTTTTAAGTATGATTTCTCTGAAAGACTTCCTTTGTTACACTGCTCTCTCCCTGTCTCACAGTCAAGGATCAGGTGATTAACCAATCCACATCCATAAAAAAGACAGTTTATCAGGAAAGCTTGCGGGAAAGCTAAAAAGGCAGAATCTGAGTTACTCAAGATCTTGACACACACCCCAAACCCCCAAACCCCCAGGAACCAGAGTTCAGGAGGCATCTGCCCTGCCTAGCCTGGGGCTTCAGAAACTTATCTGCTTCTATCAGGAAGTCAACCTCAGGACTGCCCAGAGCCAGACATAGACAGATCCTGAGGCTGCATATTCTAGCAGACTGAGCTCAGGGATGCTGGTGTCTAGCCTCAGTGACATAGCCAGCTAGGTGACCAAATGGCCTCTTCTGTGAAATGTGGAGTGGGCAGTAGACACTCCATATAGCTTGAAAGTGCCATCATTTCCTGATTTGACAAGAACAGGAGAAATAGTATGAAAGAAGAAAAGCAGGCCCACCTAGAAAGGATGGTCAAAGTCATTTCTTTTTTGTTATGTGTAGGAAGGGGCGGGCTGGGGAGATGTGCCCCTGAATGCAGCTGTTCAAGGAGGTGAGAGGTGTCAGTCAGGTCCTCTGGAGCTGCAGTTACAGGCGGTTGCAAGCCATGTGTGATGTGGGTGCTGGGAACTGAACTCAGGTCCTCTGGAACAGCATCAAACAAACTTAACCAATTAGCCAACTCCAGAGCAGTTTTGAGATGCATTATGGGGCAAGGGATCCAGATAGGAGCTGCCTGGATGTACATGGATGTAAAGGATTTCAAGATCAGGGCAAATCAGGCAGGTTCTATGTGCAGGCAGGGAGCTGAATTTGTGGTTCTGAGCAAGGAATCCCTATTTGGGGGTCACCTGAGATAAATCCTTGGGGTGTTGAGCATGCAGCCAAAAAAAAGGAACTGGCAAAAGTGGTTGCTCTTAAGTAAGGTGTGCTGTGGCCGTGTGGACACGGTACATAAGATAAGGGCTTCCCTGAGACTCCCCCCACACCCCCCCACTGAAGCAGAGAGGAGAAACTGACACATGCTGTCAGTGACAGAACAGTAAGATGCTAGGCAACTGTCCCCACCAGCCTCAGTTTCTATAACTGTAAAGTGAAGGCCAATGTCCTTGCCACTTAGGGTTGGTATGACTTCATTAGTGACCAGGAGTGTGCAGGCTGGTGCCCAGGAGAGTGGTTTAATGCAATGCTAACTGAGTATGCTGGCATACTCTTATGATGCCAGCTTTAAGGAAACTGAGATAGAAGGATTTTATGAGTTCAAGGCCAACCCGGGCAACATAGTACTTTGCTAGGCAGACCCACATATCAGAATCCTGTCTCAAGAAACGGAAACAGCCAAAACAACAACAAAAATCCACCCCCCAAAGCATTAAAAAACAAACAAAAATCTTCATCTTCAGGGTGTTACTCAAAGTCCCTTTGGCCAGTCGATTTGGAGAACAAATTCTGGACCATGATTTTCAACGGGCCTGCACTAAGTGGCAGTCTCGGACTGACTCCCCATTTTGAGACTTACATAATGTAGCCCAGGCTGTCCTTGACTTGTGATCCTTCTGTCCCAACCTTCCCATGTTGGGATTATAGGTTTGAGCTACCACGTGACTCTAAGGAACTCTGTTGTTATTTTTGTTACTGTTTTTTTGTTTGTTTGTTTGTTTGTTTGTTTGAGACAAGCTCTCTCTACATAGCCCTGAAACTCTAAGTAGACCAGGCTGATCTTAAACTCAGGAGAATTTGTTCCTGCCTGCTGAGTGTTGGGACTTCAGGCTGTGCCACCAAGGGACACCTGGCTCCAAGGGACTCTTACTAAGATAATTATTATGCTTCTTCAACATGTAGTCTTTGACTTCGTTTTGAGCCTGACTCCATGGGAGCAGCTCAAACTATTAGCCCAGCTTACTGAGTCTACTGGGAACCCGGGAGGGAGGCTAACTGGAATCAAGGCCTGCACTTGGAGGCCCTGGGGAAACACCGCATACTGTCTCCCTCTGGGCTCATCAAAGTACTGATTTAGTGATACAATTCTGAAGCTCAAGAACTGGTCAAAGGTCACCATAGTCAGACCATATGAGTTTAACTGTTTTGTTGTGTGTTTGTTTGTTTGTTTGTTTGTTTAAAATGAGGCAAAGAAGGAAATGTTTGGGACCTACAAAAAGCCTGGTATACAGCAATACAGCCAAGTAGTCAAGGGACAGTAAAACCACTTAGTCTTTCTGAACAATGTTAGCATAGAACCATTACCCATATTTAGAATGTGTCCAAAAAAAAAAAAAAAAAAAAAAGGAAGATGTAAGAGCCATAAGCACAAAAAGCAAACCTAGGTGTGAACTGGCTGGTGCTTGTGATCCCAGTACTTAGAAAGTTGAGGCAGGAAAATTACTCCCAACTCAGGGGAGAGGAGGGAACATCAGATGTCTCAGCTAGTAGAGGTGCTTGCTCCATTGAACTGAGTCTTGGCTAAAGCTTGATTGAACTGAGTCTTGGCTAAAGGAGGACTGACTCCTGCAAGTTACCCTAGTACCTCCCAAGTCACCCCTCCACCGATAAGCTGATTAAAAAATAGTTTACAAGCAAGATACTAAATGATTTATGCAGAATTATCAAGTATGTAAAGAAATCTAGACACGTCAAAACATGAAACATTCCAGTATGTGAAGAATTCAATTTGGGGCTATAGGATTCTGAGTGTTCTATTTGGGGAAGAATCTAATTATTTACACATTTCCGTGTTTGCCAGTTTATGCGCTAAGCTATCTATTACTTTCTAAGGTGGTGGTCGAGGTTGAAAATGTTCCCAAAGCTCCTGCTTCCTTTCCAATTCACCGAATCAGGAGAGTTTTTTTCCAGGACCCATCTTAAATTGCGCAAGACCTTTGGGCACACAGACCCTTTGCGGCTGCAGTGGAAGAAGTGGTGGAACCCAGGGGAGGCAGGCAGGGTCACTCAAGTCTCTAGCGTTCCTCTGCACAGCGGACCAGCGATCCTCCTTCCACTGGCTGGGGTCGGTGACCCCACCCCCCGCAACGCGAGGCCTGTGGTGCAAGGTCCTGCATTGAGTTGCAGCTACAGCGAGGCAGTCGTCATTCCCTCTCCCCTCCCCATCCCGTCCCACCCCACCCCCACTTCAAGTTTCGGCCAAGCTCCGACCAAGCTTGCAACACGATCGCCCCCATCACGATCGCGGCAAACGGAGCCTCCTGGAGGCCCCTCCCCGTCAGGCTAGTCTTAGTGCGCCAGAGGCAAGCGCAGAACGCGGACGTGCCCGGGTCCACGGAGGCCCCAACACTGCTCCGGACCCGCCCTGTCAGGGGACATCGGGCCAACACAGGGCCCCAGAGGCGGCCTTGCACGTTCCAGCCCCGCGACTGTGGCGCCTCCCTGTGCCCACAGGCGGGCGTCTGTGCGGACTGCCAGGGACACCCGGCCACTAGAGCCCAATCGCCCAAGGCGGCCTTGGGGCTAGGCATCACGCCAGGTTTCCTTCAGTGCCTTGCTTTTCCTGGGCTGCCCCACCCCTCACCCTCTCTTGCCTGGCTAGTTTCTGTCCCCACTCTGTCTCCAGCCCATGGCTAAATCTTCCTTCTGAAGGCCTTGAACCCATCCTTCACTTCTATCTATCATCCCCCCTTGCTAGAATATTCAGCGCCTCCCCACTGAACTGCCCTCTCAGGGTCAGTGAGAAACATTCCCAGACCAAGAATAGTCCACACCTGTGCCTTCACCCTGGGCCGACTGTGGAACTTGCAGGGTCCCGTGCAAAATGCAAGGCAGGGCCTCTTGCTCAGAACACTGACACAAGACAGCAGAACACCGACCCAAACCCAGAATCCTCCAAGGCTGGGGCACTTGCATCTGCCTCGGAGCCAGCAAGTCGGCCTTGCCAGTACGTTTTCTACCTTGAAGTGTATAATAGTGAAAGTAGGGTATGTGGGACAAATGATCTCTATTGTGCCTCATTTCTGGAGTCAAAGGTCCTTTCTTCACTTGTCACTGAATCACTGACACGGTTCACTCAGTCTTGATTCACAAAAACCCCTTTCCTGGCTGCAGAGGTGTGTGTATGTGTGTGTGTGTGTGTGTGTGTGTGTGTCCACCCACAGAAAGGGGCTGCCTCAGCAGAAAAAGCTTCTTGCCACCAAGCCTGAAGACCTGCTGTGGGAATTAGCTCTCTTCCATAATGTGGGTCCCAAGGGTTAAACTCAGGTCCTCAGGCGTAGCCTCAAGTGCTAGGACCCCAGGGCTGTACATATATTAAGCCAATGTGCTAGAAGTGAGCTATGTATGCCTCAAATGTTTGCTTTCCCTCCTCTTCTCCCCTTCTCTACCCTCTTCCTCCTTCCTTTCCTTTCTTCTTTGAGCAAAAAAGTAGGCAGAGCCTGGGGCCCTTCTAATTACAAGATGATTTGCAAATATACAGGTACCAGTAAGGCCTGTCTCCCTAGCACCTTTCAAATTATTTCAGTAGTTACTTGTGTGTTTGTGTTGGTGGGTGGGTGGGGACAGGGGATGACTTTACCCACCTGACAGACACCAACTTAGTCAAATCATAGAAACCACAGGTCCTGAGATGAGTGGACTCTGTGCAGCCTGAGAGGACACAATAAGAAATGGTGGTATAAATACGGTGACACTTCAGTCTCCATGAAGCAAGCCTAGGTCTAACCACAAAGAAATACCGAACAACTCTGAACTGATGATAGCCTGCAAAACCAAGAAATCAAGGCTGTGAACATAGACGTAACTCGAGGAACTGCTCAAGATTGACACATATGATAACTGGGTCAACATGTGGCCTCTACAGAGGGCCTTAGTGAGACCATAGGCAACACTTGAAAGGCGAGCCTATAATCACAGCACATGGGGAGTGGGGGCAGGAAAAATAGGAGCACAAGGTCAACCTCAGGGTCTTATTGGGCTAGACTAGGCTTAAGGACAAACAGCAAACAACAGCAATAAAAAACCAAAACAAAGCAAATAAACAAAAAACCGAATAGGCTCAGGATAAAAAGAGGAAGTTGGGGCTGGAGTGATGGCTCAGTGGTTAAGAGCACTGGCTGCTCTTCCAGAGGACCTGAGTTCGGTTCCCCGCACCCATGTGGTAGCACACAAACATTTGTAATTCCGGTTTCAGGGGATCCAATGCCATCTTCTGGCCCTTGTGGGCACAGCACCCATGCAGGGATACACATGCAGACAAAACACTCATATACATAAAATAAAAACAAATCCTTCAAAAACCTTTTCGCCATCACAAACTCCCTCCCCCATCAGCTTTTCCTCTTAGCTCATGTCAGTAGAGAACAGTGTCCTGGTCACCCAAGCTTAAACACCTGCAGGTAGGCTTTCATGATTCTCTGGTCCTACTCACTCCTGTCCCTGAATCCTGCCAATTCTGGTTTTGTAAAATCTCTTCCACTTACCCACCTTTCTAATTAAACCTCTAAACTCTTAAAAGGGGGATTCAGCCTAACTCACAGAATTGTTTTTAGGAGGGTCTCTAAAAGGAATGTGTACGCATTGTGTAGATACAAGGTCTGATTACTGCATTTCCAGTTGGGATTACGGCTATTTACCACTGTAATTTCCTAGTTGGTGTTCTCAGCGTCCACCATCAATGTGTCCGGTATCCAGTTACCAGAGTCATCTGTTTAAAAGCACTCCTTCATCCTTTGGGGACCTTACTTTCCATGGTCCACACCCAGACTTAATCTATGATCAAGGTGGTCTGTCCTCATATCAAATGATTACAAATCGTGTCCCCACTTCAGAGAAAGGAAAAGTTAATGGACCAAACTTGCTGGGTTTGAAAACGCCCCCCTCTTGTTTCCCCCCCAGTAGTGAGATCCGCCCTGGGATCTGCTAGCATCTTGGACTACAAACGAATGAACCAACAGCATATCAATAGTGAGTATTTGGCAATAGCAGATGGAACCTCATTCTGAGGCTTGGTTTCTGTCTGGGCATGTGTTAGCAGTTGTGATTTTTGTAATTCATGTCAATTATAAGGTCAGTTTCCTTCTTGAAAAGTATTCCTGCCCCTCCCCCCCTTTTGAAGATGAAATGAAACGTATCAAAATCTCATCAGGAACCAATTACAGGAAACATGTATTCCAAATAAACACCAGAACCACGCATCCAGGGCTTCACCAACTCGTCCTTACTGCCACTCCCCTTGACTTCAAAGTCAGTTAATCCCTGTTCGTGTTTGCTGATGGCAGGGGTTGTTTGGGTTTGTTGAGATTCAGTCTTACTATGTAGCCCTTGCTGGTCTGGACCTTTACATAGACCATGCTGGACTTACTAAAAATGCAGATGCTAGCCAAGTGTAGCGGCACACATCTTAATCCCAGCCCTTAGGATATGGGCATGTGTGTGTGTGTGTGTGTGTGTGTGAATCTCTGTGAGTCCAAGGCCCTATCTATCTATCTATCTATCATCTATCTATCTACCTATCTATCTAGGTGCACTAGGGGAAGATGAGGCCAGATGACTCAACCTGTTAAGGTGCTTGCCATGTAAGTCTGCTGACCTGACTTCAGTCCCTGGAACCTATGGTGGAATGAGGGAACCAACTTTCAAAAGTTGCCCTCTGACTTCTATTTCCCTGGACACACTGTGGCATGTGCAGGCATCTGCATGTGTGAGCAGCTCTGTGCGCATGCACCCGCACAGCCACACACAAATACACACACACACACACACACACACACACACACACACACACACACACACACACACACGTCTAATAATGTATTAAAGAAGTTTTGAGGTAGTAGCTCATTATGTGGCCCTGGATACCTGGAACTTGCTATGTAGATCAGGCCGGCATCAAATTTACAAGTGATCCACTGGCCTCGCCTCTGGAGTGCTGAGATTAAAGGTGTGTACCGCCATGCCCAGTCAAGAATATATATCCTGAAGAAGAGTAATACAAGAGTTGTGGGGTTGATTGTCTCTTAAAGGCAACGTGTGTGTGTGTGTGTGTGTGTGTGTGTGTGTGTAAAGGTGCGGTCCTTATGATGGGACAGTTGGGAGGAGCAGCCTGGCTGAGGGTGTTTATGTATGTCATTTGGAGTAAGGCAAGGGGAATGTGAGACCCTGAAAAATTAAAAATTAGAGCTGAGGATCAACCCAAGAGCCTCACATACGCTAGGTACAAGTTCTGCATAAGCTACACTCGTGGTCTTCCTTCTCTGCTGTCCTTCCAGGCCCTGAGGTGAGTCTTTTGTGCTGCCGTGTGTGTCCACCAGAATGTGTTGCTCATGATAGGCCCAAAGCAACCTGACCAATCATTCATAATTTAAAATTTCTACAACTACAAGCAAAGCCCAAACCTTTTCCCTTTCTAAGTTAATATCTCAGGCATTTTATTATAGGGATGGAAAGCTGACTAACATAGGAACGACTTAGAAAACAAACTGATCGAGACGAGAAGCTGTGTACGTGTAGGTGTGTGCACACGGGTGTGCACATGGGCAGTAAACATGAAGAGGTCTGAGGGAAGGTTGCGTATCCTCTATCATGCTCCATCTCGTTCCGTTGAGGAAGGTCTTTCACCGAACCTGGAACTTGCCACTTTCCAGCCAGGCTGGCAGTCAGCAAGCCCCAGAAGCCCTGTGTCCCCCCCCCCCCTCCCCTATCGCTGGGGTTACAGGCATGTACACTCAGCTTTTTATTCGGGTGCTGAGGATCCAAACTCAGACCCTCATGTTTGTGTAGTGAGCACCCCCATTCAGTGAGCCATCTCCCTGGACCAAACGCAGTATTTTATCAAGACCTACAAGTCATTTGTGTAATAGTCTGAGAAACTCATCAAAAGTTCTTGGCTTGGTTTGTATCAGTTCTTTCCACTGTGGCAAATACAGGAGAGGCTTGTGGGAGGAAAGGCTTACTTTAGTTCTTGGTTTCAAAGGGCTCAGTCCATCACGGGACGGAAGGCACGGTGAAACAGGAATCATACAGCAAGGCATCAGCAAGGCTTTGGGACCAGCTACACACAGTGACTTCTAGGCCAGCCTGGGCTGCATACCAAGACCTTGCCTCAGAATCTAAATCAGTCCAAAAGATGGCTCAGTGGGTAACGGCGCTTGCTATTCAGCGTGAAGACCCGAGATCCCTGGAGCCCCAAGGTAGAAGGGAAGCAGCATTCACAGTTGTCCCCTGTCTTCCACATGCACACATGGCACACAAACACATGTCATTTTTTTAAAAAAGCCAACAAAAACGCCCATTTAGTTCAAGTGTCTCCAGATCATCCTGAGTCCTGCCCTTTCTCTGCCTCATGTTTGCAATCTCACTGCCTCGAAGGCAGAGCAACTCCATGGACATTATATACAAAGAATCTGGCACTCTACACAGAGGGGCCTGCAAATCCCGGAGCTCCAGGAGGTCCTGAAACAGAAGAATGAAACAGTGTTGTTGCTGTTTTTCTCTTATGGTATATGTCTACATAACAGGCCCCAGAAACTCGATAAATGCTGGGTAGGTGTGAAGCCTTCTGTAATTGCAGGCTCTGAAGGCAGAGCAAGCTGGCTAATGGAACTTTACCCATATCAGTGAGCTCGGAGTGTGATTGAGAGACCCTGTCTCAATGAAAACAGAGGTAGAGATTGAGGATGATTTCCCACTTTGACCTTGGGCCCTCACATGCATGTGCACATTAGCCTACACACAAGCAGAAGAAACATGCATATAAGCACATGCAGCACACACAGGCATACAAATGGGCGGGGGGAGAAAGTAAGGTCTCTGAAGATTCCTATTTTGCCGAGTTGGAGGTAATGACACATCAGAGTGGAAATGACTTGTTTGGGGAGGTGAAGAAAGGGGTTGGCACTGGCGCTACAAACCTGGAAATCATCATGGTTTCTGAAAGCCAGCAGAAGAGGCAAAGGAGAGTCTGTGGAGGAAACAGAGGGTCTCCGCAGATTTAGGAGTAAGTCCCCAGTGGCAGGATGAGAAGGGAATCTGGATTCGAGCAGTCAGTGGCGCCCCGATAGAAACCACGGGGGTCAATGGAGGAGAAACTGGCGTCTGACTCAAAGGCCAAATGCTGCGGAGATATCAAATAGAATGAAACCAGAGGAGAGGCCACTAGAGGTGGCCGAAGGAGCCTCTGAGAGGAACCTGTGTGAGAGGTGAGAGGGCAGGCTCCTAGTTTAAGGAGGGAGGATGCTACAGAACATAAAAGGGAAGATAGTGACTGACTTGCTGTAAAGAAGAGGAGGAACAAGCAGCATTCTTGAGGGAATGCTGAAGGGTAGGATGTCACTGAGTATGGTGGCGCTAAGAGACAAGAGGATCAGTTCAAGGCGAGCCTCAGCCTCATAGGACGCCAGCTTAAGTCACAGTAAACTGTCTCACTCCTGCTCATCTGCCCAAAATGACAGTATCTGGGCTGTGAGACATTAGGCACATACATGAAAGAGACGTACCTGAGAAGCAGGCCCGGAGAAACATGACGAGAGAGGAGAGGTCAGGATGCGTGTGGGGTGGGTGGCTTCTGCTTTGTCTGTAGCTATGTCCTGTCCACTACTGACTTGAAGCTGCCTGCCTGAGATGCTCTCTGAACTCTGGCGGGGCACTGTGGGAAACGATGAGCCTGAGACTAAGACTGGCTTTAAGGACAGGAGAAATGGCTCCGCAGCCCTTAAGAGGACTGGCGGCTCTTCCAGAGAATCTGATTCCCAGCACCCACACAGCACCTCAAAACCTACTGTAACTCCAGTTCCAGAGGATCTGCCGCCCTCTTCTGGCCTCCGTAGGCACGGCATGTATATCATTCATAGACATAAGCAGGCGAAACATGTACATATAAAAATAAATAAAAATTTTAAAATGTAAAAACTAACGTTAAAAAGATAATTTAAATGAAATAAAAGACTTGAAGTGAATTAATGACCATTTTTCCGAAGGTGCTGGCATATACAGCCAGAACTCTGAAAAAGCTGGTGAAACGTGCTCAAAGCAAATGAGTGACGAACTTTGAAAGACCCAGATGATCAGAAGGGGAGCTGCTGCCTAGACTTAGAAAAGAGGGGAAAGAGCGCCCTCTAGCGTCCTTTCTTTGCTGGAGCCCGGGACTAACGAAGGCGGCTGAGAAATGCGAATTTTTAAACTTTGGGCAAAGTTCTGATGACAGCATTACTGTCGAACACCGGTCATGTGCCTGCTGAATAAAAGAAAAGTGGAAATATGTCGTGAATCTGGGATCCTATGAAGGATTCCATCCTAGAGGGTGGGTAAATGAGGTTCATGACTACAACTGAAGATGGACAGAGAGAAATGGGAGAAATGAGAGGAAGGCCACAAACAGAAGACTCAAAACTGGAAAGGACAGACATCAAGGTGCATGTGGGAGTGGACATGTGTGTGGCTTAGACACCTGAGACAACACTGGGCTTTATCTGAAGGCTCCAGTTTCATCTATTTCCTGTCTCTTTAAGAGAGTCTATGTAAAGTTGGCTCTTTACAGCAATCCCCCTGCACGTGCACATAAATAAAATATTTTAAAATATGAAAAAGAAGAAGAAGACATTATCTGACAATCCATTTTTTGTTTGTTTGTTTGTTTGTTTGTTTTGAGACAAGGTCACTGTGTGGCTCTGGCTGTCCTAGAATTCACTGTGTAGGCCAGGCTGGCCTCCAACTCATAGAGATCAGTCTGCCTCCAAAGTGCTGCGACTAAAGGCATGTGCCACTATGCCCAGTTAATTCCAGTTCTTCAGCTGCTCTCTGAAAGCCTTGGGAACACCAGATCTAATCCTTCCCACTCCCTGCCAGCGCCTTCTCTGCTCTCTATGCCAGACAGACGCTCTTTCCAGCCCAAATACTGAATGAGGAGGCACGGCAGAAGTGAGGCCGCACCCACTCGAGAAGGTGCTTGTGGCTACCAGACAAGTGGGAGGTGGGAGGAGGTGTTCTTTGGAGTCAGACTCTCATGGTCATAGCCCAGGCCTACTGTTTGCAGTCATTGCTTGGGCTGGCTACTCCATCCTAAATTCCTCAACTATAAAATGAGGGTGTCAGTCCCTCCCTGTGCCCTCCTTCCTTTCCTCCCCCTCTCCCTCCCACTAAGGGCCTTACAGAAACTAAACCAGAATAGGCAAGTGGCTTCTGAAGTCTCTCTGTTTCCCCCTCACCCTCCAGATGAGCCTCTTGACTAGCCAGCAGTTCTCACAAGCTTCCCTTGTCCCTGGGATGTCCAGTTGCACACCCAGCAAGATCACTGTCAAACCAACACCAGCTGCAGGGGAAGGAACTGTTTGTTTGCATTCCAGGGCGGGGTGGTGTGGGAAGGCCTTTCTGAGCCGCTCTCATTACTTCCCCAGAGTTTTCCGATTGCAGATGCCAGGCACCCGAGAGTCTCTCTCACCGACTTTCTCTGTATCTCCAAGTCCTGCTGTCGCTCTGAGTCTATATCCTTCTAGCCCCTGGTCTCCCTCCACCCCTTCAGTTCAACTCACTGACCTCTCTTCTCTGGAGAAGGGTGGGGACTCTGTGATGGGCAGACCTTTGCACATCCCCTCTTTCCAATTACCCAGGCGCCAAGCCCTCTAATGCAAGCCTTCCCAGGTCGCTTTCTTATTTAACAGTCCCTTATCAACTGTTCAGTACCTAAGGCGAAGCCTTGACTTCCTGGCAGGGCTTGGCTTCCTGTTTGGGCTCTTGACTGATTTTCCAGCTCTCTCCCCAACCTCACAGCAGCTCAGCCAGGTACCTATGGATTCCAGCTCTGGGGAACCATCCAGTCATCCAGAACAACTCATGGCGACCGAGGGGCTTCCTGGAGATGGTTCTTGTTTCCAGCCTCCTCCTCTCCCTACTCTTTCCTCTTTCCCTTCCTCTCTTCTTCCTCTTCCCCTCTCCCTTGTCTCCTTCTCCTCCTTATGTTTCTTCTTTATATCTTCCTCCACCCCTCCCCCAACCCCCATTTTCTTCTTACCTTTCTCCTCCCCTTGGCTTTGGTGGTGCTGAGGATCATACCCAGGGCCTGCACTTGCTCTCACTAAGATGTAGATCCAAGCTCCCTGAATGTGGGTCTTTTAGTCCTGAAACCAAGCCAGGCCTGGGCACACCAGGATAACTGATCCCCTGGTTTCTCTCTGGCTACTTCACTGGGTCATTTCTCTCTCGGAAATGCTCCCCCTTGCACATCCCACACCACTTCTGTGGACTCATCCTTGACTTTCTGAGGGAACATCCATCCCTCTGTAGCTCTGCCCAGGATGCTTTGTCTGGCCTCTCTTTGAGCTCTGCTCAAGGTAGGCTGTTCAAGGAGCCCTGTGTTGCAACAGCTGCCCTCTCCTCTCCCCGGCTTCTTAGGCTCCTTCTAAAGCAGGAAAAGGTTTATTTCCTACAACCATGCTGTTAGGTCCTCTGTATCTTCTTCAGGTTCTGCATTCATGGGCTCTAACACACACACACACACACACACACACACACACACACACACACACACACACACACAGAGCTATGAACAGGTATCACGATACTGCTCATATACAGCCACCATGCAGCCAGGTCTGCCATGTTTGGAACTGTATTGAGCATCAGTACTGTCCCATTTAGTCATCGTACAAAAGACACAGCATAACAACTACTCACATGGTGTTAGGAATGACAAGTCATCTAGAAATGATTTTAAGTCTACGAGGATGGCTGGGGACATAGCTCCCCTGTACAGCTTGTATATAAGACTTTGGGTTCAATACCCAGCACTGAAAGAAATAAAAATGACTAAATGGGAGGGGCTAGGGATATTACAGTGTTGGTAGAGTGCTTGCCTCGTACCCACAACGTCTGGGGTTTGGTCCCCAGTGTCTCATATACTGAGCGTGGTAGTCCACCACATTAGTAATCTCAGCATCAAGAGGTGGAGATAGTTCAAGATCCTCTTCAGATACATACTAAGGTCAAGGTCAGCCTGGGATATTTACAACCCTCTCAAATACAAGTAGAGCAACAGAAATAAATGGGAGTCTTGTGGGGAAAGTATATGAAAGCAATATGTATTTGCATGGAGTCCATTTTTGTGTCTATGGGCATCCTAGAAACCAGTGTGTTCTCCCAGAACCATGCAACCCTGCAGAGTGAACAACTGTCCAGTCAACTAAAGAAACAGAAGTGACACTACGAACCTCCCATGACTGGAACTTTAAAGGAGACTCAGGCCCTACTAGGTTCACCCCCAGGCTTCCAAGCCCCAGGCGTTGAGAAGGACACAAAGGCTCTGCCTGAAGCCTTCACTGAGCCCCTTGTGGATGGCTCACACCAAAGTGCCGGCCATATCCCTCCCTCCGCCATCTTGGATATTGATCGTCCGCTCTTCTTCAGGAGGGCCAAGAGCTGCATAAGGGAGCAGAAGTAAATTCTGCACACAAAGTCCTGCCAAAGCTTCAGATTCACAAGGACAACAATCAACTCCTCGTCGTAGTCAGCAAGTCAGGGATAGTCTGACACACAGGGATAAACTGCTGAAATTCAGCCAAAGACAACTTACAGAGGCTGGTACTAGATAAGCCCTTCTTGACCTTGATGATTCTTGGTCCAGATGATTCTGGTTCCTATTCCAAAGGGGATGGTGGTAGACCCCAGCCCGGACCATTTAAACATAATCCTAGAGTATGACTAGCTTATGAATGACCAAGGGTCCCCTGGGTGAAAGAGAGGGTCATCCAGCTTCTCCATCTGCCCATGGTCCCTGGTATGTTCTCCCAGAGCCATGCAACCCTCCAGAGCCTGTGTTCCCTTTGTTTCAAATGGAACAACTGTCTGGCCAGCTAAGGAAATGGAAGTGTGCGTGAGGACACAGGCTCCAGGAAGAGGGAGTCTATGGGAAAGACACAATCTCAGTGTGGAAGGACATGTTAGTGTAACACTATGTGGGAAAAACGAAGTGATTGTTACTAGATTGTGTTTTGTCCCTACCCATCATCTGGACACACACCGCTTTATTCTGTACCATCAGTCTGGGCCACTGTTTAAAACCCTTTGTGTGTGTGTGTGTGTGTGTGTGTGTGTGTGTGTGTGTGTGTGTGTATGTGTGTGTGTGTGTGTGTGTGTGGTGTAGAAAGACTGTCTAGTAGCACAATGGCTGGCTGTGTTTGCCATTCTTTTCAATACTGTGCCACATACCTAAAATCTTGCTGAGGAAAGATTTATTTTGGCTGCTGGCTTCAGAGTTTCAGTCCCCGGCCACTTGGCTTCATTGATTATGGATCATGGGCCCATGCATGAGAAGGCAGAACAGTACAGAAGAAACCAGAGCTGCTCACCTTGTTACAAACAAGGTAGGGAGTAAGACAGGAAGAGGCCAAGGGCAGGACGAACTCTTCAAAGTAGAACTCTGGGACCTGCTCCCTCTAATCAGTCCCCACCTCCTAAAAGCGCATTTGGTGTAACTCTGTAATGAATTAACTCACTGATGACGTCAGAGCCCTCATGATGTAAGCAATTCCTCAGTGACTGGATTTGCCACCTAGTGACCAAGCCTTCAGTGCACCAGCCCCTTGGGGGTTCCTTCATATTCAAACAATAACAGCAAACACTGCTTTTCCATTATTCTACTTTACTTAGGTAACTGCATCTCAGAACAGCAGTTTCTGGGACACTGAGATGGCTACATGGTGGTTTAGTGTAGAAGGAAATATTTCTAGATAAGCCCATCAGAGACCACCACAGGGACACTTATAAAGACAAAAAGAAAGTCATTATTGCTGGCCAGTGGCTGCACAGGGAACTTGCCAAAATCATGCAACCCGAGCCTCACAGACCTTTGTCTGTTATGCACAAAAACCCCATTCTGGTTGTCACTCTCTAGTTAGCAAGGAGCAGAAGTACAGAAGCCAAAAAACACGGTTAGTACATGTAGGGTCTTTGCTGAAACTATGGCCTAGGTCTTTGACGTGTTAGGTCTTTGTTTCCATGTTGGCAGGTCCTGTGTGCTGGGTTTTAAGATCAGAATGGTGCCTCTAACATGCATCAGTTGTGTTAAGGTCTGGGGGCCTGTTACAGTAACATTCATGTCTTTGTACTAAGTTGTTGTGGATTTGGTTTAATGCTTGCATTATGTTATTTGGGCTTCCAAAATCACAGGGGAACCTGAATGTCTGCATGTAAATGCTGAGGGTCCCCCCCCGCCCCCCCCCCGTTAGCTTTGATTGGTAAAGAAAGTTGCTGTTGGCCAATGGCTGGGCAGGGAGACAGAGGTGGGACTCCAGACAAGGGGGGGGGGGGGGAGAAGGTGACATGTTGGAGAAGGAGAAGGACCAGGTCTGAGAGGTGTAGGGGAGAGACAGAGAGACTGCCAACATATAAGAGTCATGGATCATGGGCCAAGAGGGCTGCAGGCCTGGGTCCAGGGTGGCCAGGATGGAATACAGGTAAGTAATAATTCAGGAGTATGGGAGGGAAGCATATGCTAGCAACATGGAGGAGTGAAATCGCCCAGCCATTGAGCAGATTAAGGCATATTAAATATAAGGCGCTCTCTCTCTCTGTTTCTCTCTCTCTCTCTCTCTCTCTCTCTCTCTCTCTCTCTCTCTCTCTCTCTCTGTGTGTGTGTGTGTGTGTGCCTTTCATTCCTAGAATCCAAAGCATTGGGGTGGGTAGCAAGGAGCATGCGCTCTGCCACAGGGGAGATAAGAGCAGATTAATCTACTACCAATACACTAAGTGACTTTGTTCTGTTTTCCAGCTACTCTAAAGCTCTTTAAATTGCTTCCATGTCCATTGTAAGTCCTTCAGACATGTGCTCTATTACTGTTGAAGTGGGAGGTTGATGTGTGCGGAGGCCAGAGGTCACCTTCAGGAGTTAAGTTCTCTCCTTCCACCATGGATTCTGAGGACTGAACTCAGGTCATCAGGCCTACACAGGAAATGCTTTCGCTGGCTGAGGCATCTCACTGGTCCCAGCCCTGTATTCTTTTCCTCCATGATGCTGGTTATTTTCCATAGTCCTACCCAGACTTACTGCTCAGTCTTGCCAGTTCTGCTCTCTTGCCTCAGGAAGCTGGCAGCTAAGGGCTGTCACAAGTATCTTCGCCTCTACTTCCAGATGGGTGTTGCCAGGAGTGTGGAAGAGTGTTAAGAGAGAAGGGTTGGGTATCAGTTGCTTCCCTCTCTGCATTCCTCTGTCACCTCCAACACACCATGTCTGTCAGCCTCTCTCTGAAGGCTGCAGCAGAAGCTGGATCCCAAGACCTCCACTCTCCCTGCTCCCTTCATCTCTTTGGTGCAAAAGATGATAAAGGTTCTCACCGCTGCCAGGTCCAGGGACTTCAGCATCCTATTTGAGTCTCCTAATCCTGCTCCATAGCATGTGTTACTGGCTGAACCATGTCTCTTACAAATCCACATGCTGAACTCCTAACTCCCATATCTTATAAAGGGCCTGCATTTGACTTAGAAGAGGCTCATGTAAAGACAGGGAGAAGATGGCCAATGGAGAGAGACCTCGAGATCTTGGTGTCACTTGCTGACACATCATCTCAGACTTCCAGTATTCAGACTGTGAACTAATACACTTCTGTTGTCAAGACCTCTCAGTCTGTGCTAGAGCCCAACACCCTAAGTATCTCCTTTACCAACTTCTGAAGGAGCCTTGGGGGTGTCATTCCCTTCCCAGGCCTGACTTTCCAGTATTACCAGTGAGGACATCAGACATCCCCCCATCAAACCCAAGGTGTCTTGGTCATATTTCCAAGGGACTGCGTTTGTCACCATTTCTGCCACTCATTCTCTTTCCGTAAGATACACACAGACTCAGAGAACCACTCACAATAAGTTACTTAAGCCAAAAGCGTTTAATGGAGGGACTAGCTAGAATCCAGCTCTCAGCTGTGAAGAACACCTTGTCATTTCTAGAAAAGTCCTTTTCATCCTTTAGTCAGCTTTGACTCTGGAGCCTCGGGGAGGGTGACTGAAGCCTGGGGTGTTTCTGAAGGTACTCCATGAGAGCTTCAGCTGCTGCTTCAGGACCTGAGGGTGCCACTGGCAGATGCAGAGGCCAGGCAAGACGAACTGGAACTTTTGGAGGGGAGCTCAGGGACATCTAGGGAAGAAAGAATGCCATTAGAGGGAAGGTTATGGAGGTACCAAAGGGAGCCATGCAATTCGACTTCCTACAATGATGTGACGTAGCATAATGCAGTCATAAGGCAGGTGGGGATGTCTGAAATTCCCTAGGAAGTTCTACGTCTCCCATGCAGTCTTCACCTTGAACTACAACTAGCAAATTTTCACCTTCAAATGGGCTTTCACAAACTCAGTGTGTGTGTGTGTGTGTGTGTGTGTGTGTGTGTGTGTGTGCGCGCACACACACACACATGGGGACATTGAGTTCATTCCTCAAGAGTCACCCACCTAGGTTTTTGTTTTGTTTTTTAATACAGGGTCGGTCAATGGTCTGGGGCTCATCAGTTAGGCCAGGCCCGCCAGGGATCCACCTGTCTCAACCTCCTAAGTGCCGAGATTATAAGAACACACCACCATCCCTTGCTTTTTGCATGGGTGCTGGGGGTCAATCTCAGGCCCTCATGCTTGCCAGGAAAGCACTTTACAGACTGAGCCATCTCCCCACCACCAACACCACATTTTATTTGGAACTCGAGAAAATAATGAAAGAGAAAGGCAGGGAGAGAGCTACTCACAGCCTCCATTTTAGAAGCAAATGCAAGGTAGGAACACGCTTGACAGCTACAGCGCACAGTCACAGCCTCACTCTCTACATCTGCATGCACCCTTTTCAACAGGCAAATGGTCCAAGATGACATCCCAACCCCAACCCACAGTGACAACAGACCTCTCCTGGATGTCTGGCTGTTTGCAGAAAATGGGAGCGGGAAAAGCAGAGAGTGAAAAGACAAGGCAAGCCGGAGGCAAGAGGGAAGTGCTTTAGAAAGTTTGCCTTTGACGCCAGGCCCTTGGGAAACAGAGGCAGGTGGGTCTCGGTGGATCTGAAGCCAGACTGGTCTACGTAGTGAGATGCTACTTCAAATAATAAATTAAACTTTAAAAAGTTTGCCCTTGAGCCCATTATGAAGGCATACATCTATAATCCCAACTGTCTGAACTTAGAAAAGGGCTGCTGACAGTTTAAGGCCAGCCTGGGCTACAGAGTTCTAGGCTATCTGACTCAAAACATACCAAACAAACACAAAAAACAAAGTAAATAGTTTGCCTTTCCCTTGACTTCAATTGCATAGCAATGAAAGATGATTCTCATGGCCACAGCCCCCCTCCCCCCGTCATACCCTGCCCCCGTCCCCATGCTCCTCCTGACCCTTACTCCATCTTGTCAGGCAAAGTGCAGATCATGTGAAATCATTAATCCATCTTATGCTCTGATTCATGTGCAGGCTTCCTCTGAATCTTGGAAAATCTCTTCATTTTCATTAATTCAGAAACCAGTGATTGCTATCACTTGCTAACTGTCCCTCAAGGCTACACTGTGGAATGGTCCCACCCCACACCTCTGACCTGCCTGAGTTCCTAACCGCTAACTCACCCTCTGAGGTCCACTTTCTCCTAGAAGTATCAGTGTACAAGCTCTCACATAGCCCAGGTTGGCCACTTTGAAATTTTTGATCCTCCTGCCTCTGCCTCTCGAGTGCTGGGATTATAGTGACACATGACTACACACAGAGATTCTACTGTATTATATATGCGTTCACACACGTGTACACGTGGAGGCCAGAGGTTGACATCAGATGTTTTCCTCAATTGCTCTCCTGCTTGATTTCCGAGGCATGGTCTTTTGTTGATTCGGAGCTTGCTGACTCAGCTAGACTGGCTGTCCAGGAAGCACCATTCTTGTCTCTGTCTTCCCAGAGCTGGGATTGTGGGCATGCTGGGATTGCAAACACACACCACCATGGTCAACTTTTATGTGGGCACTGGCTTAGTATCAAACTCAGGTCCTCGTGCTTGTATGGTAAACATTTTATTGCCTGAGACATCTCCTCAACTCTGTCTTTGTGTTTTAGGATAAGATTTCTCTGTGTAGCCCAAGTTACCCTTGAACTTGCGTTAATGCTCCTGCTTCTGCCTCAAGCACTGGGATTACACGTGTGCATGAGCCTGTCCATCTTGAATGCTTTCATCTTCTGGGGTTCCCAGAACATCACTGAGCCCTCCCACTTGGATTTGGCGGCTTGGTCTTGCGCATCACTGTTCATCTCTGTGTCTTGGTCTCTCTGCCTGCATTGCTGGGGTTTTGTGCTTTACTGTTCCTACAGGGGCCACCTTCCTCTCTTCCCGGAAGTCCCGCCTACTCGCCCAGTGATTGGTCCGTTTATTCATTTGGGAAGGTTCACCAGAAGCCACCTCAATACCTGACTCATTCCTCATTCTTGACAGCCCCTCCCGGGAGAGCGGAATTAACATAAAAATATAAGCAACCCTAGGGCTATCCACTACAGGTGTGGTGGTACTCACCTTCGATCCCAGCACTCAGGAGGCAGAAGCAGGTGGACCTCTGTGAGTTTGAGGCCAGCCTGGTCTACAGAGTGAATTCCAGGAGTGCCAGGACTATACAGAGAAATACTGTAAGAAAAGGAAAGGAAAGGAAAGGAAAGGGAAGGGAAGGGAAGGGAAGGGAAGGGAAGGGAAGGGAAGGGAAGGGAAGGGAAGGGAAGGGAAGGGGAAGGGAGGGGAGGGGAGGGGAGGGGAAAAGGAAAGGAAAGGAAAAAGGAAAGGGAAGGAAAGGAAAGGGAAGGAAAGGAAAGGAAAGGAAAAAGGAAAGGAAAGGAAAGGAAAGGAAAGGAAAAAGGAAAGGAAAGGAAAGGAAAGGAAAAACAGCCCCGAGAAAGAGAGAGGAGAGAGAGAGAGAGAGAGAGAGCACTCAATGGTAGAACAATTGCCAAACACATGTGAGACCCTAGGTTCAATCCTCAACACCACAAAAAGGAAAACAAAACAAAAGAAGTCATAGAGCAGTTGATTTCGGATCCATATACGGCAGAGACTAAACTGGAGTGTTCCTTTATGCTCTGTCAGGAACAACACAAAAGTGCTGTCAGCTGATGGATGAAGAGGCCTGGCTCTCCTGATAACAAGACCGGGCTCGTCTGCTCTCACCTGTAACACTTTCAGGTTTAATCCTATTACTGAGCCCTGCTTATCTGTCACTGAGTTAGAGGAACCCTTTGCTCAGGAGCCCCGGGCAGCCACAGGCCTGGGCAGGCTCTTTGCCACTCTCCTTCGTGGTGGCAGGTCCCAGGGGCCCCCACTGCCTTGCTCCCCTGTGGTAGCTGTCCCCACCTGTCCAGACTGTTGACTTTCTCTTTTCTGCTGAGAGCAGTTCTGAGAAGCTGGTTTTCTTACATCTATTTCTCTTGTCCTAAATAAGCAGTTATAGACGCTCTCCAGTTTAAGGCTGGGTTTTTGTTTGGGTTTTTTTTGGGGGGAGGGGGAGTGCATGTAAACGCACATGGGCATGTGAATGTTCATACATGTGGGTGCAAGTAGATGTGTGGATAGATGTCCATGTGGAAGCCAGAGGACAACCAGTGTCATTTCTCAGGGGTCATGCATCTTTTTTTTTTTTTTTTTTTTGAGACAAGATCTCTCAATGGCCTAAAACATGGCTAGCAAGAGAGGCCAGGGACCCCCATTGATCTGTTTGTCTTCACTGTCCCAGCTCTGGGATTACAAGTGTCCACTGTCATGACTAGCTCTCTGCCTTACACACTTACATAGGTGCTGGGGATCAAACTCTGGTCCTCATGCTTACAAGTGAAGCACTTGACCAATGGAGCTGTCTTCCCAGACCCAGTTTACAACTTTAGTTAGTCAGCCTGCTAGTGGAAGTGCATACCTTTAATCCCAGCACTTGAGAGGCAGAGGCTGGCAGATCTCTGTGAGTTCGAGGCTAGCCTGGTCTACAGAGAGAATTTCAGGACAGCCAGGACTACATGGAGAAACCCTGTCTTTAAAAAAAAAAAAAAAAAGACTTTAGTGTCTGCTTTTTTATTGTTGTGGCGCTCTCTCTCTCTCTCTCTCTCTCTCTCTCTCTCTGTGTGTGTGTGTTAGAGACAGTGTCTTACACTGTAGCCCAAGCTGGCTTAGAACTTATCAAACTCATAGCAATCCTCCTGCCTCAGCCTCCCAAGGGATTACAGGCATGAGCCATAAGATTTAAAAGAAAAACAGGGAAGATACAAAAAAGAGCAAAAACCTTAGAGGGCTGGACCATGATGTGCAACACCTGACTTGTTGAAAGAACTAGAAATGTGCCTCATCCCAATACCAGGGCTCCCCAAACCTTCTTCCTACCGATCTTTGCTACCTCGCCACGAGCTCCCCAAAATGTCCATCTTCTCAAACATAAACTTAGCAATGAGGAAAATTTCAGGAAGGTGACTGTCTTAGTTAGGGTTTTACTGCTATGAACAGATACCATGACCAAGGCAACTCTTACAAAAGACATTTCACTGGGGCTGGCTTACTGGTTCTGAGGTTCCATCCACTATCTTTTTGGTGGGAAGCATGGCAGCATCCAGGCAGGCATGGTGCTGGAGGAACTGAGAGCTCTACGTCTTGTTCTGAAGGCTTTTAGGAGAAGACTGGCTTCCAATGTGGCTAGAAGGAGGGTCTCAAAGCTCACGCCCACAGTAACACACTTCCTCCAACAAGGCCACACCTACTCCAACAAGGCCACACCTCCTAATAGTGCCACTCCCTGGGCCAAGCATATTCAAACCACCACAGAGACAAAACTCCTCATTTCAAGTTGTTCATTTGACCTCTGAGCACTTCAGGTTGGATCTGCTTTTACTAACCCTCCCTCCTACATGGGACTTCTTCCCCACCAGGCGTCTTCAACAGGGCCACAGAGATTTTTCTCCCTTTCTTTAAAATTAGAGTTTCTTACATAGGCTACTTTTCTGCATAATTTAATTCAAAAGATGAGAAAAGGCTCAATTAACCCCCCCTCTGCTCACCTCTTATGTTCCCCTTTACAAGGCCAGCCAAGGTTATCTATTGCTTTATATCCTTCTAAAGATACTGTGTGCAATCACAGTATTCACAATAAATATAAGTGCAAATGTACACAGAAAACACAAGCATTGTCCATGGGAACACACATGCACACGTGTGCACACCACACACGTCAACACAAAAACATAGGGTTAGATATTGTTCCTCTCTCTTTTAAAAATATTTTTGTTTCTTCTTGGACAAGTTCGTAATGCATATAATTTATTTTGATCATATCTACCACCTATTACCCTCCCTAACCCCTCTCACTCCCTCTGAATCTCTTCTTCCCTGTAACTCCTCCTGCCTTCATGGCTTTTAGATTTTCATTATTATAATTATTATAACTCTGAGTTTAATTCATGTTCACTGGAACATGGGCAACTTACCAGTGGCCACAGCACTGAAGAAAAATGATTCCTGCAGCTATCAATGTCAACACTCCTTAGCTAGAGCTGGGACTAGCTATGATTAAGGTCCCCCCACCCAACCCCTGCCCACTGTTCATGACGGACTGTTGAGTGGCCCCTTCTTGTGTGGGTCTTGTGCATCTAACCACAGCTGCTGCAAGTTCAGTGATTCTACAGTGGAATCGATGGAATTGGCTCACTTCCTGGGCAGCTAGTACCTGGATCATCATGGCTGAATCTACTTCTACTCTCTTCCTGAATTCTGGCTCTTACATCCAGACCTCCTCTGAATGGTTCACTTGGAAACCCATAAGTCCCTCAAACCTGCTGTGTCTGCCAGTTTCTGGCCTCAGTTGGTGCTTTCCCCCTCTAGCCTATAAGCCACCAGAGGGCAGGAACTGTGTCTTATCCTGCTGTTTCCCTAGTGCTTGGTCCAATGCCTGCCAGATATTTATTGAATCAGTGCAATCTACCCCAGTGGCTCCTTCTTTTATTACAGGACAATGACTGTAGCAGGTAGACTCTGAAATAAGGACAGAGGATGCTGCTGATAGGTTGGATACCAGAAAAGTGGGTGAGAGGACCCAGAGGCAGCCGAACCAGAGGGATCCTTGAAACAGGAGTACCCTAGAAACATGGTAGCTGGAAACCACCCGAATGATTAAGTTCATACACAGATAGACCTGCAATTTTCATCCTGTAGTTAATTTTTTTAAAAAATTCATGTTATGTGTAGCCACTTGAAAATTATCAGTTATATGAACACCACCATTGGATATGACCATAGATCCATTAAGAGAGTTAGGTAAAGCGCTTAGTGAGCCAGCAGCTCTTCCAGAAAGCAAGTGGCCATTGAAGTAAGTACCTGGAATCAAACATTCATTAGTTTACTTAATCTCCCCAGCACTTCTGTAATGTGGAAAAGAAAAGAAAAGGGCAGAGCCGAGCACAGGCATGTGCCTGCAGTCCCAAGTATGTGGGAAGCTGAAGCAGGAGGATCATTTGAGTTCACTGGGTTGAGGCCAATAAAATGAGATTCCACGTTGGAGAGGTAGGGGTGGAACATGGCAAATCTTTACTTTGAAGACCTTGCCACCTCCTTCAGTGTTTAGGAATTATGTTTCTTATGGATTATATTATGACTCCTAGTTCAGGTGGTATATTACACTGTGTCTAAGTGTGGATTATTATTATTATTTGACCCAGCCCTGGCTGGGGAGAAAAAGGCTCACTGAGTGAGTTCTCACTCCTTCCAGGGCAGGATCTATGAGGAGTGATGGCCGAGCTGTTCTGTAAGGAAGACCCCTGCCCTGTTGCTGTGGAGCCCAGAAATCTGCTCAGGTCAGGACCCTGCTTTGGTCAGCACCTGTGGAATGGTGTCCCCTTCCTCCCCTCTTGTCCTGGAGAAACAGAAATGGTGTATTAGGGAGAGATCATCAGCACAGCCAGAAGGTGCTTCCAGCATGGCTTTGTTCTTGGTTTTCCTGAGGCAAAACCATCAGCGGCAGAGGGAGATGAGGCAATGTAGCCAGGGTTTGGAAACCGTAACCCAAGACTTCAAGTCTCTGCCACTCAGCCATCCAAGTAGATGAAATAAGGCAGATATGTTGCAAAACACTCACGGGCCACACATGTGGGCTGTGGGCTGACTCCTGCTTCAAAAAACACCTACATCTTAGCATGCAGGCTTCTAGCAGATTTCCAACAAAGCCCCATATTACCAAATGCTGCACACACACACAGAAATACATACATATATATGCATATATACAAATACATAATATATGCATACATAGAAGCTACACATTTACATACATGCAATACAAGTGCATACACAAATACGCATAGACATATACAAACATAAACACATAAATTCTCACAGTATACATGTATATGCAATACATACATGTACAAATCCACATGCATACACACATATACACACATTTATACGTAAATACACACATGTACACATACAGTAACATAATACATAGACATACAAATACATATTCACACATATACATTTACACATAATCACATACATATATACACACATATTCACATGCATGCACATACACAGATCCATACACATATGCACCCTCCACTATCTACATTCATACATAGTGTAAACACTATGAGAGCAGTGATTTAAACCTGTCAACATGGATATATAACTAATAACATATAATTCACAAGTAAAATTCTTTCCTGGTAGATCCTAAGTAGATGCTACTTTGTGCCAAATGTTTTGGCTGAAATAGCCATTTGGCATCTGTCTAAATGTTTGATGACAGAGAAGCAGGAAGGCTCCTCTCAGTGGGAAATGCCGAGGTCATTCATTATATCTAGAATGCTGCCCCAGGAGGCTATGAGACAGAACATACAGTCAGCTCTCTGAGCAGTAAAGGAGAAATGCCATCTCTAGACAGCGGTTCCCAGGCTTTTCCTTTCAGGCATCAACACCAACAGCCAGAGTTTGTGGTGGTGTATTCAGTACACTCTGAGCTTCAGTATGGGAAGGTGGTGTGAAGCATAACAGTACCAAAGAGCCAGCGCAGGGAACGTACACAGACACACCACATAGATACAAACAGATACATACTATATATACAAACAGAAACAGATACACAGTGACGCAGAGGCCATGTGGGCAAAGGAAACACATGGCTTGCACTTCACATTTACTCATTTTGAGACAGAGTTTCTAGCCCGGGCTGACCTTGAACTCCTGTAGTCAAGGTTGGCATTGAACTCATTCTTCTCTCTCTATCACCTGTGTGCTGGGATTACAGATGCGGCCACCATGCTGTTTATGTGGTGCTGAGGACTGAACGTGGGGCTTCATGAATGCTAGGCAAGTACGTGAATGACTAGCTGAGCCACAGCCCCATTCACTTCAGAAATCCAACCAAGAAGAAAGGAAACTGGGGGAAAATGGGTATAGTCTGAACATTTCTGCAACTGCTTGGAGCCCCTGGCAGTTTTTTTTAAAAAAAAACCTACTGTGCCTAGTTACAGTAGTCATTATCTGAAATGCTGGGGAGCACA
Organism: Uromys caudimaculatus; assembly: GCA_028551405.1. Classification (NCBI taxonomy): domain Eukaryota; kingdom Metazoa; phylum Chordata; class Mammalia; order Rodentia; family Muridae; genus Uromys; species Uromys caudimaculatus. The sequence continues at coordinate 53,400,381 of CM052708.1, forward strand.
GATATTTGATTTGGGAACATTTACATATGGTGGATGAGACACCTTAGGGAGGGGCCCTGAGTCTACAGAGGAAACTCACTGATGTTTTGTGTACACCTCATACATGTACCCTGAAGATGAGTGTCTGGGATATTTTCCATGCACTTTACGTTTTTCTGTGACCTGTGTTAGGAGGTCAGGTGTGGAATTTTCCCTGGTGTCACTTGGAAAATGTGATGTTTAGTTTTAGTTGTCAACTTGACACAATCTGAAATTACTTGGAAAAAGAGTCCCAGCAGGAAACTACCTAGATCAGGTTGGCCTGCAGACATGTCTATGGGGGTCTGTCTTTATCTCCTTAATTGCTGCGGGAAGACCCAGCCTGAAAAAAAAACAGTGGGTGGCACTGGTTTGGGGTTCTGGCCTATCTAAATGTAGAGAGGTGCTGAGCACCAACAAGCATGCATTTGTCCATTTTCTCTCTGCTCTTCAGATATAACTAGGTGCTTCTAGTTCCTGCCTTGACTTTACTGCAACGATGGAGTGTAACTCAGGATTGTGAGCCAAATAAACCGCTCCTCTCTTAAGATGCTTAATGTCAGGGTATAGTATACAGCCAACAGAAGCAACATGAGAACACAGCATTTCAGATTTGGGCTTCAGATTAGGGATGTGCCATGCATATTACGATGACTGGCACCTACTAGAGGGTGCTCACTTTGAGCTAGGAACTAACTGTCTCCCCTCCTCCTAACCCTGTGTCAGTCCTATTAACTGTCTCGTTTTTCAGGATGAGGAAAAAGTCCCTAGAAAGCTTAAATGCGCTGGGTTAAATTTCTAAGCTACTAAAGTAGTGATGCTGGGCATTGAGTCTAGATTATCTGAGTCCTACTCTGTGTTCTTAGACAGCAAAGTGAACAAGAAGGATGGTGTGTAATGGAGGAGAACACAACACATCGTAGGTGCTTGTGATGGCTAGTGTTGGTGTCAACTTGACAAGATCTAGAGTCACCTGGGAGTTGGGTCTCTGAGTCTGTCTGTGAGAGATTGTCTTAAGTTAATGAATGTGGAAAGACCCATCTTGACTATGGGTGAGACCACTGTGAGCAGGAAATGCTGGACCATATAGAATGGATAAACTGAGCTCTAGAATGCGCTTTCTCATTCATTGCTTTTTAGGTTTGGCTGTGAATGTAACGTGATGGGCTGTTTCAAGTCCCTGCTGCCTTGATTTCCCTACAATGATAAATTATAATCCCAAACTGCTAGCTAAATGAACCATTTCCCCATAACTTGCTTTTGTGGGAGTATTTTAACACAGCATTGGAAAAAGAAACCGAGACAGATAGAGGTATCAAGGTGTGGTTTTGCTGCTGTTATAAAACCAACCATATGGCGCCTAGGCCTTTGGAACTATTTTGTGGGAGGAATATGGGAGACTTTGAAACTTTGTGCTAGAACAACCATTGAATGCTGTGGTGGTTTGACTAGGTATGGCCCCTATAGACTCATATGCTTGGACGTTTGGCCCATGGGGACTAGCACTATTAGGAGGTGTGGCCTTGGAGTAGGAGTAGCCTTGTTGGAGGAATTGTGTCACTGTGAGGGTGGGCTTTGAGGTCTTGTGCTCAAACACCAGTGTGGACTATGAGTCTCCTCCTGGCTGCCTGTGGAAGCCAGTCACTCCTGGCTGCCTTTGGATCAAGATGTAGAACTCTCAACTCCTTCTCCAGGACCATGTCTGCCTGCATGCTGTCATGCTTCCTGCCACGATGATAATGGACTGAATCTCTGAAACTGTAAGCCAGCCCCAATTAAATGTTGTCCTTTATGAGAGTTGCCTTGGTCATAGTATCCCTTCACAGCCATGAACCCCTAACAAAGACAAATGCTGTGAACCCTGCTAAGATAGACTGTTACCTGGACCTGTGTGCCAAACAAATTTTTTCTTCCTTAAATTGCCTTTGTAAAGGTATTTAATCATAACAACAGTGAAAGAAACAAACGATCATTAATTATATCTTATATTTATGTGCTAACACCAACCCTGTAAGTTAAAGGTCATGATTCCCATTTTACTGATGGAGAAAACGAGGCTCAGAGAGACTAACTCACCACAGTCATGCCATTTAGCAAGAGATCCCAATTTCATCTCTCTGCATAACCACATTCTTTCTGCTTCTTTCCAATGACATCTCCAGATGGTTCCTTGGTGGAATTAAATTATTTAAAATCTCTCCCATGGAAACGTGTAGCTTCACATATTCAAACCAAATACATATTATAAAACAAATGGGTAGAGTTTGCTGGACTTTGAAAGCAGTCATTGATGACTGTCAGCAAGGAAACCAGTTTAAATTCTCCTTTGTAACTTCTCTAGTCTTAAGGAATCCTATTTTCCAAAGTTCAAAGAAAAAGATGAGAAAGTAAACAAGAATTATTGGCTTAAAATTTGGATTCTCAAGTGGAATGGCTTATCTTCGGTATTTTATCTCATATCAGTTTAATCACAGCCATGGCCTCCAAGAAGAGAAAGGGAAGCATGCACACACTCATTAGGTTCCCAGGGGACCCTGTAGAGTCAGGATCCAGCCTGGAATGTGTGTGTGCATGTGTGTGCATTTGTAGGTGAAAGCCAGATAACCTCTGGCATGGTTCCTCGGGTATAATCTACCTTGTTTTTTGAGACAGGGTCTCCGACTGGCTGAAGACTTAGCAATAAGGCCAGGATGGCTAGTTAGGGAGCCTTAGGCGTCCCCTCCTCCTTGCTTACCCAGCACAAGGATTGCAAACACATACCACCACTCCTGGCTCCCCCTATGCCCTCTCAGCCCTCTGGGTTCTAGGCATTGAACTGAGGGATGGCCACATTCTTGATGGGCAAGCACTTTACCAATGAATTATCACACACACACACACACACACACACACACACACACACACACACACACACACACACACACTCCAGCCTAGAATACACTTTAACAAATTCTCATTTTATACACAGGAAGACAGAAGCTCTAAAAGGTTGACTGTTAGAGCTGAAATGGAACCCTGGCTTCTTCCATCTTTCTATCACACCATCCCAGGAATCATTTTAGCGTACATTTTCCTCTCCTCCTATTTGATTTAGCAAGGCACAATGAGAATGCTTAAAGAAACAGTTAAAAAAAAAAAAGTCAGGACACTAAGAGTAAAGTGATCCTGGAAAGAGGTGAAGAAGGTAATTGCCTTCTGGAGGCTGGAATTAGCAGCGGGTCTTATCTAAGGCAATTAGAGAGAATCAGTGGGTAATTAAAGGCTCAACAGCTTTCTGAAATCCCCAGCCCAGACAAGACCTGGAAAGCAAGGACTAACTTCCAAGGAAAAGTCCAATGGAGGCAAAGGTGTATGCCTTTTATACTCAACCTGGTGGGAAGGAAAGGTCAAAATAAGAGGTCAGCTGAGAGTTGGGGGGTACAGCACAGCTGGAAAGCCGACTCAGTGGTTAAGAGTACTGGCTGCTCTTCCAAAGGACCAAGGTTGGAGTCCCAGCTCCACACAGCAGTAAACAATCACCTGCAACTCCAGTTCCAGAGGATCTGACACCCTCTTCTGGCTTCTGTGGACACTCTTAATGTGGGGCGCCAACATACATGCAGGCAAAACACATGAACATGTTAATCAATCTCTCTCTCTCTCTTTTTCTCTCTCTCCATATATAATGTCATTTGTGGTCCTATGAGTCTAATTCCAGAAAGTCTGATACTCACAAACTGGATTTTTGTATCATCTCAAAGAGACTTTTGTTTTCTTGAGCTTTGAGACTTGTAAGCCCGTGTGTGTGTGTGTGTGTGTGTGTGTGTGTGTGTGTGTGTGTGTGTGTGTATTTAGTAGAATTTACCACAGATCCTTTCCCTGGTCTCAAGCACTGTAGGCTTAGGCGTCCCTCCTCTGCATTCTGGTGTCTGCTAACGCCATGCTCTTCCTGCCCCATTCCTCTCTACAAAGTCACCAAAGCCTCCCTACAGGGAGACAGCCCCTCCTTCTCTAGGCATTTAGAGGCCAGCTGTCAAGATGTGGAGGAAAAGAGTGGGGTGTGTGTGTGTGTGTGTGTGTGTGTGTGTGTGTGTGTGTGTGATTTGATACCAGAGTGGAAAACCTTTGAAGTTTAAAGACAAGGGTATTGTGATGTTTGTTCTTCTCACTTGCTCTGTTTGGGATGGGATCCTGCCATAACTAATAGTGGTGGGGATTTCATCTGCATGAACATTTCCCAGAAAATCCTGGAGAATTCAAAGCATCCCCAGCCAGATCTAAGCTGGATTCCCATCTTCTAACAGATGTTAGCAGTCGGCTACATCCCAGGCAGCCCCTGGGGATGTCATGCAAAAGAGAGAACACAAGAGAAAGCCGGCTCCTAGTGTCTTCATAGCTGTTAAGCAGGAATCAGGCAAGCTCACAGTTCCATGTGTAAATCAGAAGTGGGTGCCCTGGGGATGTTTCTGTTAGACGGAGCCTCATCTCAGCCTGCTCTGAGGAGACTGGCATAAGAGAAGCGGGTCTCCCCAGCTGCACCCGGGGCCCTAGAGCAGGCCCACTGAGCATTTGTTGTGCTTTTTCCTAGTGTGTCTCTGCTTCCTTCTTCTCCAGACCTTTCCCATTATCAACACTTTCCCTTCTCCGACTACTACGAATCCCTCTCCCACAGGACAGGCACAAGTCCCACATCACTGTAGTCTCGGGCAGTCCTCTGGTTGGGTGATGGAGGCATGCTGCTTTTATCTGTGCAGTTAGCATTGGCTCCTCCCCAAACCCACTGCTCTTCCCCCATAAACCTGTTGAAAGGAGCCTAGAATTTCCCATCAAAGTCCCTCCTTGGAATCACTTGGGATGTGGTCACATGTGTGGCAATGTTCCCCCTCCTTAGGAAAGATAAAGTCTTCAGTGACCACCCCCTCCCCTCTCTAGGCTCCCTCAGCATCTTGTCACTATCACAAGGGGCAGGGATGCAGGGACAGGGTCTCGTGTAGCTCAAGCTGGCCTTGAACATGCTATGTAGCCAAGGATAACCTTGAAGTTCTGCTCCTCCTACCTCACCTCCCCAGTACTGGGTTTACAGGTATAAGCCAACCATGACCAGGTTGTGCAGTGCTGGGGATTGAACCCAGGACTTCATGCATACTAGGTGATGGATTTTCCTTTCCCAGGACTGTAGTCTATAGTGAGGGCAAGCCACCACTCTGTAGGAAAGGGGTTCTGAGCTACCACATTGTAGCCTCAACAGCCAAGCTTGTCGCAGGCCAGCATATCACAGGCATGAGTCAAAGACCACAGCATAGTTCTGGGGGGGGCCGGTTAATTATACTCCATGTTCTTTATCAAAACTTCCAAATGTATGTAGTAATTATAGTTAATGTACTTATAAAACCCAAACAAGTAGATATAATAATCATGTGTTTAGTAATTGCTAATTGTCCTCTGTCACTAATTCATCTGGTTTTCCCCGTTAACCCTAATTAGCACACCCTCTTCATGGTTATTGTATTTATTTACTCATTCATTCATCCATTCATGCATTTGTTTACCTATGCTTTTGAGGCAATGTCTTGCAGTTGCTCTGGCTGGCCTGGAACATGTGCGGACTCTTCTCATGCCTTAGCCTCCCCAATGTCGGGGTTACAGGGTGTGACAGCACACCTAACCACTTTTTTCCTTTGATATTTTGAGAGAAGGTTTCTCTTTGTAGCCCTGGCTATCCTGGAACTTGCTCTGTAAACCAGGCTAGCCTTGGACTCACAGAGAACCACTTGCTTCTGCCTCCTGGTGCTGGGATTAAAGACATGTACCACCACTGTCCAGCACCTAGCCACTTTTTAATGTCTTCATTGGTGGTGAGGGCACACGGTCTCATCTAGCTCAGGCTGACCTTGAACTTGCTATGTAGCCAAGGATAACCTTGAAGTTCTGCTCCTCCTGCCTCACTTCCCCAGCACTGGGTTTACATGTCTGAGCCACCATGATCAGGTTGTGTAGTGCTGGATTGAACCCAGGACTTCATGTGTGCTAGGTAAGCACTCCACCAGCTGAGTTGCATCTCTAGCCCTCTACTTTTCAATCTTTTTAAAAAATATTTTATTTTATTTTATTTTATTTTATTTTATTTTATTTTATTTTATTTTATTTTATTTTATTTTATTTTATTTTATTTTATTTTATGTGCATTGGTGTGTGAGGGTGCCAGATCCCCTGGAACTGGAGTTACAGACAGTTGTGAGCCTCCACGTGGGCGCTATGAGTTGAACCTGAGACCTCTGGAGGAATAGCCAGTGCTTTCAACCACTGAGCCATCTCTCCAGCCCCCACTTCTAATTCTAAAGAATACTTTAAGAAAGCTCTGCCAGTGTTTGATAGATGTTAATGTCCAAAGCCATGGATTGTTGGGATTTTCAAGCTGGAGAAACATTCAATTGCATTGATTATTTCTAAGCATACATTGGTACCAACCCTTATTATCTTCAGATTCTCTCTCTCTCTCTCTCTCTCTCTCTCTCTCCCTCCCTCCCTCCCTCTCTTCTTCCCTCCCTCCTCCCCTATCTTGCCTCTACCTCTGTCTCTCTGTCTGTCTCTCCCTCCCTTCCTCCTTTCTCCCCCTTCCCTCCCTCTCTGTCTCCCCTCCCTCTCTCCTCCTCTTCCTCTCTCTTTCTCCTCCCTTCCCTCTATCTCTGTCTCTCTGGTAATTGAGTGGGCCACAGCATCCGGCTCAAATTCTGGTGGTCTCGCAGTGGCCTATGTGATAAGACTCACACTGTCTGCTGTTGGTGTTGTGTTTCTATTTTGTTTTTTGCAATCAGCAGATTCATGGAAAATGTTACTGCCTTGGTCCAAGCTTCACAGCCTGTACATACTTACAAGGAGCCTCCCCCAGTGCAGTAGAACTGGTCTTCAGCACACAGGCAGGCAGGTGCTCTCTCTCTCTCTCTCTCTCTCTCTCTCTCTCTCTCTCTCTCACACACACACACACACACACACACAAAGATACATTTCAGCAGAAAGTAACAGGCTCTCCACCAGAACTGTGGAAGAGATTTACTCCCAAATGGGTGCAGATTATCCCGCCAATTGATACCCATTCTCTATTAATTTTCTTGGAATGTGTCCTCGGTTTCTCTCTCCGTTCTTATTACATTACATGCATTTTCAATTCCACCCATATCCTTCTTACTTTGCTCCAAAACCTCTCATAATGTGATAAAAGGGAACCCCTATGGTCCAAACCACAATCTGGGAAACTCTGCTACAAATTAACTGTGCTCCCTAGTCACAGTTACTGACATTATTTCCTTGCTGATTGCCTGCTTTTTAACTAGAGACAGAAAAAAAAAAATTAATTCAGTGTTTTGGAGTCAGTTTATCCATTTATTTATTCATTTCTTTTTGAGCCCAGGTTGGTTTTGAGCTTGCTATAAAGCCAAAGATGACCCGGAACTTCTAATCCTTCTGCCTCTCTCTCCCAAGGGCTGAGATTGCAGGCAGGTGCCATTAAGAGATTTTTGCAGTGCTGGGGATGGAAGCCAGGACTGTGTGCTGGCAATTGCTCCAGCAACCCAGCAGCACCCCTAGCCCCAGAGACCAAGGTTTAAACAACCACTTGATGACTCTGATTTAGCCAACAAATTCTATTTCACAAATAGGATTAGGGATCAGGGTAATTTCCTGCTTACGGGAGGAGTCTTTTGTAAGCAGACTTACCAATGACTGTGCTTTCCTGAACCTGGCTCTGTCTTGACGCTTATTTTTCTTATCTCGCAACTGCCGATTGAAGTCTGGGGTCACTTCATTTCTTTTTCTTCTTCTGCAAAATTACAAAGCGATGGGAACATTATAGCAGATTATTTTAAGTCTTTAGCAATCCACATAGTTTTTTTATTTTTTAAATTTTTTGGCTCTTGTTGGTACAGTGATGTAAAGACTGCCTGCATGGCACTGGGAATGAATCAATGTCTGTCTATAGAGAGCTTGTTCAACCACCCCTGGCATAATAACACAATGGATAGCTATGAGCTGTAAAAAGGAAGGCAGGATGTTTCTGTAGACAACGCAGAGTGAGTCTCAGGATACACATGAAAAAGAAAACCAGGTAAAGAAAGGCAAACATATTATATGCTGCCGTTCATCTCAGGAGACATCTAAAAACATATCTATTATTTGCCACTACTTTTTTTTTTTTTTGCAGTTACACTTTTATAACAAAAAACCCAAAACAAACAAACAAACAAAAAAACCCAACAAAACCATTTTCACAAAAATATTTCGGAAAAAATACTTCAGGGTTAACTCCTATACTGAAGGGAATTTGCCAACAAAACTTGAGTTTGCCAATACTTTTTAAAACATTGTTTTTATTTTATGTATATGTTTGCCTACATGTTTGTATATGTAGTGCCTGTAGGAGCCAGAAGAGGGCGCCAGGAACTAGAGTTACTGGCCATTTTGAGCGCCATGGAGGGGGCTGGGAACTGAACTCAAGTCCTCTGCAAGAACAGTAACCCTGTACTTTCTATTTGTTAAATTTTACTATTACTTTGGTTTGTACTTTTAGTTATTATTGATTTGTTTGTTTGTTTCTGAGGCGGGGTCTTACTATATAACCCTTGCTGGTTGTTCCTGAAACTTGCCATGTAGACCAGGCTGCCCTAAAACTCCTGCTGATCACCCTGCCTCTGCCTCCTAAACTCTGGGATCTCAGGTGTGTACCACCATATCCAGCTCTAGGAACTTTTTTTTTTTTGGTTTTTCGAGACAGGGTTTTTCTGTGTAGCCCTGGCTGTCCTGGAACTCACTCTGTAGACCAGGCTGGCCTCGAACTCAGAAATCCACCTGCCTCTGCATCCCAAGTGCTGGGATTAAAGGCGTGCGCCACTACTGCCCGGCAGCTCTATGAACTTTTTAAAATGAAAAAATGATATAAAAATTTGAAAATTTTGCCTGTATTAGTATTAACACTTGTTTACTATCATACACGCTAAGAGAAGGCAGAGGCCCACAGGGAAGTCCAACCTGCTGCCAAATTTTGTTCATAAGGTTGTATCAGAAACAGTGATTTGTGTGTCTTGTCTAGGCCATCTTTCAGACTATGTTATTAGAACTGAGCAGTTGGTACCACAGAGCATATGTCCTGCAAAGTCTAAAATATCTCCGTCTGGCCCTTTATAGAATAAGTTCGCCCGAAATAGTGGATCTAGGTAATGCGCTTCCATGGTTACCAACAACACAGAAAGAACCAGAAATGGAGGTGCGTGTCTTTGTTCATATATTCTAGATCCTCTAGTTCTGATGACCCGTGTGGCCAGGGAGAAAGGACAGGGGACATGTGGCAGGGCACTCTTCAGAGTCCAGACTGCAAGAAGCATGGCAAATAGCCCAATTCCTACAACAAATTTCGGGAATGGGGTGGGGGATGAGAAGGAGGAGGAAGAGCAGGTCTGGGTGGGGGGACTTGTAGGGTGGGGGGTGGGGAGTGAGGGGGTAGAGGTTGTAGGGTGGGGGCTTCAGGGTGAGGGTTGGGAGAGGTGGTGAGACACTACAGAAGAGGTGAAAGCTGAACAGAAGACTAACTTACAATTCAGAACAAGAACGGACATGGGGGGGGGCTGCAGTTGGGATGTAAAGTGAATTAAAAAATGAATTAAGGAAAAAAAAAGAGTGGCTACGTGAGTCAAATACAATATGTATTTGACACCTTATCTGGAACCTGATTAAACAAAGCATTCATAAAGAAGTTTACGCATCTGTGTGACAGTCAAGGAACCCTGAACACGATGACCCTTAGTTGTATTAAAGAGTTATTCATTGAGTTAGACGAAGATGGTGTCTGTTTATGATTTTTATAAAGGGTCCTTACCTTTTAAGAATACAGATTAAAGTATATGACATGAAGTAAGTCATATATGAAATAATATGACATTATTTATTTAAAAATAATTTAGAAGCCTGTCAGTAGTGGCATACACTTTAACCCTAGCACTCAGGAGGCAGAGGCAGGTGGATCTCTATGAGTTCAAGGCCAGCCTGGTCTACAGAGTGATTTCCAGTACAGCCAGGGCTACACAGAGAAACCCTGTCTTGAAAAGAACCAAACAAAAAATTAACAATAACAATAATTTAGGGGATCCAGACATGATGGATGCTTGTGGTCTCAGCATTGAGACAGAAGGATTGGGAATTTGAAGCTAGCTTGGACTACCTTCAAATTCTCAATCCTGTCTCAATCAGCAGCAGCAGCAGATAGGGAAGGGGCAGAATAGGTAAGGAATACATGACTCCAGACTGGTTACAGGTTAAGAACTATTAGCAGTTGATGATAGCCACAAAGGGTTAATTTTGCTATTTTATTCTATCTCTATCATCTATTTGAATATCTGTCACAAAAAGCTTTCTATTTAAAAAGAATGCGTCTGCCCAAATATTACCAGCCTCTTCACTTTCCAGATGTCGCCCAAGTTTTAACTGAGGTGTTTCAAGTAGAAGAGCTAGAAGACTAGGGTGGGGATCCCAGCCTTAAGTAGATATTGACAGCACTTGGCTGCTCTTGGCTTCACTGCACCCTGCACCTATACAGGTTGGGTTCCGTGGTGGTGGTGGTTGTTCGCTTAATTGCAGAAATGACACACCCCTCCTTAACACATCAGCACTCAGCTCCTAAATGAAGACACTTGTCTGCCCAGTCATACTAGCACCATTATGTCTTAGGAAATAAACATTATTTAATATCATTTAATACACATTACATATTCAGATTCCTGCAGGTGTTCTCCGAATGCCTTTTGTCGTTCCTTTTCCCCTCCCTCTCTCCCTCTTCTCTCCCTCTCTCTTCTGTCCGTCCCACAGGGAACTCCTCTAGATTCAAGACACATTTGGTTATAGATTCTGAGCTTTCCCTCACCTCTTCCTTTCCTCAGTACACAGAATTTTTTTTTTTTTTTTTTTGAAGCAGGCTTTTAAAACATCCGGGGAACTTTACACAGGCTAGACTCCCTTCACTGTTCCCTTACTGTATCTTTTCTTTGTCTCTTTGTTACACCTGATTAGTTTCCACTTAGACTTTGGGCAAGATGTTTGTATTTAAAGTCTTGTATTCTATCAAAATAGTTGATAATCAGGGTTTTCTGGATATTAGTGATGGTAACATTGGTCACTTAACTAAGCTGGTGACTGCTGGCTCTGTCAACTGTGTTGACACTTTTTTTTTTTTTTTTTTTTTTGTGCCTTTCCAATTAGTGTTAAAGTCTTACAATGCTATTTTGTCACCCTGAGAACTTCTAAGTTCCAAATTTTCAGCAGGGCCTGGTACCTTACATCTGTAACTCCAGCACTTGGGAGGCTAAAACAGAATTGTATTGATTTTGAGGCCAGCCTGCCCTACATGATGAGTTCTAGAACAGCCTATTCAGGCTACCGGGTGAGACTGTCTCAAAAACTGAAACAAGTAAACAAGCAAAAAACAACAAACAAAATCAAGTTCTTGCTCATTTTTAACTCTGCCTTCCTCTCTGTCCTGCATTCCCCTGGCCTGTCCTTCCGTTTCTGGTGTGCACGCAATGCTCTGTGTCCCCAGGGAGAGCTACCTACACACTATGAACCCTGAGTGCCCAGCCTCATCCTCATCACTCTATTTCAAATGCAGGACAGGAAGGTAACTTCCATACCATGTTTAATCCTAAAACTGCCTTCAATTGGCTTTGTCTGTCTGACTTTGCCACACATCCAGCTTGGCCACACGAAGGAAAAATGAACAGCCACCAAATTATAATTTGATGGAGAGTGTCACTATAGAGAAATTCCAAAGGTACAGGAAAGCCGGGCGTGGAGGCACACATTTATAATCCCAGCACTCAGGGTTCTGAGGCAGGAGGAGCACAGGTTCAAGACAAGCCTGGGCTACAAAAGGAGACTATCTTCACAAATAAGGCAGCCTCCAAAAGGCAGCGAAGTTGAGAGATTAACAGAGCAGTGAGGAACCATACTGTTTCCATTTCATTTCGACAACTGATAATATACATACACCTACCTCATTATACTATACTTTTTGGTCTGTGTTTTTTTTTTTTTTTTTTTGTTTTGTTTTGTTTTGGGGACAAGATATCTCTATGTAGCCCAGGCTGGCCTTGAATGTGCTACCCTCCTGTCTCAGCCTCCTCAGGGCTAAGATTACAGGTATGTATCACCAATATTTCAACTATCATTTTTCTTTTGAGACAGGGTCTCATTACTTAGCTCAGGCTGCCTTGAACTTGGTCTGACCTTTTTACAAGCCCGTCCTTACTTACCTTGGTTTCCCTGGCCATGAGTCCAACAGAAAAGTCAGTAGCTGTCTTACTACCTTATACATGGGGGGAATCAAAATCAGTCCCTCCCTCCTTTTGTTTGCCGACTCACTGGTAAAGGAAGGAAGTAAAAAAGAAAGGGAAAGGGAAAAAAATAACCACATGACGATGGCTTGTAATTAATATTAAAATATTGAATGACGGCTGGCGCTGGAGAGGCAGCTTATCAGTTAAGAGCTCTTCCTGCTTTTTCAAGGACCTGTCCTTGTTCAGGTCCCAGTCTCTATACTGGTCAGCACACAACTACCTGTAACTCCCGTTCAAAAGCCAGACAGCCACCCTCCCCCAACACACACACACACACACACACACACACACACACACACACACACACACACACACACACACACCCCGATGGGCTGGCCAGATGGCTCAGTGGTAACAGCCTTTGCTATACACGCCTGACGATCTGAATTTGATTACCTGAACCGAGGGTGGAAGCAGAGAATTGACTCCTAGAAGTTGTCCTCTGACATCCACACACATGTGCCGTGGCATGAACGCACAGTAGCCACAGTATTTAAAATACTAAGGAGCATGTACTTCTGGTCATTACAGCTATAAGAACCAGACGAATGAGGACGAAAAGGACAAACTCGTTAAGAACGGTCAGTCCACATCCACCTATGGAAAAGCTTCTGTAGTTCACAATGAGTTCCAGGATTACTTCTCCCCTTCCCCATCTACTCAAGTGTCAATAAATTATTCTGAACAAATAGGTTGAAAGGGGCATGGAGCTTCTCACCCTAGTCTGAAGAGCTCAGAGTCACAGTTGTCTAGGTAATTAAAGCGGATGATGTCGGCGGGATGCTTATCTGAGGATCGCCATGGTGGAAGCTCTTTCTCCCCGGGGTTATTCTTCTTTCTTAAAGAGGAGGAGGACCGAAAAGCTAAGGAAGGGGACTGCTTCTCCTCTGGAGAACTGCCAGGAACTGGCTGAACATCGGCAGTTATGAATCCACCCTTTGGAGGTGTCTAGAGGAAGAAAATAAATTACTTCTACTCTCAGAGTACTGCAATAGCAACAGCAATAGACAAAGAACACAAGAACCATCACCCCCTTCCCAATCATCCTCATCCTCACGATGGCAAGGCTGATAATGGTGACGAGGACTTCAGCCACTGTCCCAGGAGCGCCTGAATGTGGGTTTACATTTCTTTGTGTTTTCTTATTCCATCTTCATAGTTATTTATTTACTTATACTAGGTCACGTGTAGCCCAGGCTCACCTCAAACTCCCTGTATAGCCCAATGTGTCCTTAAACTCCTGATCTTCCTGCCTCCACCTCCTGAATGCTGGGATTTCAGGCTGATAACACCAGGCCTGGTTTACCTCGTGCTGGGGATTGAGTTTAGGACTCTGTGACTGACAGACAAACGGTCTACTAGCTGAGCTGTATCATCAACCTTGCTTTGGTTTCAAAAGACAATTTTCAGTCTGTGACCCAAGCTGGCCTAGAACCAGGTAGCCAGGGTGGCTTTGCACTCTCTGCAGTCCTTTCCCAACCTCAGCAATGCTGGGATTACAAGTGTGAGCACCACTCCCACCCTTAACAGTACAGAGAGCTCATCATTGCTCTATTTCACAGAGGCACAAACTGACCCACGATTCAAATCCTAGGTCCTACCCTTAATGGCCTAACACGTTCAAGTTGCACAGGGGTGGACTGTAGCTGTGGCAATTATCCAAAGCCAAGCAACTCCTTGGGAATCATTTTATTTCATTTCCAAAATTAGAAGTCTTTTGTATGCTCAGTTCATGAAGTGTTTTCAGTGTGGGTTTAGCCTAAGGGAAGTGGTACTGGTATGTTGGGAAGCCATTAAGAGCTCAATTTTTGTTCATTAAGAGATTAGGGGAGCTTTGCTTGGTAAATTGGCTTGCTTCAAATGTGAGTTAAAAAAAGTCAAGAATTTCTCCAGTTGGACTGGGGTGTAGCTCTGAGGTAGAATCTTTGCTAGGGTCTTATATTCCAAACCTAGCACCACCACCAAAAATAAAGAAGGAAGGAAGGAAGGGAGGAAGGAGAGAAAAGCAACCCTCCTAGTCCCTCAAGCATAACAAGGTAGTTATACACTGTTTGTGACACTCCTTGTTTGTTGAATTCATTTCTACTCCAAGATTATCCTTAGTATTCAGCGTTTCAAACACAGGGTTTATTTGGTTATGTCATGGCTACCTGACTGAGTTCTATGGAACTCTTGGTTAGGATCTTTGTACTCTTAGCACCTAGCACATAACAGTGTTTGATAAATGTTTACTCACTTCATGAATGGCTATGGCTGTATCAAGTTTGCTGTCTGCTGCTCTGATAAACTCCATGATCAAAAGCAACTAGGGGAAGGAAGAGCTCATTTCATCTTACAGGTTTCAGTCCATCATCAAGGCAAGTCAGGGAAAGAGTTTGAAGCAGAAACTATGGAGGAATGCTGCTTGCTAGCTTGCTTCCAGGATGCTCAGTTACCTTTCTTATATAACTCAGGACCACCCTGCCTAGGGTTAGTACTGCCCACAGTGGACTGGGCCCTCCTATATCGATTCATAATCAAGACAAGGCCTTACCAGTATGGCAACAAGCCAATCACAGGTGCATCAAGCTGACAATCAAGATTACCCATCACTGTAGCCCAGTAGCCAACTAAGAAGACATCTAATATTTCTAAAATTCTGTATGTTATACGAATCTCGTCTAGAATGGACATTCATTTCTATTAGCTTATTTAGAAAGAAATCTTTGCCCTTTGGCTGGAGGAGTTCTACTTTAATCCTGATAATGGTTGAAATTGTCAATTTGACAGGATCTAGAATCACTTAAAAAACAAACCTCTGGGCATGTCTGTGAGGGAATTTCTAGACTGAGAAGACCCACCCAAACTGGGGCAGCAGCGTTTTGTGAACTGAGGTTCCGATCAGAATTAAAAGGAGACAGTGAACTAAGCACCAGCTTTCAATCTCAGCTTCCTGTCTGAGGATGCGATGTGACCAGCCACCTCACGACCCTTCAGCCATTACTTCCCACCATAATGGACTGTATGGGCCCTTGAACTGGGAGCCAAAATAAACCTTTCTTTGAGTTGCTTTTGCCAGGTATTCTGTCACAACAATGAAGAAAGCAAATTAATACAACACTATTGGAAATCAAATAATATATAATCATTTATAAAACAAGCGAAGTATTTAAGTATAAATGATCATAACATATAGAAAAATCAGTAATTCTGAAAGGCTCAAAACGCTTGGCCTGCTAACAAACTGGCAATAATGAAATCCACAACAATAAAGTAAGCAAGTTTTGCTCTTAACCATTTGAAATCTTTCGTGCTAGCGCTGGGGTTAAACCCTGGGCCTGATGCATGCTAGGAAAGCACTTAGTCTGCCGACTACTGAGCTATATTCCCACCCTGAATGAAGTCTTTCGGGAATTCTGTCATCATGAATGGATGCTGAATTTTGTTAGATGACTTGTTTGTATGTCTGTATTTAATGATCTTGTATCTTTTCTTTGATTCTGTGAATGTTCATATCAAATAATTGTGTATGTTTGTGCATGTGCATACACACACATGCGCATGCGTATATGCACACATGTATGAATAGTACTGTGGAGGACAGAGTTAAACGTTGGGGTCGGGTCTCTCCCTGGGACCCGGGGCTCTCCCATTTGTTTCAGCCAGCTGTCCAGTGAGCCCAAGGGCTCCTCCTCTCTCCACCCCCACAGTATTGGGATTGCAATTATGTTACACCTCTTCTGGCTTTTTTTTTTTTTTTTTTAATAGAGGTGCTGAAGATGGAAACTCAGGCCAGGATGCTTGCATGAGGCCCCAGTGTGGAACATCCATAACATCCGATAAATAAATTAACAGCCAAGCATGGTGGCACATATCCATAGTAACAGCATCCCTAATGCTGAGGCAGGAGGCTCTTAGGGTCAAAGCCAGTCTAGGCTACACAAGAAGACATTGTCTCAATCAATGAACTAATTAACCCACTGACTGACCAACCAACACACTTCAGCTCATCTTATAGAATCATAGCAAATATGAATGTATCAATTCTAATGGCCCATGCTGACAATTACTGAACATAATGCAGAATCCCCATGTCAGAGCGGTATGGTGTCTGAGGGAGTGGTAAAGAAATCAGGGGTGGGGATACAGAGAGAAGCACCCCAAGTCCTCATTTCTAAAGGTATCTGTGATTGGAGGGCATCAGGTGAGAGCTCTTGGTAACATGACTATCCTGAAGAGGTCTGCGAAGCCTCAGGAGAGAAGCTTGAAATCACGGGGTATGTCCTTTGACCTTTCCGACATTACTAACTGGATCATGAACTCGCAGTTCTAGCATTTGGTGTCTACAGACGCCAATTTCCAAGTGTGCTGCTCTCTGTCTCAAACTTGCCTTGGGCTTGGTGACGTGAAGTTCTCTCACCATCTGAATGTAGTGCTTTTTCCAGACGCCCTGCTCAAAGGGCGTTGGGGAGAAGCCGATGTACCAGTTAAAGCGCAGGCACTTGAGCATCCAGAGCTGGTCCAACTCAGCCAAGCTCTTCCAGTACCAGCTGACCTGGGAAAACAAAGCAGCCTACTCAGTTCACAAACTCGTTTCCTCTACTGCTTGGGCTGCTTTGTGGAACCCCAGATAATGTCTGTGGTCTGTCTGTTGTCCTTGAAGGCTTAGCTCAGTAACTCAACACTTCTGACTCTCCTGCGGTGTGCTGGAGTTACAGGTACACCCCACCAAACCTGCTTTACAGGTTTATATCTTAATTTAACTCCAATTTGATTTTTACTATTTCTGAAACATTTATTTATATTTACTCTTAGGTGTATGAGTATTTGCCTGTGTGTATGTGTAGGTATACAATCCAGAAATGGAGTCAGATTCCCTAGAGCTAGAATTATAGACAGTTGTAGATACCACATGGGTGCTGAGAACTGAACCTGGTTCCTCTGCAAGAACAAGTGCTCTCAACTGCTAAGCCATCTCTCCAGCCCCTTACCTTCAGTTTAATACAGTAAAAAATTACTTGTGAGAAATATTAGCCTCTTTTTTCCCCCAAGTCCCTGAGGGTATACTGGCACACTCAGATCTACCTATATTTCTTTCTGATTTTTTTTTTTTTTTTTTTGGAGACAAGGTTTCACTCCATAGCCCAAGGTAGCCAATGGTTAGCCTTAGCTATCCAAGTGCTGAGCTCACAGGTATGCAGCTTAGCGTAGATACCTTTCACCGTCATCCTCTTTGCACATATCTCATAAATACCCTCTTTTGAGCTTTTCTATTTACAGGTGCCCTGCACTGCACAGTCTAGGGCAGCAGTTTGCAACATGTGGGTCACGACCTCTTTGGGAAGTCAAACGACCCTTACACAGAGGTCACCTAAAACCATCAGAACACACAGATATTTACATTATGATGCATAACAGTAGCAAACTGAAGTAGCAACGAAAATAATTTTATGGTTGGGGGTCACCACACCATGAGGAATTGTTTTAAAGAGTTGCAGCATTGGGAAGGTTGGGAACCACTGACTGCTCTAGGGTGTTATTGTAGCCGTGTGGGAGGTGGCAATGCTGTCCTGCTGAGGAACCACTTATTTGTATATAACTGCTAGTAGTTTTACTTTGATCCTGAAGGGTTAGACAAAAAAAAAAAAAAAAAAAAAAAAAAGATCAAGGGTCATTCAAACTTTGCAGAATAAAATCTATTGCTTGGCGTTCTGTACATGCGTGTGGGTTTCATCTCTAGGTTATTCCCCTTTCAGTCTCCTAAGGCTGTCCCAACCAAACTCCAAGTGCCATTGCCATTACCTGTGCACAACGGCAAAGGCTCCGGGGATCCAGGAAGGAAAAGATGTAGACAGATAACACCCTTGGAAGCTTGGTAGTAAAATCCAGGGCCTCTGCTGGAATTTTTTCCTGCAGCTTTCTACAACAGAACTTCTGCTGGGACAGGGAGCAGCGCTCTAGCAGGCCTGTAAGAATTCTTCTCCTTTGAGAGTCTGTCCATTTGTCGAACTGAGGAAACAGAACAAGAGAGTCTCATAGGTATTGTGATCAATTACAGGGAAGAGAATGGCACAGAAAGCGAGTTTAGTAAGTCACTGCTAATGCATAGCATGCATTTGTTTCTGTCTCAGCTCAGTAAATTCCACATTTCACCACCTATGTCTCCTTTCTCACACTTCTGTGCACATGACCAGACTTCAACTGCAGAAGTGCATCTAACCTAGACCTTTGGTGTATCTGTAAAGGCTAATCAACTCAAGTGTCAACCTAACACAGTCTAGAACCACCTGAGTAGACTATCTCATTGAGGGATTATCTAGATCAGGTTGGCCTTTGGGAGGACTGTCTTGATTATATTAATTGATATGAAATGATCCAGTCTACTATGGGAGGTGCCATTCCCTAGACGGGGATCTTGGACTCCCCAAGTCAAAGACAAAGCTGAGCACAAAAGTGCATTATGCACTTATTTCTCTCTGCTCTCAACTACAGATGTGACTAGCTATTCTAGGTTACTGCTTTGACATCCCTACTTTGGTGGCTATAATTGGAATTGTGTACTGAGGTGAGCCCTTTCTCCCATTAACTGCTTTTTGTTGAGGTGTTTTATCACAGTAACAGACATGACACTAGGAAAGTATAATAAATAAATAAATGAAGGAAGGAAGGAAGGAAGGAAGGAAGGAAGGAAGGAAGGAAGGAAGGAAGGAAAGAAAAAAGGAAGGAAGAAAGAAAGAAAATGTGTGTAGAACAGGGAGAAAGAACTATCTTAGATTGCTCTCAGTTACCTTTCTCCTGTCTGATATAGTTCAAATGCTCATGTTCAGGAAATGGTACTACCTATGGGACAATCGCCCACAGACATGCCCACAAACCAACCTAGTCTAGATGGTTTCTCAATTGAGGATCCTTTCTCCAATGAGTCTAGGTTGTAGCAAATTGACAGTTAAAACTTCCCATCACAGTAAGTGTGTAAATGCACTTCTGTCGGTGCACAGATACAAGAAATACCACTTTAGACTTTGCCTTCTGGCCCTCACACTCCTTTCCAACTTCAAAAGGAACTTTTCTTTAAATAATTTGAATCACCTAGTGATGATTTTAGAACTTGTCTGTAAAAGTCCCACTTTTTCTACTTCCTTCCAAAACTTGATTCAGAGCTATTAGAACCAGTGTCTCTTGGATTACAGTTTCCCAGACCTCACATAAAATTTGCTTACACATTCTGAGTTTGGATTGTTTGCAAGAGTAAATACTCAGGGTCTTGCTCTCAATTTTCTACTATTTGTATTATTCAAAATGTCCTCATTTATACCTTAGGGGTCATTAAATCTACATTGTAGGGCCATTGTGTGAGGATTATATATATGTGTGTATGTATGTGTATGTATATATGTATGTATGTACATGTGTGTGTAATTATATAAAGGACAACTATTATTCTAAAATGCCATGGTGATCTTGAAAATAATACCTAAATGGTTAAATCAATGTAAAAAAGATATACAAAAAACTTTAAAAGCACCAAGCTGTCATGTTTGAGCCTAGACAAGGATGAGGCCAGGTAGACTCATCAGATTTCCTTAATGCCACAGAAGAGAATGAACTCAAATTATAGTGTGACTTAAAATGAATATAAAAGAACATTAGAATCATAAAAACCTATAAAAGAAAACACTGAAACACTCTCTCTGGAGATTAAAAAGATAATTACATGGGCTCTTCATTTGTTTCCCTGATCAAGAAGGTCCAGGATAATTTACATTTGGCTCGGATAGGTGTTTTTGCCTCCGGGATATTCCTTTCTAATTGTGTTTATTTAAGCTAATAGAAAATGAATTTGCATTCCTTGAACCCCTACCAATTCAAGGTGGGGGATGACTCAGAATACTGAGCAGCAGGGGAACAGATTCCCTTGGAGTTTAGAAAGTGTTAGGACAAACCAGAAAGTAGATAATCCATGCAGAGTTCACGGTGCAGGAATTTAATAATCTCGTTTATTTCTTGCATCAATTTTCCAGTGAAAGCCTGCAGCCCAAGAGTAAGGGAGCAGCATGTGAGGCTGGGGAGCCATTAGCGTTCTCCCAGTCTCCTGTCATACGGTATGGGGTTCACTCCGGGACGATCCTGTTCTGTGGGGTATACTTGGTAACTGTATGCTATTTTTCCGAATCACTGTAGCTAGGGCTGTCAGGGTTCTTCAATCTCAAGATGAACGGTCAGCACATGGAATGATTAGGGAGGCTTTCCCCCACACGTGTGGTGTGTGCCCAGGATTGGCACTGGGAATCATCGTCTAGTACTTTATATATCAAGGCAGGGTCTCAGCTAGGGTCACCTTTGTAGCCAGCTTGCTCTGGGGATCCCTGGCTCCTCCTTCAGCAGCTAGACCTACAGACAGGTACCTAACCTACCTGGAATTTATCTGGGCTCTGGGGATCTAAACCCCCATCCCCACACTTCTGATGTGAGTATGTTAGCTTTTTTTTTTTTTTTTTTTTTTAAAGAGAGGGTCTCATTGTGTATCTCAGACTGCTCTTTAACTTACAATCCTCCTGCCTCAGCTCTTGGAGTGTTGTAATTACAAGTGTGTAATCACACACAGTGCACTGCCATATACAACTTCTGTTTCTCTTTATTACTTTGTTTGATGCAATTCTAAATATTAAACAGAACCATGTGTACATGTATGAACATATGTGAAATTACTTATGGGGCTGGTGTGTTAAGAGCATACTGTTCTTGCAAAGGACCTGAGTTTCATTCCCAGTACCCCTGTCAGACAGTTCATAGCTACCTGTAACTCCAGCTCCAGGGATCTGACTCAGTCTTCTGGACTCCCTGGGTATGACACTCAAGAGCACACACCCTGCCCCCTTACATATATACATAATTAAAAAATAAGTATTTTAAAATGTTAAGACTTTAAAGGACTGAGAGAGAGCTCAGTTGGTAAGGTGCTTGCCTTGCAAACAAAAAGATCTGAATTTGGATCCCCGGCACCCACGTAAAAGCTGGGTGCGCTGACACACACCTGTAATCCCTGTGTTGGAGACGCTGAGACAAGGGAATCCTTGGGGCTCACTGGCCAGCCAGTCTAGCTGAATTCATGAGTTCCTGGTTAGTAAGAGACCCTGCCTTAAAGTAAGGTGGAGGGCCAGTAAGATGGCCCAGCAGTTAAAGGAACATGGGGTATACACAAATCCAGGGACCTGAGTTTAATCTCAGGAATCTACACAAAGGTGGAAGGAGAGAACAGAGTCTACAAAGTTGTTCTCTGACCTCCACAAGAGCACCGTGGTACATGTGCCCTTATACAAGCATCTCACACGCACACAACATGCACACATGCACATGCACACAAAGGGAAAAAAAGTGTACAATGGACTGCGTGTTAGTCTATCCAGGAGATCACAAAGCCATCGCCACTGTCTAATCTCAGCACATTTTTATCCCTGCCCCAAAAGAAAACAACAGAAATGGTACCCTGTTCTCTGAGGGTCCCTTAAAGCCATCTTTTCATCTGTCATCTGCTACTTTTCAGAAACTCAGTAACCAAATATCGCAGTCCATGAGCCATAAAGCCAACTTACTGTCCAAGTGTTTAGGATCCAATCTCACCCTCTCCTCGGACTGTAGGTGAGGCACTCACAGCAGTATCCACCATGAAGTGAACAACTTCACTCTTACTTTTTACATTTTTGAATTACCATAAAAATTTCCATTATCAAAACAGTTACCATTAAAAATTACCATTAAAATTACCATTATTAAAGATTAAATTATTTGAGAAAAGGAATACATAAGCATCTCATCCTACTTTAAACTTCTTGGGGCGGGGGGAGGTGGAGGGCTGGGAAGGATTCGTTTATGAAAACAAGAGTCTCGGCGCTCCGGGGGATGGAGACTATTAACACGCGGCTCTGAGAGCGTGATTCTGAGTTTGAACTGCTAGTTCGGTGTTTGAGCTGCTGGTGCCTCAGTTTGAGTGATGCCCAAGGCTAAGGGAAAGACTCGGAGGCAGAAGTTCGGTTACAATGTCTACCGAAAGCGTCTGACTCGGAATGCTCGTCGGAAGACAGCGCCAGGATCGAGCGCTCCCACATCCGACATGCCTGGGACCACACCAAATCCGTGCGGCAGAACCTGGCCATGGGGTTGGCCATGGACCCCAACAAGGCGGTTCCCCTCCGTAAGAGAAAGGTAAAGGCCATGGAGGTAGAAACGGAGGAGAGACCCAAGGATCTTGTATGGAAGCCCTATGTGGTAAATGACCTGGAGGCAGAAGCCAGCCTCCCAGAGAAGAAAGGAAATACCTTGTCTCGGGACCTCATCGACTATGTTCGGTACATGGTGGAGAATCATGGGGAGGACTATATATAATCATGGCCCGGGATGAGAAGAATTACTATCAAGACACCCCAAAACAAATTCGAAATAAGATCAATGTCTATAAGCGCTTTTTACCCAACGGAATGGCAAGCCTTCATCGATTCTTTGCAGAGTAAGAAGATATACCCCCAGACCTAGGTCTACTAGACCAACGAAACCAAACCCAGGCTGTAAGGCGAGGGATGTATAGTTTCAGATCATGCTAGCAAAGTCCTATGGAATCAGGTTTTACATGCACACTGTCTCTGCCCCCCCCCCCCCTTCTGGAGAAGGAACTCTCTTTTTATTTTTGCTTTTTTGAGAAAGAGCATCTCTCTAGTAGCCTTAGTTGTCCCAGAACTCTCTCTGTAGTCCAGGTTGGCCTTGAGTTCACAGAGATCCACCTGCCTCTGCCTCCCAAGTACTAGGATTAAAGGCATGCGCCACTGCCACCACCACCACCTGGGGGAAAAGAACTCTTTCCAGGCCACAGTTTCTGTTCTGTTGGGAGCTTACAGAAAGCCAGGGCTTGCTGTTCTATGTTCAGAGGGGATTCTCTATTTCAATGTTTTCTATACATGATAAAGGAGTATTTTACCTGTGTAACATGAAAAAAAAAAAGAAAGGAAAAGAAAAAGAAAACAAGAATCTCACGAGCTCAGGCTAGCCCAGATCTTGGTATGCAGCCTGAAGCTGGCCTTGAGCTGATCCTCTTGCCTCTGCTCCCCAAGTGGTGGATTACAGGATTTTAGTACCATACCTGGTCTTTTACTTTGGTAAAAATAAATATAAAATTCACAATTTGAACCATTTATGTGTAGAGTGGCATTTAAATAAACTCACATTACAGCACAACCAGCACTACTACGTGTGTCCGGAATTTTCTCAAACCCATCAAACACTACCTCCCCAACCCCTGGTCCTCTCTACTCTATTTCCTATCTTCATAAATTTGGCCATTCTAAGTACCTCATATAAAGTGTAGCTGTAAAATATTTGGCTTTGTACCTGGCTTATTTCACTTAGCACACAATGCCTTCAAAGTCTGTCCATATTAAAGCACATACCAGAAATACTTTCAGCTTGTTGATGACTAATAACTCCATCCTATGAGCATAATACATTTTGTTTATTCATTTACCTGTGGATGGATATTTGGATTATTTGTGCTTTTGACTATTTTGAATACTGTTGCTATAAACACTAATGTGCAAGTTTTTGTATGACCATATGTTTTCAATTCTCTTGAGTGGTTGAAAATAGTTAGTTGAGACTGTAGAGTAATTCAACAAGTAATTTGTTGCCCAGAAACACATAATTTGACATTACCCAGTGATGGATAATGACCTTTGGGACTCTGTCTCCTCGTTAGAGGAACAGATGAGGGAGTTGCCCATTGATGAGGAAGGGTAGCTGTATCTTGTTAGGCAAAAGCATGAAGCCATCAGTGTTCTCATGTGGAAGCTCAAGTGTATACAAAACTGGATGCTGAGAGCCCAATGGATGAGCTGCACTGGTTACTAAGATACCGTCTCTCAAATCCAAACCCATATCTCTAGACTCTGTGAGTCCAGGAGACTGGAACTCTGTAGCTGTATTTCTTCTTTGACAGCTAGCTTTCAGCTAAATGCTGCCTGTGAAGAGGGAGGCACCAAGGGAACTGAGGAAGAAGGGACATATTCCTCTCCGTATCGCCTGCTGTTTGTGTCAGAACCATGTTCACCCTGATCCCTGGCTTCAGCTCTTCCCCAAACAACCTAGACCCATCATGCTTCCTTGGATATATTAGACCCAACTGGTGTGAGTCGTCGGCTTCATTCCTCAGGGGTGTGGGTACTGGCTGGTTTGGAGCTCTTCCTTCCAAAGCACAAGGAATGCTGGCATCAGCCCAGTTCTGTCTCCACGGACCTCATCAATCCCTTCCTGAGTCTTTGTTTTTAATATTTGTTCACCAATCCTTTTGATTAAATTATGGCCATTAAAATAATGGATGAGTTCTGTTTTCCAGGTAGAATCTAAATGGAAATAATCAGTCATGCTTCCCAGGAAAGAGCCAGCATCGCCTTAGGTACGCATTCCACAGGCACCAAGATAATGCTACAGACTGAATGTTTGTGTTCTGAAGCATTCACATGTTGAAATCTTTTTTTTTATTCATAAATTAATTTATTCACTCTACATTCCAAAACCAGCCCCCTTCTCCTCAGTCTCCCCCCACAGTCCCTCCCCCACTCCCTATCTCCTACAAGAAGGGGGAGGTCCCTCAGGACAGTCTCACACCCCACACCCCACACTCCCTCTCCCCTAACCCCCAACTCCCCACCCCACACCCCAACACATCAAGTCACAGCAAGACCAGGCACACCCTCCTGCCACCGAGGCCAGACAAGGTGGCCCAGCCACGAGAACAGGAGTCAAAGACAGACAACAGGCTCAGGGACAGCCTCTGATGTTGGTGGACCTGCATGAAGACCAAGCTGCACATCTGCTATATATGTGTAGGGAGTGGGGAGCCCAGGTCACTCTTTCGTTATGTGGCTCACTCTTTGGTTGGTGGTTCAGTCTCTGGGAGACCCCAAGGGTCCAGGTTAGTCAACTCTGTTGGTCTTCCTGTGAAGTCCCCATCTTCCTCAGGTCTCTCAACTTTTCCACAAGATTCCTGTTACCCTCAGCTAGGGGAAATATCTACTCCCATAATCCCAGATTTATAAAGTTGAGATAAGATCCCTGAAGGTATATAAGTTTCAGGCCAGTCTGGACTCCCTAGTGAGCTCCAGGCCAGCCAGGGGCTACAGAGAGAGACCCTGACTCAAACAACAGTAAGTGCTACAGAAATGATTCAACAGACCCAGATTTTGTCCCAGCACTTACATAGTGGCCCACAACCATTTATAGCTCCAGTTTCAGAGGATATAATGCCCTTTCCTGGCCTCCATGGGCATCAGGTACCCACATAGTGCATATAAACACATGCAGACAAAACACTCATATGCATAAAATAAATTAACTAAAAACTAAACAACATGAAATCCTAACCTGCAGAGTGAGGAGTGGGGAGGTGGAGTGGGGGTGGGGCGTAGGTAGAACCTTTGGGAGGTGGAGCCCTTAACAGGATCAAACCAGATCCCAGAGAACCCTTTCCTCTTTCTGCCATTTTAGGAGGCGACAAGATGGCTGCTCTTACCAGACACTCATCACCAGCACCTTGATCTTGAGACTTTCAAACTCCATGATAGTAGCTTGGATAGACTAAAACAGATATATACCACGATGCAGAAACAGGCATATCTTATTTCATTATCTGTCTGTCTGTCTATCTGTCTGATGGTACTGAGGATTGAACCCAAGGCTCTGAGACCCAGATATCCCCAGCCTTGTATATTTTAAATGCTTTACCCATTTTCCAAGCAGAGCTCTTCGTTCTTCAAACACCTGCAGCAAACAAAAGAAAAAAGGGTCATCTGTACATTGTGGTTCAAGACTCATTATAAACAACATCACTAAAGGGTCAGTAAGTATTCACCATCTCAGCAGAGTAGGAAGAGACATGTTTCATTCCAGAGAGCATTTATTTATTTATTTATTAAATGACCGTGAACTCTATGCAAGCCCAGGATGACCTTGAACTTCCAATCTTCTGCTCTCTACTTCCAGAGGGCTTGGATTACATGCCTGGTTTATGCAGTGCTGGGGATCCAACCCAGGGCTCCGTGCATCCTGGGCAAACACTCTACTGCTGAACTACACTACCAGTCCACTGTACTTACTTTTAACCTAGACGAGGTCTCTTTCTCTTTTTAGCTTCTGTCTATAGAATAATTCATAGTAAAGAAGTAATCTACCCTCTCTTCTTTCTTCCTATCCTCCTTCCTTTTGTTCTTTTCCTTTTTTACTTCTAGACAGGGTCTTACACTCTGTAGTCCAGGTTGGCCTGGAATTCACTACGTAGCCCAAGCTAGGCCAGCAGGCTTGATTTTCCTACCTCTGTCTTCCAAGTGCTGGGGTTACAGTTATGTACCACTATGATGACTCACTGAGAAACTGTTCTTTAAGAGAATTAAAATATGAGAGAGAAGGAATTGTGAGGCGTATTCACTTACCAAATTTGAAAGTCATAAACTAACACAGGTAAGTAAGAAAATGGAGATCCCAGAAATTTTCAGTATTAATCACACAAGAACTTATAAAATACATGAATAAGTGCTTCTTCCTTCCCTTGTCCCTGTGTGTGTGTGTGTGTGTGTGTGTGTGTGTGTGTGTGTGTGTACAAGCATGTGTGTGTAGAGGCCAAAGATCAACAATATCAGGTATCTTCCCTAATCTCTCCCCAACTTATTTTTTGAGACAGGGCCTCTCACTGAACCTGAAGCTCATAAATTTGGTTGACTGGCCGGCCTGTGTGGTCAGCAAACCCTAGGTATCCCCTTGTCTCTGCATCCCAGACACTGAGATACAGATGCATGCCACTGTGTCCAACTTTTTTGCAGGTTCTGGGCATCGAAAACTCAGGTCCTCATGCTTGCCGGGCAAGCACTTTACTGACCGAGCATCTCTCCAGCCCTGCTTCTGCCGTTCAGTGTATACCAATATACACGGGCATCCATGGACTTACTAATTATAAAATTAGTAATTTCTGTATGTGAACCTCGGGGCTTGCAACTTTTTGTCTGCACAGGTTTGTTCTTATATACTGTTTTGGACAGAAACCATGTCTGCCTCATTTGACACATTCAAGCAGAGTGCTGGGATAGCATATCACAAGTCCCGAATTTAGGGGAATCCGATGGATGTGACTGTAAGACTCGATGGCCTTCTGGGTGTTGCAATACAGTGTGAGGGAATGTACATGTTGGCGTTTCTCTGAGCCTCGGAGCATATGTGGATTTGAGCAAGTGAAGAGAAGACACCGTGGGTATATTTGGCAGAGGAAGGGTTATGAGGAGAAGAGGAGAGAATAATGAACATATGCGACTGTCTCCGCGGCGCCAACACAGACACCCTCTGCCGGCTTTCAAATGGGGATCAATGTCACAGCTCTCGAGCAGCTCTCCAGGAACAAGAGGCAGCTAGGCGAGGCAGTGCAGACCTTGCGCCCTCCTCACTGTGGAGGTTGAGAAGCTGGCTTCGTGCCACCAGCGGCTCATCTTTCCCTTTCTTAGTTGCTCACACTCTGGTTGCCAAAGGCATACTGAAATGGGGGCTGAAATACCGGCTTCAACAAGTGCCATGAGAAAGGACTCGTTCTCCCGTGTGAGGACTCCCATCTACCTCATGCAGATGCTTTTTTGCATATTAAAGAAGGAAAAGGACTCTTGTACCCTCCCACCCCACTCACTGCCGCTGAGATGCTATGGCCCTATAATAATGGCAATGATAAACTCAGGGTTCTATCTGCAAGTAGAAGAGAAAGTAGAGAACACAGAAGAGACAAAACTAAGCCTGGATTCAAATGTCTCTAGAGCTCTTTCTACTCCAATACCTCCTCCCAAGCCAAGCCAAGCCACCAGTGCCAATTCAATCTGACGCCTTAGGGCTCCTCCCCTCCTCCCAAGCCAAGCCACCAGTGCCAATTCAATCTGATGCCTTCCCCTTTCTGCTTTACACAAGCTCCATGTGGGCTGAAGAGTGTCTGGATTCTTTTTGTTTGTTTTTTATTGTTGTTGTTGTTGTTGTTATTTTTTTGAGACAAGGTCTTTCTATGTAGCCTTGGCTAACCTGGAGCTCACTATGTAGACCAGGTTGGCCTCAAACTCACAGATATCTTGCCTCTGCCTCCCATGTTCTGGAGTTAGAAATATGTACCACTATGCTCAGTTGAGAGTGTCTGGTTTTGCCTCTAGTAGCTCTTGTTCATTTTACCTCCCCATTACCTGAGAACCCTTTTCTCTTACATGCTCCCCAGAACCAGCAAGAACAGGTTCCTTACAGATTCTCTATGACACTGCTGGTCAAGCAACGATAATGAAAAGGTTTCTGGGGGCTGGAGAGATGGCTCAGTGGTTAAGAGCACTGACTGCTCTTCTAGAGGTCCTGAGTTCAATTCCCAGCAAACACATGGTGGCTCACAACCATCTGTAATGGGATCCTATGCTCTCTTCTGGTATGTCTGAAGACAGGTACAATGTACTCATATAAATTAAAAAAAAAACAAATCTTTAGAAAAGGTTTCTGAAGTCATAGGAGCTCAGAGCTGAAGGAAATCCTAAAGAGGAACTGGAGAGATGGCCCAGGGGTTAAGAGCACTTGGAAGCTTACATCAACCTGTAACTCCAACTCCAGGTGATCTGACACCCCCCTGCTGGACTCTGTAGGTGATGGACTAGGTGAACATGCTCCTACACACATATAAATAAAAATATTAAAATAAATAAATAATTTAAAACCCCTAAAGAGATTTTTTTTTTGTTCAACTTCCTTATTTTAGATAGGATATGTGGACTTTCATGAAAGCTGCTTTGTCCAGATTTTTAAAAACATAAACAAATCCCTGGGTCTAGCTGGGCACGGTGGTTGTCTAGGTTAGGATTTTACTGCTGTGAACAGACACCATGACCAAGGCAACTCTTATAAGAACAACATTTAATGGGGGCTGGCTTACAGGTTCAGAGGTTCAGTCCATTATCATCATGGAAGGAAAGATGGCAGCATCCAGGCAGATATGGTGCTGGAGGAGCTGAGAGTTTTACATCTTGATCTGAAGGCAGTGAGGAAGACCGGCTCCTGCAGGGAACCATTGGAGGGGTTCTTCCACGCTTGGCAGAGCCTGCGCATCGGATCTCAAAGCCCACCTACACAGTGACACACTATCTCCAACAAGGACACACCTCCTATAGTGTCACTTCCTGTGGGCCAAGGATTCAAACACATGAGCCTATGGGGGCCAAACCTATTCCAACCACAACCATGGTGCAGGACTGAAGTCCCCATACTCAGGAGGCAGAAGCAAGAAAACAGTAAGTTTGAGGCACAGAGGGGCTAACAAAAAGACCGAAGACCAAGCATGGCACATACCTCCACTCCCAACACTTAGAAAGCAGAGGCAGGAGGATTTATGCAAATGCATCCTCTACTACATAGTCAGTTTAAGGCTAGCCTGGCTTACATGAGACCCTGTATCAAAAACAAAAACAAACAAAAAAAGAAGGAAGGAAGAGAAAAAGAAAGAAAGGAGGAAAAGAGGGTCCCTGGTACCAAACTATCTATTCAGCTTAACTCTGCCCTGGTCTTTCACTATAATCATGGTCTTCTCCATCCTGACTGCCTGGAACTTATTGTGTAGCCCAAATGGCCTGGAACTGATACTTCTCCTGCCTCAGCTTCCTGAGTGCTGAGATTATAGGTGAATACCACCAAGCCTGCAGTCCTAAATTCTTAAGGAACTTTTGCCAGTATGCTTCCTGGCAGTGGGAAGAAGACTGGGTCTTGACGTCATAACTAAGTTTGCAAGAGGAGGCTGCACATCATGGTGCTCTCCATGAGTGTGGCTCATGGTAACAAAGGGTACCGACCGGTATGAGAGGAGAAGACAGTCCACAGAAAGGCATCAGAAAAGGAATGATGTGGGAAGTGAGTTCTGTCACGCGGCAGGCTAAAGCAAACACAATGACCGACTAAGCCAGACCTGGTGGTGCAGGCTTGCCATCCCAGCTACTCAAGAGGCGGACGCAGGAGGACCACAAGTTCAAGACCCGCCTATTTATATTTAAATAAATAATATGGGCAAATCATTTTGTCGTCAGTCCTCAGTTGGATTTGTACTCTTATGTTCCCTGAATTGCAGTGAATTTTCATTCTGAAGATGTGCAATCAAGGTCTTCCTTTTTAAGAAGCTGGAAAACAGACTATCTCTTCTAAATGGCACTATTAAAACGGCTCTTCTCTCACAGACGGCTGCTGTCTGTTTATATCACAGTTTACTCACAACCTGCTGTTAAGTCAAAATCCCTTGGTTGTTATTTTAGTCTGTTGACATTGAAATTACATATTTCCTTGTGTGACACCATTACAGTGGGGGAGGGAGCTATTTTGGAAATCCTAAATTGTGATCGATGGGTGATGGCGACAGAGGTGCTGTCTCCCAGAACACCCTTTTCTCGGGCATGACATGGTGCATGATTCTATGCCCCAAAGACGTGGGGATGCGCACTTTTCAGTTTTAAAATTATATATTTTTAAGGTGTGCAGCATGATGTTTTGAGACGCATATACAAGAGAGAAATAATTGCTAGAGTTGAGGCAATTATCCTGCCCATCCCCGCCCATGGCTAGCTTTGCGTGTAGGGAATGTGATCCTTCTAATTACAACACTGGCTGGTAACACAGGTACTATTACAGCACTCTCCCCTAGGAATCCTCAGGGCCCAGATTACTCTGTAATCTGCTGCATTTGCCTACCTTGATGATGCTTTATTTTTTTAAGTTATCTAAATTTGAATTCAGTCTCTCTGCTGAAAACCTGCTGTGAAGTTAAAACCCTGAGTCTCTTATTTTAGGGTGAGTTGGTTATTATGTACTTCACATTTTACTACAGAACAGAGGGAAGACAAAAAATAAAAACAAAATGAAGGACTGGAGATGTAGCTCAGCTGGTGGACTCATTACTTAGCAGGCATGATGCCCTGGGCTTAACCTCCAGCTCCTCATAAACGGGGCTTAGAGTCACATGCCCATAACTCTTAGAAAGTGAATTCAGGAGGCTTAGAAGTGCAAGGATATTTGTGGCTACATAATGAGTTCAAGGCCCGTTGGGCCTACAGGATACCCTGTCCCAAAAGAGGGGGAATGGGTGCTAGAGAGGTGACACAGTCGTTAAGATCATGTGCTGCTCTTGCAGGGAACCCAGGGCTCTGTTTCCACACTCAAGTAGGGCAGGGCACAACTGTCTGTAACTCCAGCTCCAGGGAATCTGAGCACTTATTCTCTCTCTCTCTCTCTCTCTTTCACAGACACACACACACACACACACACACACACACACATACACACACACACATACATACACACATTAAAAATAAATATTTTTACAAAGGACTTCATAATGGCATATATATGTTTGTTTGTTTAATTCATTTGAAACAAAAAGCTAACTAAATTATATTTTTGCACCTGGGAGTTATGAATGATGAGCATTTTCTCTAAAAATTATTATTAGGTGTGACAAAAACCATTAAAGAACAAAGATAAGACCATGCAGTGTTTGCTATGTTGTATTGATCCTTTCTAGAACTGGGAGATGTATTTAGTATCCATTGAGAGGAAGCTGGTTGACAGCCAGGAGCTCAATGGAGCTGCCTTGGGTCAAGGTCATGACCTTGGAGGGGAGAGCAGCTGGTACTGAAGGGTAGTGTCAACTAGAAAGGCCAGGCCTCCTTGCTGAGTTGTGAGATGACTCTGAAAAAAACTTAACAGCTGGTGCCTTGTGGGGCCAGTGGGGACATCACAGAGACTGCACTGCAGTTATCCTCGGCCACAAACCTATACCCTTCCCTTCTGTACTAGTCAGGGTTCTCTAGAAGAATAAAACTTACACACATATACGGTATTTATTAGGATGGCTCACAGGCTGTGGTCCAGCTAGTCCAACCATGGCTGTCTAGCAGAGGAAGATGCAAGAATCCAGGAGTTATTCAGTCTGTGAGGCTGGATGTCTGTCTCAGCTGGTCTTTTGTACATGCCAGGATCTTGAAGAAGTAGCTCTATTGCCAGTGAAGGAAAGGACTTGCCATCGAGAGCAAGCAGGCAGAGAGCAAGCTTCCTTTCTCTCTGTCCTTTATGTTATTCTGGCTACCACCAGAAGGTGTGGCATGGATTAAAGATAGATCTTCCCACTTGGAATGATTTAATTAAGAAACAATCCCTCAAAGGTGTTACCAGCCACTTGGGTTTTAGTTAATTCCAGATGTAGTCAAGGTGACAACCAAGAACAGCCGTCAGACCTTCTCTCTCCTTCTTTAGGCTAATTCCTACATGCTCATCTTAAAAAACTGCTTCTCAAGGCTGGGGATATCCATCAGTGGGAGAACCCTTTGTGCTCGCATGCAAAGCCCCGTGTTCCACCCCCAGCACTGCCAAATAACACCAATAATTAATAAAGAACCGTTCTTTATCACCCCACCTACAGCAAGCACCCGGTTACTTTGGGGACTATTAAGGTAGTTTTTAAAAGATTTTTTTTTTAATTTTAATTATGTTTGTGTGTGGATATGTGCACATGACTGCTAGTGCCCTAAGAAGCCAAAGGTATCAGATCTCCCTGGAAATGGAGGTACAGGAAGTTGTGAGCCACCCCATGTGGGTGCTGGGAATTGAACTATGGTCTTCTATAAGCTCTGATGTGCTCTTAACTGTGGAGCCATCTCCCCAGCCACCAATTTAAAAAAGAAAAAAATGGGGACAGAGTCTTGTATGTAGCCTAGGCTGGCCTGGAACTCATTTTATAGACCAGGCTGACCTTGAACTCACAAACATTCTCCTGCCTCTGAGATCTGGCATTAAAGGCATGTGCCACCATGTCTAGCTTAAGATAATTTGTTTTTCACAGCGGCCAAATTGATCAAGACTGTTCTTGGAAATTTTCTGAACATGAAGTCGTTCAACAGCTTTGTATTTCAACTCCAGTCACTTTCTCACACATGTGTAAAACCTTCACAAAGCAAGGAGAAAACAGATTTCCAAATCTGACACTGAAGCTGGAGGAATAAGCTGTTATACAAACTGTGGGGGAGCCACGAGCGTCACAACAGGTGCTCAGTAAATAGTTGTTGTGCTAAAAGAAAAAGATTTCCATAAGTTCCTTCAGCGAGGTGAGGCCACACTCCATCTGCCTCTGCTGCCCTTTTGTTCCTGGGACCTCCTTTCTCCCGTTCCCCCTCCCCCCATGTCATTTCTGCATCTTTTTCCTCTATTGCTTCTCCCTACTTTATTTCTCAGGATCCCAATCTCTTACACACACATACACACCATTTACTCCTGTATCACATCAGGGTAGGAGAAAGTTTCTAGTTCTAAGATGAGCCAGGTTTGACTAGGAGCTCTGCTAAAGGGGATCAATCCTTAGTTAGGACTACAGCAACCACAGACCAATGCCAGCCAAGGAAGGAGCTGGAAGGGCCTTCGATGGTTTGTACATGCTCGGCCCAAGGAGTGGCACTATTAAAGGGTGTGGCCCTGTTGGAGTAGGTGTGTCACTGTGGGGTGGGCTTTAAGACCCTCATCCTAGCTGCCTGGAAGTTAGTATTCTCCTAACAGCCTTCAGATGAAGATGTAGAACTCTCAGCTCCTCCTGCACCATGCCTGCCTGGATGCTGCCATGCTCCCGCCTTGATGATAATGGACTGAATCTCTGAACTTGTAAGCCAGCCCCAATTAAATGTCCTTTATAATACTTTCCTTGGTCATGGTGTCTGTTCACAGAAGTAAAACCCTAATTAAGACAGGGCCCAAAGATAAAAGTATGTCAATGAATGTCAAAGAAAGAGCCTAGTCAGTGAAATATTTGTCTTGCAAATACAAGGACCTCAATTGCATCCCCCAGTACTCACACTAAAACACCAAGAGTTGTGGTGTGTTTAAAATCCCAGTGCTGGAGAATCAGAGACAAGCAGATCCCCTGGGCTCACTGGATAGCCTGCAGCACATGCTTGGCTTATGAGAGACCCTGTCTCAAAAAACTAGGTTGATCACACCTGAGGAAGAAGAGCTGAAGTTGCCCCTGGGCCTCCACACTCATGCATGCACGTGTATACTTGCAGTTGTATGTGTGCAACCCCCCCCCCCCAAAGAACAGTGGGATTGCCGGGCAGTAGTGGCGCACGCCTTTAATCCCAGCACTCGGGAGGCAGAGGCAGGCGGATTTCTGAGTTCAAGGACAGCCAGGGCTATACAGAGAAACCCTGTCTCGAAAAAACAAAAACAAAAACAAAAACAAAAACAAAACAAAAAAACCCCAACCAAACCAAAAACAAAACAGTGGGATGACAGAACTTGTGTTCTGGAAGCCACACCCAGACTTGTGTATTCTGAGAGAGTGGGAGAGGAGGAGCATGTCAGTCTTGATGGGCTAAAGCTGAATGGGAAAGCCAGAGACAACAGTGAGAGAGAAAAGGAGACAGGAAATGGTGGTGCTGCCAAGGGGACAGTGAAGTGACTCACAGGTGATGGGCAGGAGGTGTGGTGCTGTGGACTTCACCTGGCTGGCCTCAACTGCCAGGGAGTAGCAGCAAGGGTGAGACCTGGGAGGTCAGCTTGGGGCCAGGGCCTGAAGGGACCTCAAAGACGTGTATGTGTGGTGGGGTTGGAATGTGCCCTTTGGAGTAGATCCCATTTTCAGCCTCACCTAATAGGATTGGTATTTCAGAAAGATCTTTCTGGAGCCCTAATAGAGCGGGTTAGAGGCAGTGACAAGAGCCAGGATGTTACGGTACTGTGCCTGGCATGGGGTGGTGGTGAGGATGTGAACCTAGAACATGGAGCTGGGCTGGGCTAACTAGATCTAGAGAGAGACTCACAGACCCAGAGAACATATGGGGCATGGTGTGCAGATAGATGTTCCTAACATGGACTCAAATGATAAAGCACCTCATGTTGGTATGAAGTGGGGCTTTCCACCTGGAGGAAGACAGTGAGGTCGGTTTTACACAATGAAACTGGTTGTTTCATTGCCAGGTAGGTGTGGTCCTGATGTGCAGGGACTGATCAGAGTTCTGCAGCTCCCAGAAGCAGGAATACAATACCCTAGGGGGCTGCCATTCTCACCCTCCAGTCACACACTGCAATCCTTTATGAGGGGTACTTTACATGCGTCTTCCCAGAAGTCAGCTGGGAAGTAGACTTCTTAGGAGAACATCAGTCTCATGCATACTGGGCTGAAATGTATTTACTAAGTGACCTACCTCAATTTCATTCAGAAACTCGGGGATTCGGGCAGGGCTGGAAAATCAATCCCTCCTGGATATCTTTCCTCCCCTCCCCTAATCCTGTTGACTCTAAGAAGATCCAGTGCAAGAAAGAACGACTTTTCCCTTGGGCAGGACTCTGATCTATTTTTAGTCTTGTCCACACAGCAATGATACAAATAAAGTTGTTGTTGTTGTTGTTGTTTGTTTTGTCTTTTGTTCATAGATTGTGCCAACTTAAACAATTCCTGCTCATATTCTGATGATCAGAATTTTACTCCTCCTCCCCATGGACCCAAATGAGAAAGTACCTCTAGCCACTTACCTGGTCATTCAGAAGCTGATGGTTTAGAGGTGTCCAGGTACTCATTTTTGTCTGCATTTTTGGGCCATCAATGCTTTTTGGAGGTGCAAATGCCATCATGCAATGAACTGGTATTTTTCCATAAAAAAGACTACACCTATCAGGAGAAATGAATCATTGAATCTTCTGAGAACCAAATAAAGTTAATGGGTTTGGTTTTTTGGGGGGGGGTGGTTTTTGTTTCTGTATGTTGAGAGAAGGTATGTGTGGGTAGATTATTTACTGGGAGCCTTGTTTATGTCAAAGACTTCGCATGTCTGATCAGTACAAGTGTAAGGTGGTAAGGCTGGGGTTCAGTTCCTTAGACCACTGGAAACAGTGAGGCTCACAGGTTACACACCCTGTCCAGGATCATCGTGAGTCAAAGAGGAATGGAACCAATGGATCCCCGTGGCATCCTTAGCTCAGAATGTAGTTTACTGGCTAGAAAGAGAAGTGCTTCAAACTGAGGGTCACAGTGCAACATAACACCCTTCACCCCAACATTTGGAGGCAGAGGTAGGTGAGCCTCTTTGGAGTTAAGGCCATATTGGTCTTTGTAGAGATTTCAAGGCCAGCCCTGGCTACACAGTAAGATCCTGTCTCAAAACAAACATCTAATTTTTGTCCTTGTGTCATTAACTCTGGTCTTAGTGTAAATGAGTTCCAGCCTAAGACATACTCAAGGAGCAGACATGTAGTGGTCAAGGCCATGGCTTTGGAGATGGACAGGCAAGTTTACTGGGAAGAATTCTGCCAGTTTTGATGATCTGGTATACCATCTGCCTACTTTTAATCAAGGTAGCTTAATTTCCATAAGAAATTATTTTTCCCCACTGGTGTGGGTTGGTTAGCTGATTTTAGAGGTGTCCAGTTGCTGCTTTCTGTCTTCCTTTGGGTGCCATCAGTAGCCCTCTCATGACGATAGATGGTGGGTGATTGGGTCATGTTGCAGATGGACTGACCGTGGCTTATCCATTTCTGCATTAGTCACCTAAGCAGACTGCAATGCTGCCCCTGCTGTCTAACTCCCAGAAGCTAACGCCCTTTCCTCTTCTGCATCTGTTAGCTAGATGCTGTGTCCAGTTTTGCAACTTTTTTTTTTTAACCTTGTGCAGTTTTTTTAATACTAGTTCTTCTGTTTCTTTAAAAATTTCTTAAATTTATTTATTTTTGTGTGTGCGTGTTTTGTCTGCATATATGTATGTGTACCACATGCATGTTTGGTGCCTGATGAGTTCAGAACAGGGCAATGGATCCTCTGGAACTGGAGCCATAGATAGTTGTAAACCATCATGTGGACGCTGGGAATTGAGCCTGGGTCCTCTACAAGAACAACAAGCACCCCAACTTCTGAGCCATCTCTTCATCCTACTTTGTGCAGTTATTTTTAAAAAATCCTATGTATGTGTATCTCCCAAATGAAGCTTGGAAGATAAAGGGAGGAAAAGTCTTGCCAGGGTGGCTGAAGGGTAGGCAGCCTGAGTAACTAGTAACCTCCTTCAGTCTTTCTTAGAACTTGTCAGACATAGAATGCCCAAAACCTGTACTTTGCAGGACCATGATGGAATATTTTACAACAGACAGTAGTATCGGTGCCTGCCCCCAGTGTTTCTGCCCTCCCTTCTCTCTGAAGATGGGTTTGCACACACAAGTAGAACTGGCCGAGACAACTCTATATATGAACAGTGTTGAGAAATGTTCAATAGTCAACACCTTCCCATGGTCCTGCCACTGAAGCCCTGGTATGAAGGGACTCAGATTAGCCTGTGGGCCTTTCTCAGCTCCTAATGTCTATCTAAGCCACTACATTTTAAGCTAGGCTACAAAAGGCACATGAAATGGTTTCATTGCAGCATCATTAACTAGCAGCCAGAGACACACACACAGGTAAGCAGGAAAACTACAGATACAAAGCAACATCGCCAGGTTCATATCCGTCCTGGTAAAATTGTATACTGCTTGTTGATTTTTATCTTGAGACAGGGACTAACTGTAGTCCAGGCTGCCTTCAAACTCAAGATCCTGCCACCTCAGTCTTCCCAGTGTTGTGATTACAGGAGTTTGTCACTGTGCCCAGCCCCCTTATTTTAAGACAGTAGCTAGCTTAAAAATCCTTGAGAATCGTAAAGCCTCTGGGATAAATGCTATGCATCTCTTCCTAGAGAAATATACAGGGAGCTAAAATTCTGCTTCCCCCAGGTTAAAAATCTCTGCATTAAGCTGAGGAGCTCCCTTGCTTCTCAGTGTGTATGGAAAGCCATTTGATGTCTTCTAGGTACCATTTCTGAATGAAGCTGAAGTAGCTTTTCTCAAAGACACCCCAAGGGTCTGCACAGGCTGTTTTCTTCCTCCTGGTTCCTTGGGTCTGAAAACCACTTTAGATGAGGCTTTCTTCAAAGCAGCTTCGGTTTCCAGGAGGTGGGCCTAGCCAGGAGGCACCGCCCTTGGTGACACTCATAAAGAAGCATGCCAATGGGGATGTTTTATCTGTCTTTTGTAATTATCCTTTTTCAATTTTCCCCTCCTCCCTCAACCCCAGAAGATGAACAGTGTACATAGTTTGTATGCACACACAAGTTCACAAATAGACCCCTGGCAACTATTCAAAACACAGAAGTTTTCACACAACACACACAAGAAGTAATTGCAACCCATGTCTACCAAGACAGCAAAGACGGCCTCGTCCTTGTCCACAGATGCAAGTTGCAGGTACTTATGAATTCTTTTCCTTTTAATGGCTGCCTGTCATTATGTTTCATGTTCCTTGGGATTAAACTGCAGAAAGAAGGCCCAGAGTTCTCACCCCCTACATATGGCTCCAGGCTCATGTTCAAGGCCAAGCAGGGGTCCCAGTCCTACGCGCTTCTGGTCTGGCCTTCTTAACCTTCCGAGCCGTTGTTCACACCATCCCCATTACACAATCATTTTCCTAAGGATCTATCCCAGGCAGGCCTCAAACCTGCTTATGTAGTCAAGGGTGACCTTAAACTTCGGACCCTCTTGCCTGCATCTCATAAGTTCCTGATTGCAAGTATTCACCACATACCCGATTTATGCAGAGTTGGGTTCGGGCTTCATGCATGCTGGACAAGCATTCTACCAAGTATTTGATTTTCGAAGCCCTAAGGTTCGTTTCATTCTGTCTCGATTTTTTTTTTGTTTTGAGACAGAGTCTGCCTCATATCCCTGGTTGGCTTGGAACTTGCTATGTAGACCAGGCTGGCTTTAAACTAACAAAGATCCACCTGCCTCTCCCTCCCAGTGCCTGTGCTGCCACTCCCGACTGGTTTGTTTGTTTTTAAATGACCAGTCAGTGAAGTCACTTTTCAACTCAAAAACCTTCGAATCTCACTAATGACTGGAATTCCAATTCCTCAACTCGAAGTCTGGGTCAACTCAATGTAACTATTTCAGTCTGCCCCCACCCCCCTTTTCCTGTACTCTGTCCAGCTCCACTGACAGCCTGACCACTGTAAGGATGGTGGCATGAGACCCTGATGCTTTGGGGCTCATGTGTTCTGTCACTGCTTATTTAAATTCCAATCACAGTCATACATAGTAGATGCTCAATAAATGTTATTCAATGGAAGGATAGAAATGTCACGGTGGAGCATGGGGAGGGGCAGTTTGACCATTAAACCTTGTGAGATTGCACGCTGAAACTCAGAACATGATGATCCTGGCACAGAGGAAATACTCAGGGTTGTCAGGGTTTTATTTTGAGGTTACAACGAAGACTAGGATTGGGTTTCTCTGCTAACACACAATTCTCCCACAGTACACTGTAATATCACCAGACAAAGGGAATCTCACACATCAGAAATAGAGGGTGGGTAGGTTTAAATACGAATTCACCCTATATTCAAACAGCTAAAACCTAAATAAGCACTGTAATGCATGGCTTTTAAAGCTACTGCTTGACCTGCACTCTAATTGTTGGTTGTTACTTTCAGAGGTGCGAAGCAGTCATTGAAATTGCAGCGCACTTTGTCCCCAGGAGCCCCGGCAAGCTTTTGGGAAGCTGGGGAGAATCTCCATGTTTTTCCTGCTCTACCCACTGCTCACCTCAGCGGCTGGCCTCCTTCTTCAAGCCTCTGGTTCTGGGGTTGCTATCGTTGCATTAGGACAGTTTTCTCTGACTCTTTCAGCCCCCACCTCACCGCTCCCAGCAGTCCAATCGCCATCTATAAATCCTGTCGCTGGCATCCGGGGTCTCTTAGGCAACAATGTGTGGTCTCTTGATTGGCCAGGGCATCCAAGGAAGGCTGGTTCCAAAATTGGGCACAGAGATAAAAGGAGAAAGTGTGGCGATCGGGTGAGTAGGAGGAGCTGTAACATCTTGATAGAATGCTAGGAGGAAGCTGTATCCAATCCTGAAACTAGCAGCCTTGAAAAATCTTCCTTCAAGACTCGCTGCGTTTGTGTTTCAAAACAGCTCTTCCCCACAGAGCATGCCCAGTTATTTTGCTCTGGTCACTCGGGAGCTCCGAAACGCAAAGTCCATTGTGCCAGGTTTTAAGACTGCTCAGACGGAGGAAGAGGGTTGGAGGAAATAAAAATTGGCTACGGATTTTATGGGGGGTGGGTGGGTGGGGGTGGGGGTGAAGCACCTGCAGAGGAAAAAGGGAAGTCGTGGGGGAGCTGCCCCAAGCAGTGACAGATACGCCAGGGAGCCAGCAGATGGCACACCCTTGTAAGAATATCTCTGAATTTAGGTTTTAAGACCCAGTCACATTTAATTAGCTACCATGTATTGAGCACCCACCTCCTTGTAGTGAGAACTAGAGAATGCAAGGATTAAAAAAGAAAGAAAAAAAGGAATCTGAAGGCGGGCATGGTGGCTCAAGCCTGCAATCGAGAGGTGGAAGCAAGAGGGTCAAGGTTCCTGAGAAAGCTTTGGCTACAAAGAGAGTTAGAGACTAGCGTGAATGCCAAAATCCTGGCTAAAACATAAGAGAAATCTAATGAGAGAAACCAAATCGTGTAATGTGCAAATAACCAACGTAAAGCCCAGTGCTCTACTAGCTGTGACAGCAAGTTCTGGAGAATTCCAAGAAGTTCAAAATCCCGTGCCTGCATCCACAGTGCAAAGCAATTTTGATAAGAAGCAGCAAACCAAAACTTAACCCCAGAACCTAAAACAAAGCCAACAGCTTTCTATACTGTCTTTGCTTGCTAAAACAACAGGCACCTCCAACTCAAGCAGTTCTACAGATCCTACGCGTTTCATCATTTTTAGTTTTTTATGTGTAGTTTTAAATTTAGGTTTATTTTCATGTGCATATCTGTATCTGAGTGCTGGCCTGTGTGTGGCATGTGTAGAGGAGGTCAGGAAACAACTTTCAGAAGTCGATTCTCTGCATCATGAAGGTCCAGGGCTCAAAGTCAGGTGATAAGGCTTGCCACCAAATGCCTTTACCTACTAGCCATCTTGCCAGCCTTCTGTTTCATATTTTTTTTAAATAGGTAGCATTTGCATATCTCCCATTTGAATGACAAGGGGGCAGTGGATCTTATGGAGGTTGGCGCTTTTCCTAAGCTAACAATGGATCGGTAAGTGACCAAGCTGAAATGAGAACCTAGGTTGTCTGGATTCCAACTTAGTGGTTTTTCCAAATGACCAGCTTGTATGTAAATGAATAAACAAAGCCTTTGGGGATGTGAGGGGGTGGCCTGGGGGAGGCAGGTAAAGATGTCATACTAAATTACCATGCATTACCAGTTAACATTTATGGTTTCAGAAAACGGGTTCATCCAGAAAGGGACCAGTTTTAACAATGCCTAGGTGGCTGAGTTTCTCTGTGAAGTTCCCGCTTGTTAAAAGTTTCTATTAGTGGTTACAACATGGAAGGAAAGGGAGATGGGACATAGAAAGCATCTGGAGTGATCCCCGTGGGATTTGAATGTTTCCAGTCCTCATAGCCGATCCCTGCTCTTAACAGTACCTTCTGGGTCTCCTGTCCTACAGCTCCTCCAACTGACTGCTCCCTCAAAGGGGAATGAGTCACCCCATTCCCACTGTGTTCCTTCTGAGTCACCCCATTCCCACTGTGTTCCTAGGGAACAGGCACACATAGCCCAGTGTCTTGTGATTCTTTGACATTACTTCTGTGTGGAACATATCACACATAAAGAAAAGCTTAGAGACTTTTATAACAAATACTTGTATCTCCACAAAGATGTTTCCACCGTGTGCGCTCTCTCTCTCTCTCTCTCTCTCTCTACCAGTCAT
The DNA here is from genome assembly GCA_028551405.1 of Uromys caudimaculatus. NCBI lineage: Eukaryota > Metazoa > Chordata > Mammalia > Rodentia > Muridae > Uromys > Uromys caudimaculatus. The sequence goes on from CM052708.1 coordinate 53,442,573, forward strand.
GTGGTAGCCCTTTCTGCACAGATCCCATTGTCCTCTCTCTGTCTAGAAAGTCATTTGTACGAAGCCTTCTCGTTTCTTTTTTGACAGTTTCATTAGATATATGTTCACTCTTACAAGTGATTTATGCTTGTCAGTTTTTAAAGATGCACCACCACTTACATATAGTAGTTTTCTTTTCTGCGACTTGACAATGTTGATATATTTGTAATTGTGCCTGTGTCATTCCCATCTGCTGATGTGAGCAGTGGCGTGACCTGTGTCTGCTTTGATAGTGTGATGTGTACACTGAGTAAGAAGGCTCCTGGCAAGCACATTTCCAGTGCTTTAGTTATGGGGATCAAACAATACATAAAGCTATCATGAAGTTTCTCCTCCGCCCCCATATACCACCTGCCTCTTTATTTACTTTCCTCAAGAGACACTACTGGGTTCCTGGGACATGCGGACTTGCCTGGAATGGCTCTAAGGATCAGTATTATTGTCCTAAAAAATGTTGCTGCACAAGTGTCAACAAGGAAAATGGAAATTGTTGTTCCAGATTTTATTTGTCGTGCTGGTCTATCAATTCTGATGTGAGACTGATCCGAGCACAAGACTTTTCAGTATTCACTACATTACTTGAGAACCTTTTAAAAATTACCTCTGTCTCTCTGTCTCTGCCTCCCTCCCCCTTCCCCCCTCTGTGTGTGTGTACCTATAGGCCAGAGGTCAACCACAGGTGCTCTCCACCTAGTTTTTTAAGACAAATTTCTCACTGGCCTGGGGATTCATCGAATGGGCTAGACTGACTAGCTAGCTCCAGGAATCACCCTGGCTCCACCTCCCCAGCACTGGGATCACAAGTGCCTGCTTGTAGGACTGATTTGTTGTGGGTTCTGGGGGTGTAACTCAGGTTCTGCTGCTTGTATAGCAAGTGCCTTACCAATAGAACTGTATCTCCAGCCCATATGTTAGCATCTTAGCCAGTTATAAACATAAGGGTCAGTAGTGTCAAGTACACTCACTTGCAATAGGGCCAATGTTGCTGTAAGTCCTGTGAGCTACCAAGAGAACCAAATAATGCCATAGATTCTAAGTTGAAGATGGACAAAAAGTAAGATAGGTAAACTGCTGTAGAAAAGAGAGACGCAATCACGATTAATGGAATCCATTAAAATGCTGTGTGACCTTAAATTAAGTAAGACATCCAACCTTTCTGAGCGTTCTACTCCCCTGTTGGGGGAAAAAATGTATTTAGATGACCTCTAAAGAATCTTTCAGCTCCTCAAGTCGTGCATGTAGCAAAGGGGGTGGGGGACCATCTAAGATGAGGCATGCCGCCAGTAAGCACAAGCTCCGTCTGTTTATAGTAAGGTCTCGGTGGAGAGGATGCAAAGCGTGCACCTGCTTCGCCGGTCAGAGAGCAGCGTTGCAACAGGCCAGGTGCCCCTTGCTACCTGTGTGCGCCTCTACCCTCCACCGCGGCGTCCCGGAGGTCCGAGGTTGGTACACTGGCTCTCAGAGCAGGTGTTGGTGAACCTGCACTGAGAGCTTGGCTCGGGCGAGCTTTGCAAGAAGGACCCAGCACATGTTAGATGAATTGCCTCCAGCGCTGGGAACCACCAAGCCGACGCGCGGCAGCTCAAGGCGTCACACTATCACTCAGGATGCCAGGCTGATAACAACGAAGCCGGTCAGCGCTCCTCAGCCAGGATCAGGCAAGAGACTGGGCGCAGCGCGCATGCGCGGCACGTGCGCGCGCACCTTTCTCCCCGGGCCGCGCGCCCCGACGCTCGCCAAGGCTCGGCGCGCCGGCGGTCCTCGGCCGCTCGGGGGACCCTGAGGGACGCGCGGCCGCCTGCGAGGCCAGTGGTGCTGCCCGGGAGAGTCCGGAGGCCGGCGGTGAGGTGAGTCCTGCGGCCGACGTTTCCTCCGGGGCCGGGAGGGCCGGAGAGAAGCGGAGCGTGTGGAGAGAGCCGAGGCGACTGCCCCAGCCCGGCCGCCCCTCGTCAGGCGGCGCTCGCTGCTAGCGTCGCGGCCAAACAAAAGCCCGAGGCCGGCGCTGCTGAGGCGGGCGCGGAGCTGCGGCTGGCGAGCGGCCGGGCCTGAGCGAGGTCGGAGCGGGCGGCGCGGAGTTCGGGGCGGCCGCCGCGCTAAGCGAGGATGCCCCGGGAAAGCGGCGGGGCCGGTACGTCCCGCCTGCGCCGGGCAACCTGTGCGAGTGTGGACGCTACGGGTCCCCGCGTCGGTCGCCTGCGGGGAGCGAGGCCGGCCCCAGCCGGTTTCTGCGCTCGGTGCCGCGGGGGCGTGGGCGGGAGGACGATGCGCCCGGCTCCGGCGCCGCTGCTTCCCTGCAGCCCCCGGCCGACCTCTGCCACCCAACGCCCAAAAGTTGTCCCCTGCTGCCCATCAGTTTGCAAAGTCGGAGGCTCCCAGCGCCGCGCGCTCCCCAGTTACCCCCGCGGTAGGGACTCGGGGTCGGCGGATTTGCCCTGGGATGCAACGGTGAACTCATAGCCTCTGGAATAAAGGCACCAAGATGCGGGTAACGTTAAGGTTGTAAACATCCCATGGGCTTGGGACTCTTGGAGGTAGGAACTTCCTCAAGGGAAGAGGAGAGGGCTTTTTCATTTTTATTTTCTCCTCCCTTTTACTATTCTTTTCCTTTTGTGGGTAGAAAAAGAACAAAAGCGCATGCCATTAGTTAGGCAGAAGAGACTTAAAGTTGAAAAACACCACGACTCGACAGGTTTGGGTTTTTGCCCGATGTAAATGAAAAAAAAAAATCAGAATTTTTAGCTTCCTTCTGAATTTCTCAAGCTGCCGAACAAACGCACCAGCTCTAAATCTCACGGTAGAAAAGTCCTTCAGTATATCCAGAATGTTTGTTGATGCGAATTGGGTTACTTTGCAGTGCCAGTGCATGAGAGCAAGGAAACAAAGACCAGCTGGACTTAAGGATGCTACCTCACTCCTCAGCCTGCTTTGGTCCTCGGTGGTCTGCTGATGGCATAATGGGCTAGAAGAGGACTAGATAAATCCTGAGTTGTGTATTAAGAAGCGGGTACTCAAGTCGTGCATGATAATGGCTCATGCCTGTAATTTGAGTAATTGGGAACTAAAGCAGGAGAATCACAGAAAGTTATAGGCCAGAATAGGCTTCGAAGTTGACCCCTTTCTCAAAAGAAAGATGGGGAGATCCTCAAGGCGATAAGGTTTTTACATTCTATCTTTACCTTTAAACAAATCAGTATCCCCCACCCCCACCCCCCTGGGAAACAGCACATTTACTTGAACCACAGCATCAATTAGGTAAAAAGATTCAGGGTTAAGGAGCCAGAGAAAGAAGTGTAAATATTTGGAAGGATAAAACCAAGATAAACTATAACCCAGTTGCAGCTCTTATCATGTTTCTCTGTACTTAGTAAAACAGTGCATAGTGTTGATCTATCTGTCCCCAAATACTTTGAGACTGTTAGGAAAATAGGCATGTTTTAAAATACAGTCTAGCATTCTAATTTCATCTTTCCTGTTTTTCCTTTCATCTAGTAATAATGTGAGTTTCATCTCCTAAAAAGCTAATAAGGTTCTGTTAATGAAAGAAAAAGTGGCTGTGGGCTCCTCATCCCCTTTATTCTTTTCCCATAGTTCTTTGAACTTTATTTTCTGTTTTAGATCTTCAAGTGAAAAAAAAATTTTTTTAATTCCATGCTTGAGATATTTGAAGTAGAAAGGGTTGAGAAGAATTTAATACTGAAGTGTATAATACAGTATAATTCTTTGTATAATACAGCATGAAACCTTTATCGTCTAGGGAGAGGAGGGAGTTTTGCCTACAAAAGATCATTTCCCTGCTTGACCTCTGGGGGTTGGGAATCTACCCAACTTACATTTCATATTAGTTAGTTACTAAAACTCTACAATGACTTTGTATGTAAAACTTCTGAGGGTGAAATCAGGTGTGGTAGCACATGCCTTTTATTCTAGCACTTGAAGAAGGATCTCTGTGAGTTCAAGGCTGGCCTGGCTTACATGGCAAGTTCCAGGACAACCAGGACTACATAGAGAAAACTTTTCTCAAAACAAAACAAAGAAAGCCTTCTGAGTGTATTAGAGTATTGATTGTTCTTATGAGGCAGGTGGTAGGCAACAGTTCTTAGCACATCGTGTTATCTTCTTTCAGTAGAGATCAGGGCAGAAATATATAATAATGATAGTTTTCAGTGGTGGCACTTGTAAAGCTGGAAATAGCAACTCTTCATTGGCTCACAGAGACTTTTAGCTGCTGTTTTAGAAATGGCCTCCCTCTCCGATTTCTAGTTTATCATTCTGGGAACCACTAGCTTCAGTGCATCCAGGGAATGCACTATAAATGAAGCTTTTGAAGACTGTAACTCAGGGAGTGAGCTTAACACATTCCAGTCTCCCCCTCATTATGTCTCACCAAAACAGTACTTTAGTCGAAGCACACAAAGCATATGGTCTTGTTAAGGGAAAAACATGAGGACTTGCTGTTTCCCCACAAAAGTTCAGAGTTTTCTGACCACCTTTATTTTATTTACTTTTTTTTGCCAGCCTCTATTCAGCTTTAGGACTAGGGATAGAGCTCAGCTGGTAGAGTGCTTACCTGGCACCCACAAGACTGAGTCCAGTCCCCCATGCAGACCAAACAGACCACACATGCAGAATCTATCTTTGACTTTTCAGTTTTATTTACAGGTTAATTTTGAAAGATTGTTTGCTTTTCTTAGTTTCTGAGCTTAGTAGTTTGTCAATTTGATTGAAATTTGGTGCCTACCATTTGTTTTAAATTCTGAATGTAGAAATACTGTTTGATTTATTTCTTTAAGCAATGCCACTCAGCACAATGAGAGATAGATGATTGTAATTAGTAGATGGCAAAATAAAATTTAAAAATTAGAAAGGTAATGGGCACTAAGGCATATATACCTGTGATTGTAGCACTTGAGAGAAGGGCAGGAGCCTCAGGAGTCAGATGACAACCTTAGCTACAAGAGATGCTGTCTTACTCCTTGCCTCAGGCAAAAATGAGATTGTTATAGTATAAAAGATCAGAAAAGAATTATTCTGATATTAGTACAAATATAGATTCTATGAATTAAATATGATATTATATAAACTTTTTTGCAATAGCTAAGAGAGTTTTGTGAGGATGAATTTTTTTTCTTTAACTGTAAGATATAGAGTGCTGGGGCTTCATTGATAAAGTGTTTGCTGTGTGTGAATGAAAACCTGAGTTTGGATTCTCCACAGCTGTGTAAAAAGCCCTATGTGGCAGTGGGTACTTGTAACCCAGTGTTGGTCAGAATGGAGGGAAACGGAAAGATCCTGGGGGCTTGAAGGTCTTCTAATCTAGCCAGTTGGTGAGCTCTGGTTTCAGTGAGAAACCTTGTCTCACCAAAAAAAAAAAAAAAGAAAAGAAAATATCAGGCCAAATACTGACTGGGCTTTAGGAAAAGGGAAGTGATGCTGGAATAGGTTGTAGGAATATTTTTCTAATATGACAGTGGTTTCCTTCAGAGAGACTGACTTAAAGCAACCCATTACTAATCCTTTGGGATACATTCTTGAAAAATGTGTCTGAAAGATGGGAACATCCTAGCTTTCCACACTGTTGCTAGTGTATCTAGCATTACAACTTACAGATGAACTTTCTGAACTGTCTGTATTTACAGGGTGCCAAAATTAAATGTAAACTAAGAATAGTGAGATGGGCCCATCTGTGGAGAAAGTGGGGGAAAACTGTTTATGAACATAGTCTTTTGTTGCCTTTTTTTCTTGATAAGCCCTTGGTGGCACACTTTCCCCATGGTTGCATCTGGGATCCGCCTGCTTTTTCCACCTGAGTTCCTTGGATCTGGCTTTGTTAGCCAGCCTGGGAAGACAGCCTTTCAACATATCATTCATCTTTTTTTTTCTTTCTTTTTTTTTTTTTTTTTGGTTTTTCGAGACAGGGTTTCTGTGTAGCCCTGGCTGTCCTGGAATCATTCATCTTTTTCTTGCTGTCCTTCAGATCATGTGCTCAGCTAAGTTAATTTTATAGACTGTTACTTTTTCTCATCAAAATGGACAATAATTGGACAATACCGGATTCTCGATAATCTATATTCATAAAACTAAAAATGTATACATTTCAAGTGTTTCCCATGCCCCACCTAGTATAGGAACTAAACCAGGACTTCACACATGCTAGGGAAAGCACCTTAACACCCCCAAGCTATGTCCCTAGCCCTAGTCTAGAATGTTACCAAGCACTAACAATCAATTTTGCAAATATTTTATATTGCTCTGTGGAGAGGTGAAAGTGCCTCTTAACCCACAGTGCATGAACTGTCATCTCATTCATTTTTGCTCAGACTCTGGTGACCAGAACTGCCTACTCTTTCTGTTAGCTCAATGGGCTTCTTTATTCTATTGGAATCCTACAGATTCTTGCCAAAAAACAAAGTATAATAATAAAAATATTGCCCCCAACAACCTTAACCTTTATTTAATGGGTTGCTGTATTTTATCTTTTTGAGTCCAGAATGACCTGTTTCCTGATTTTTCTACCCGAGTTGTTTGGATCTGGCTTTGTTAGGCAGCCTGAGAAGACAGCCTTCAAACATGTCATTCATTTTTAGATTAGAGCTCTTCCATGGATGAGCCTACCTTGAGAAAAAGGGCACATTCTCCTGATTCTGATTAGAACCGGGTATTTCAGGGACTGTAGAGATGGTCAGTCAGTAAATACACAAATGAGGCCTGATCCTTGGTACATACATAAAAGAGGTGCCCTGTGTAGAAGGTGCATGTGTTTAATTCCAGCTTCAGAGACAGGTGGATTGTTGAGACTGGCTCACCAGACAGCCTAGCTGGTCCTTGGTAAGAGACTTGGTCATCTCAGCAAAACAGTGTGGATGCTTCTGAGAAAGACACCTGAGCCTACACCTTACCTCCACATGCATATGTGTGTATATGTACATATGCATAGGTAATTCACTGTTCAAATGTGATGTGGAATGTGTACAAGATGTTTTAAAGTACACATAACATTTTTGGGCTGATAGGTAACCTGAATTTTTCAGTGTTAAAAAAAGTCAAGTTTTGCTAGGTGTTGTGTGCATGCCTTTAATCCCAGCACTCAGGAGGCAGAGGCAGGAGGATCTCTGAGAATTTGAGGCCAGCCTGGTCTACAAAGCAAGTTCCAGGACAGCCAGGGCTGTTACACAGAGAAACTTTGTCTTGAAAAACAAACAACAACAAAAAAAGTCATTTTGTGCAGTGTGTGTGTATGTATGTGTGTGTGTGTGTGTGTGTGTGTGTGTGTGTGTGTGTGTGCGCGCGCGCGGGAGGGAGGGAGGGAGGGGGAGAGAGAGAGAGAGAGAGAGAGAGTGCACGAGCGTACAAGCCTGCATGTGGAGATCAGAGGATAACTTTTTTAAGTTACTCTTCTCTGTCCTGTGGCTTCTGGGGATTGAGCTGTTAACTAGGCCCAAGTGCTTTTACCTGATGAGCTGGCTGGCCTGAAAACTCTATTTGAATCATACTAAATTATCACTCCTCTGCTTTTCTTACTACCTGCAGTAATACAAGTAGTATATCCCGTGGTTTGTTGCCTTAATTGGTAGCCAATAAACTGTTCAATTAGCATTTATTCTTGTCTTACACTCAGCACACATTCGTAGGTTTGAAATTATGTACCTTATACACAAAGTAATATAAAATCAGGTCTTTCATAAAATTTCATAAGGCACTATATTATTTTTAAATAATTGAGATGCCCCTCCTCTTTTAAAGATGGTTATACTTTGTAGCTCAAACTATTCTTCATTTGTAATCCTTTTGCTGAGTTCTGGGATTATAGGTGTGCACCATGATATCAAACCAAAATAGCTGTGCTTTTCTGACAGAAGTAGTTATATATGCATACTGTTTCTTAACTCTCTTTAAAAAAATCTTTGTATTAGGTTGTACGTGGTGACGCATATTCCCAATCCTTGGGAAGCACAGGCAGGTGGAGCTCTGAGTTCAAGCCTGGCTAGGGCCAAATAGTGAGACCTTATCTTAAAGAAATGTGTGTGTGTGTGTGTGTGTGTGTGTGTGTGGTGTTTAAGTGTGTAAATGTAAGAGGACTCGTGTAGTGGCACACGTGTGGCAGTTAAGACAACTTTGGATGTCAGTTTTTATCTTCCATCAAAAGGCTGAAACAGTCTTTCTTACTGCTGTATATGCCAGGCTAGTTGGCTCTCGGACTTCCAGCGATTCTCCTGTATGTGCTCCCCTCTCCCTATTGGCATGCTGGGATTACAGGTATGTGTTATAGTATCTGGCCTTATGTAGGTTCTGGAAATTTGAACTCAGTGCTTCATGCTTAACACCACAAGCGCTTTACCTACTGAACATTTTTCCAGCCCTAATTTTTTTTGCTTATCATGTGTTATTGTGTTCATAAATACAATCCATGCACATCTTTTGGAAGGGAGGAGCAGTGTCAGGGATTGAACACAGGTCTTTGTGGTGTTGAGTACACAGGACCACTGTGGTGTGTTCTTAGTTATATTTATCTTTTTAGTGTCTATATAGTCCATCATGTGTTATACCATATTAGCCAAACTACTATTGGTAATTTTTTTGGTTATTTTCAGGGGTTTTTTTTTTAGTTGTTATAAATCACTTATGCTAATATTTCAGTTGTATACCACATGCACTTATATCCTTCAGGAATAAATTATGAATAGGTTTGCTGGATCGAGTTGTGCCCACTTGAAATCTTTTGGTATAAAAAGTCATTAAAAATTATTTATTTATATATACCATGTGCCTGCAGTCTCTAAAGAAGCCAGAAGGAGGTATTGAATCCCCTGGAATTGGAGTTACAGATGGTTGTGAGCCACCTGCAGCTCAGGAACTGGACAGAGGTTCTCTGGATGAACATTATATGTTCTTAACCACGGGACCATCTTTCCAGCCTGATAAGCAGCCATTTTTTAAAAAAGTATCAACTAGTTTAGATACTTATCTAAAGTATTTTGAAATGATGAGTACAATTTCTTCCCTACAGTCCATGCCATACTTTGTCCTGTCATTGGTTTTGTACATCGGATTGGCAAAAGTATTGTTTGCCCGTTTTATTTGAAGTTTTTTATTAGTGAAGTTAGATATCACTTCATGCATTTATTGGCCATCTGTGTATTTCTTCTATTCTTTGATACTTTTTCTAGTACTCTTTTAATTATTCTATTTTATATGTCTGAGTAATTGCCTGCATGATGTCTGTGCACCATGTGCCTATATGGGGCCCTCAGAAGAGGGCATTGGGTCCCCTGGAACTGGGGTTATAGATCGTTGTGAACTACCATGTGGGTGCTGGAAACCAAAACTGAATCCTCTGCAAGAGCAACAAGTGCTCTTAAGCCCTTAGCTATCTCTTTAGCCCTATTAGTTATTTTTATATCCATTTACTTCTTAATTTCATGTAGATTATTATATATAAATATACCTTTTCTTTTACTTGTTCTGTTTTAGCATAGCATTTCTCAAGACCTGACTTACAGGACATTTGTAATTAGGACCATCCTTAGGAGGTATTCCTCAGGTAGTGGTCCTTAGGCAATGGCTCTCTTTTTAGGGGAGTTATGCAGATTAGAGGAAGTTACCACTAGGAATCATTCCTAGCCCTGCTCTGGCTTGTTTGTCTCCATAGTTAGGCTGTGTGGTGACCATTTGTTGGTCACGTGTTTGAGATTCCAGGGGAATAAACATGGCATTTCATTTTTGTGTTATCTAAAATGATGCAGTGTTGGCAAAACTGGCTAGTAATACTTTTAGAACCTTCTATTTGTTTGTTTAGTATTGGTTGATAGAGGTGGCCTTGTCAACTGCAATTCAGTGCCCCAAAAACCTAATGCTACTTTTTTCAATACATCATCTCATAATTTACTTGTAGATTTTATGTTTGAGAAGTGATGTGTAAATAATTTTCAGGAAAGAAAAATATGGGTTAAGTGACAGTGTTTACAATGTAGCATTAGTAAGAGCTTTAATCGCCTCCCAGACCTTTCACAGTGCTTTCTATCAAGTCCATTAATATAAAAATGTACTGCCAATGACCAAAACATGCAAAATAAATTTGAAATTCCATAGTCTATTTTACAAGTATCATTTAAACACAGTTTGGGACAATGGAAAAGACATTCAAAATGGATCAATTATATCTTGTAACAGAATTCTCTACCATGTATTATATATGTAACTTTGGATATAAAATTATAATTATAAATATTAAATATTATTTAAGAACTATTTTAGTGTGTGTGGGTGTATACATATTTATTATATATGATAAAATAGAAAAATTGTTACTTTGTGAATACCCTTGTATTTTCTCTATTAAATCAGTATGATGTCTCATCAAATATTTAATGTTAAATCTGCAATATTTTGAGAAGTGATTAACTTTCCCATTTTCAATATTTTTCAGATATTTCAACAAGAAAGAAATCACTCTCCTCCTAAGATGGAATCTGTGATTTGGGAATGTGGTTGATCGACTTGATAATGCTGGCCAGATGTGCCCTATGTAATAAAATGAAAAGAAGATACAAGATGATGTCATTTTCCCATATTGTGAAACCAAAAACAAATGCCCTTTGTGAGACCAGGTTAACAGTCCTTTGACAGTACAGGGAGTTTTTAACTGAGGAGCCTAACAGATACAGAAGTGGTACTTTCAAGCTGAGACCTGCAGGCGTATACTGATCTAAAACACATCTTGAGTAGATCTGATCATCCGAGCCTCATTCTGATCCAGGAAGAATGGCTGTGAGCTGGATTGTCTTTTCTCTGTGGCTCTTGACTGTGTTTCTGGGGCAGATAGGTGGGCACAGTTTGTTTTCTTGTGAACCTATAACCTTGAGGATGTGCCAAGATTTGCCTTACAATACTACCTTCATGCCTAATCTTCTGAACCATTATGACCAACAGACAGCAGCTTTAGCAATGGAGGTAAGACATCCAGAAAATAGCCTGCACTGCGCAGATGACTCACCTATGTGTTTGATAGAGATAATAGGAAAATAGTGCTGTGTTTAACTTTATATTACACATTTGAAAATTTATATAGTTTGGCTCATACTAAAATAGATTGAAGAATTTGTTTAAAGAGATTCTACTCTTGAATTTATTTTTAGACATGTTTTTATAAAGAATTTGAAACACTAAAACATGGGTGATGATACCTCTTCAGAGATTACATCTCTGTTATTTAACTAATAAATAACTTTATAGATAGCAGAGTATAATAATATTACATAACACAATAGCCTGGTGGTGGTGGTGGTGTAAGACAGTATTTGGAAGGCAGGAGGATTAGCAGTTTATGACAGTTCTCTGCTACAGGATGAAGTAAAGACAAGTCTGGGCTGTATATAACCCTGCCCCAAAAAACAATAAAATAAGATTGGTAATAATTACATAAGATTTCATAGTACAAAATTAAAATATGCCGGTAGACTATTTAGTACACACTAAAATACTCTCTAAGTGATGGTGTTTGCTCTTTATTTATTTAAGGCAATGTCTCACTATATAGCCCTGGCTGGCATGGAGATCTGCCTCTACCTCCTGGGTTCTAGGATTAAAGACATGTGCTACCACACCCTGGCTATCTATATTCTTATATTAGCATGACCATGTAATATAATTTGGACAATGTCTTATATTTTTATTAGTTTGACAGTGTTTTTAGAACCTACATTTGGAATTCTTCATTTTACAGTAAAACACATATTCACTGCTTCAAAGTCTTAGATACATCTGGTGAAATTTGTAGAGAGATCATTATTCATAGTATTTCAAAGTATATCAAGCATGTTAAATTATCCAAATATTTGATGATGCTGTAGAGATTGAACAAAACATTTTCTGCTCTTCCTATGACTATAAAAGGTTTAACTAATAAACAGAAATATTTGTCATCAACCATCAGACTAAGATATATCTGATGGCCATAAGTTGGCTCCTGGCGTGATAGTTGTAGTAGTCGTTGCTGTGTGCTGAAGATTGAATTAGAAATACCCTCACCTCTAGTATCACTGCAGAGTCATAATTTCCTTGGAGACAAGTGATAAGGATGCCTGTACTAACTTAGGTTCCGCTTTGACTCTTATGCATAGGTGTAAGACTTAGACAGATTGCCTATCATTCCTACATCTTGTTTTCATAATGTATTTTAGGCAACAAAAATGAAAGAACCTAGACGTGCTTGTGAGGATTAAATGAGAGATTTGTAAGTAGCAGTAAAATGCATGGTGTACAAATTTTAATTCTGTTCCTGGCCCTGTTTCTAAGTTGTCAGAGTTGCTAGTAAGGTGATGGACTTGCATCATTACACTTGGGTTCCTCACTCAGAATGATGGCATGCATGATAGGCTTTCTCTACCTTCTCAAATATGCCCAAGTAACCCATACAGTTTATTGTCAGTGGGTCTGCCTTTTTGAATTTGATAGCCTAGGAAGAGTTCATAGTGGGAAGTAGTTTCTAAGAGAAGGCTTCAAAGATTTGACGAAACCCTGAAGAAGTTGCTTATTTCACGGCTGTCATAGCAGGGCAAGGTTGCCGCTGACAGAATCATCAGATACAGTTTGAGAGTGTGAGTTTCATACAATAGCAAAAGACTTGAAAATTGTGGGCAGTGGTGGCGCATGCCTTTTCCCAGCACTCGGGAGGCAGAGGCAGGTGGATTTCTGAGTTCGAGGCCAGCCTGGTCTACAGAGTGAGTTCCAGGACAGCCAGGGCTATACAGAGAAACCTGTCTCGAAAAACCAAAAAAAAAAAAAAGAAAGACTTGAAAATTAGCAGATACTGCAATGCTCACAGCTGTCACTCAGCTCAGTAATTCTGTTCAAAAAAAATTTTTTCCTAGTGCTGGGGATCAAACCAGAACTGGTTTTTTATTGTTGTTGTTTTGGGGTTTTTTTTTGGGGGGGGGGTTGTGATTTTTTGAGGCAGAGTTTCTCTGTGTGGCTAAACCAGGGTCTTAAGCTGCTAGAAAAATGTTGTATCAAACCATTTAATGTTTGAGAGCTGCTGAACTGCTTATGCGGTGACCCCAGTTTCAGATTCCAGGTAGCACAAGGATTCCTAATTTCTCTCCTTGCTCATGAGCACTTGCCTGCCTGCCTTTCTTCTTACTCTTAAAAAAAATTATAATAGCTACACTACTCCAATGGCTATGATGTCTTTGGTTTTTACGGCTACATTGGGTTGGTTAATTACCATTTCTTCACTCAGTACTTACTGATAAACATTGGGGATTTTTTTTCTGTCCTTTGCTCTTACAACAAGTGCCACACATGTGTTTTCATACTTTTGCTAATATAGTTTTGAAATGAAATTTAGATATTCAAAGAAAATATTTTCATTGATAGTTTTAAACTCTCGATAGAAGTTGTATAGTAAGTTTTTTGTCCCTGGTAGCAATGAAGGACAGAACCTGTTTCTTACCATTAGTAGAATCTGCTCTCTGTCTCTTTATTAGACTGTCACCGACAGAAACCTACAGAAATAACATAAGGATGAAAAGGTTTATTTTGGCTCACAGTTTAGGGAATTCCACTGCATTGTGGGGATGGTGTAGCAGAGTGGCTCAGTTCATAGTAGGCCTTTGTGGTCCTGCTTCTCACATTGCATCGGGCCCACAAGCAGAGAGAATACTTGAGCTAGCAGCTGAGTAACCTTCTAATGGGCTCTCTAGTAGACCTACTTCCACCAGGTAAGCCCCACCTTCTAAAGCCTTCCAAAGAGCCACACCTGCTGGGACCAGTTGTTCAAAACAGGAGCCTCTGGGAACACTCAGATTCAAGCCATAGTACTCAGTAGTGGTACTAAACCACTCTCGTAACTGGAAGCACTTCCTTTACAGAGACAGACATTGCATCATTTGCTGAAGTAGCTAGGTAAAGATTAATTATACTGCAATGAAGAAGGAAGAGTAAGAAGTTTGGAGGTATGGTAACCAAGCCCAAATTTCGTTACTTATAAATAGTGTAGCTGTCTTACACTACCATCATTAGAATATATTGGTTACAAAGATCAAACAAATATAGAAATTAATTTTTAAAATAGCAGTGCCAATCCTTGCCCAGAGGATGCAATTTTAAGCACAATAGACATTTATAAATGGCTTCTACTTTAACAGTCTCAGTGGTCTTCAGAAGCCATTCACCACAGTTGAACAGTTCCTTCACCTTATCAAGTCATGCTAAACACCACATTTGCCTGGAAGGCTCTGCCAGTATCTGAGTGATATCTAACTCTTTTTTCAAGGCCTCACTTGGTTCTGATTTTGATTCCTTGTGGAACCTAGGAAGACCAAAATTTGTGCCCTTACCACCATACTTAGTAGTATGCTTCGTTTACCCCTGGGGTGTGTGTGTGTGTGTGTGTGTGTGTGTGTGTGTGTGTGTGTGTGTGTGTGTGTGTGTGTGGTTTTGTTGTTACAATATTTATTTTTTGTTCCCTTCACTCCTGGAATTTGGAAGCTTGTCCTTACTCACCTTTGTATGCCTAGTACTTAACCCAGAGACCCAGAGCCTCACATGTAGTATTTACTAATAAGTAAATGTTTAAATTAAGCTGTAAGTTCCTTAGCATAATTATGTCTTGCTGCTATACCTAAATTTTACTCTCCTGGGGTTGAAAATAGTTTGGTGGGGTAATGATACTGGTCATAGTTCCAAGGCTACCACCTGCCTGTGAACACTATCGTGATACTTCTTTCTCTCTGTCTGTCTCTTTGTCCATCTGTTGTCCTTTTTTTTGGTTGTTGTTGAAAGTGATTAGAAGCTTTCAATGTATGTGTTTGCATTTTATAAATAACGTAACTAGTAAAAGAGTGAAGCAACATAACTCCCCTTTCTCTAGGATCTTGTTTTGCTTCTGCTTAAGTGTACCTTTGCTTGTCCAAATTCTGTTGTTCTTGATCTGTTAAGTTTAAGAAAAAAGTGTACAGGGTGTGTGGCTTAACCAAAACATTTGTGATACTGTGCTGGTTAGCTTTATGTCAATGTGACACAAGCTATACTCACCTGAGAGGAGGGAACCTCGATTGAGAAAATGCCTCCATAAGATCATGCCGTAGGTGTGCCTGTAGAACATTTTTTAAATTAGTGAATGATGGCTGAGGCCCCAGCCCATTGTGGGTAGTACCACCCCTGGCAGTGGTGCTAGGTTCTATAAAAAAGCAGGCTGAGCAAGCCATAGCAAATAAACCAATAGCAGCACCCCTCCATGGTCTCTATCTCAGCTCCTGCCTCCAGGTTCCTGCCCTGTTTGGATTCCTGTCCTGACTTCCTCCAATGAACAGTGATGTGGAGGCTTAAGCCAAATAACTCTTTTCTACCTTGCTTTGGCCATGGTGTTTGATCACAGCAATAGTAACCCTAACTAGGAGAGGCTAATATAAGAACCTTCTAAATTAAAAAAACAGAAAATCCACTCATACAGATAGTGGGGAATTATTTGTAGTTATTTCTGGTTTTAGGAACAAAAATAACAGCTTTTGAAATTTTGAATGTACCCCAGTATAACAGTACCAATCCATATTTATGGATAGGCCTTTTAAGAAAGAAAAATTCTTTTCTTTGAGCTCCTGTTTTTTACTGCTAGAATACACCATATTTACTTAATATCTTTTGTTTAGGTTAATTTTTTTTTTCTTTTTCTTTCTTTCTTTCTTTTTTTTTTTTTTTTTTTTTTTTTGAGACAGGGTTTTGTTGTGCAGCTCTGGCTGTCCTGGAACAAGATCTATAGAACAGGCTGGCCTCAAACTCAGAGATCCACTCGCCTCTACCTCCAGAGTGCTAGGATTATAGGGTAATGTTTATGGGAAGATTTTTTTTCTAAGCAAACAGCAGTGTAGTGAAGTGACCCATTTTATTATCTGCATTCATTTTTGCAGTGCTGGATATCAAACCTAGGGCCTTGTGGATGGGCCTACATCCTTTCCCTAATAGATATGTTAGAAGCCAGCTTTGTGACTAGGGTAAACCAAACAGAATTAAGAAGCTTCTAAATTAAAACACACAGAGAGAGAGAGAGAGAGAGAGAGAGAGAGAGAGAGAGAGAGAGAGAGAGAGATAGAATTGTTCACAGTTGTTTCTGATTATATAGGAATGAAAATAACAGCTTTTAAAAATTTTGAATTGGTTTTCTTACGATAAAATACATTAAAGGAATCTTTTGAAATTCTTGCTTTAAATCAGATTATTAAGTGGCGTAGGATTTGCCCTATAAAGTATTATTTTTTAAGTATGCCATAATCCAGAGCTCTCCACAATAGTGAAATGTAAAAAAAAAAAAAAAAAGTTTACTAACTGAAGAAGAGTCTTATGTACTGTTTTAGGAACTCTACTTTGACTTATGCAAGTGAGTAGATTCCTGTGATAATGGCAAATTTCCAAATAGATTATTCAGTTTCCCAAGCTATTATCATGATACCATGATACATTTTTGAAAATTAAGGTTTGAAAAGGAAAAACACTTTACTGAGTTAAAGGTGTTTGGGTTTTGTTTGTTTGTTTTGTTGTTGTTGATTTACCTAGAGGTTTTTGTTTAGTTTATTTTGTAGAGACAAAAAACAATTCTTTAAAGTTTTGGACTGTACATCATCAGAAACTTTATTGTTCCAGAAAGGGAGATTGGATTTGAGGTTTTGTTTTGTTTTGTTTTGCTTTGCTTTTGTTTTGATATTTAGAGTCTCTTACAATTTTACTTACATAAAATTATTTTAATAAGTTGTTTGGAATAACTTCTTATTCCAATTGAATCTAAAGTAGCTATGAATAGGAGTTTTGAATTTTCAAGGCTGTTCTACATTGGTTCACAGTTAGTGAGTTTAGCCTTGCTATTCCCAAACCTAGTGTGGCACAGTTTCTATAGTTACCAGGCCCTTTGTACAGTGACAAAGGTTGGAATTCTGATTCTCCTGAGTCAGATTTTGGCCTTTGACACTGTCCCCTTTTCACACCCTTGCTAAGCTTGGACTGTCGCTATGCTTGAAGGCTTGTCAGTTAGCAGGTTGCTATGGTAACGAATGGAAATTTGAGAGTAGAAAGATGGGAGCACAAAGGCTTGGTTGATTTGAATTTAAACAAAGAATGTAAGGTTCCATGCAGTGCACCTTTGTTGTAGAAATCAGAAATCTAGTTTTTAGAAAGTTACTTTCAGTTTGTAAACTTCCTATACTCTGGTCTTGATTTAGGGAATAAAAACATCACTGCTTAGAGAAACACTCAGAAAGAATCACTTAGAATTCAATCAGCCACTTTCCTTTCTCTTTCATAGATTGTGTGTACTGTTCCTTTCCTTATGTGTGTGTTCTCAACCTAAATGTCAAGGCCACATCATTTAATTTTTATTTTGCTGTGGTTAGAAATTGTTATGGTTAAGACCAAGATGATTTGCTTATAGTATTAGTACTTAGTTTTTCATAACAGCTTTATTGAGTTGTACCATATATAGTAAACTACACTTATTTAAAGTGTTCCCTTTGATGAGTTTTTAACGGTTCCTATGTCACCCTCACCATTATCAAAGTGTAGACCGTTTCTGCCACACCAGAAGCCTTTTTATCCCTCTGTCGTCCACCGTCTCTGCTCATGCTTCCAGCCGTCACAGCCGTGTAGGCATGGGCTCATACATGATCTACCTTTTTAGACTTCATTTTTAGTTATGTGTGTATCTGAGGTACAGTGCCCATGGAGGCAGGAAGTGGTCATCAGCTCTCCAGGTGGTTGGGAGCTGCCTAATGTGGGTGATGGAAGGTTACCTCTGTCCTCTGCAATAGCAGTTTGTGCTCTCACCTGCTGAGCCATCAGTCCAGGCCCACAGTATCTACCTTTTATGTCTGGTTTCTGTCACCTATCATGATTTTGGGGTTACCTACTTTGTTTGGCATTAAAAAAAACTCCAGTTGAGTTTCCCCATTTGACAGTTGAGAACAGGGAACAAAATCACCTTGCTATAGCCCTACTATACATGAAATTATTCCCTATTTATTTATAAGTATTATTATTTATGCTCTATGTGTGTTAAGACCATTTTTAAAAGGGGAAACTAAAACAGAGGTAAGTAAAACAAACTGGATAAGTACAAGGGATCTGGGTAAAAATGTCAAAGTTTGCCTGACACTTAGATTCCTGTTTATAGTTGTATGACTTTGGACAAGATAGCATTTTGTGTCTGTCATATGAAATTATTCAATTTGAGGCACTTTAAGCCTTACTGTGCTAATAAATGTCAGCCAAAATCTAGCTCAGGGTATTTATAGTTCAGTGCAAACACAGAAAATGGTCATTAAAATCAATTTTATAACTTAAGATGGTGCTCACGAATGGAGACTCTCAAAACATATTAACAAAGATACCTCATCATCTGGTAGCTTACAGTTTGCTTATCTTATTGCCACACATGTATGTGCATGTTTGTCACATATGTACATATATCAGCATGTGGATGTAATTCCTTTTTTTTTTTTTTTTTTTTGGAAATAGTCACACTGTAGTTCTGGCTGACTTGAACCTTGCTGTTGTAATCAGTCTGGCCTCAGATCCACAGAGATCTGCATGCCTCTGCCTCCCAAGTGCTGCTAACTTTGCCCTTAGTGTTTAAATAATTGTAGGTTCTTAGGAAGTTAGGAATTTGCAAGAACCGGATACAAGGATTACATATGTCTCTTCCCTGTTTCTTGCTTTAATCTTACTATTTTACAAAATTTTGATATCTAGTTAACATTGAAAAATGTAAGCATTTTTCCAGGTCTTTGCTAGTACAAATAAAACTCAACATAAACATTTGTGACAAGTTTTTCTGTGGACATAACTTTTGATTTCTTTGGGATAAATGACCAGGAATGTGATTGCAGCATTGGATGGAAAATATGTTTGGGTTTTAAGAAACCACAGTGGTTGTACCATTTTACATTCCTCCCTGTAGGATGTAGTGTATCTGTGTTTTTCACATTATTGCCACCATTTGGTATTACCATTGTTTTTGTCTTTAGCAGTGCAGGAATATGTGTAGTACTAGTTCATGTGCATTTCATTTGTCAAAGTAACTGTTTAAGCTTTATGGGTATTTGCAGTTAGATTTTCTTCTTTGTTAAAAACATTTCAATTAGCTGTGAAGTAGCAAGCTTTATTGCTTTGCAGAACCTCCTCTTTCCTCCCCATGTCCTCCTATACTGCTCCCCATTCACTTGTTCACTTTCATGGCTGTGTATTCTCTTACCTTCCCCAGCATCTTACAAACACTTTCCCCCTCTTGAGTTAAACTTTTACTTATTATTATTAATGTGTGTGTGAAGGGGTGTGCCACAATTTGATTGTGAAGATCAAAGAACAACGTATGGGAGTCAGTTCTTGATGTGAGGTGGATTCTGGGGATTCTAACTCAGGTTACCAGGGCCTTTATGTGCTCACCCATCTTGTTAACCCCTGAGTTACTTATATATTCCAGATACAAATCCCTTCTAAATATTATCCCAGCACCTGGTAAACTGAGATAGGATTATGTTCTGGCCAACTTGTAGCAAGATTCTGTCTCAAAAAAAATCCTAACCCAACTAAAACAAACCAAAATCTTTTTTTTAATTTTTTTATTTTTTATTTATTTTTTATTTTTTTATTTTTTATTTTTGATACTTTATTTACATTTCCAATGTTTCCCCTTTTCTGGGTCTCCTCTTTGGAAACCCCCTATCCCCTCCCCAGCCCGCCTCTATGAGGGAATTCCACCTCCCGCCCACCCATCCCCATATTCCCGCCTTGACATTCCCCTTTACTGGGGCCTCTAACATGCTGAGGCCCAAGGGCTTCCCCTCTCTTCCTGATGGCCATCGAGGTCATCCTCTGCCACATACGTGGTTCAAACCATGAGTCCATAGATGTGTATTCTTTGGTTGGTGGTCCAAACTCCAGGACGACCGGGGGTGGGGGTGGGGTCAGGCCCATTGACGCTCTTGCTCCCTCCATGGGACTGCAAATTCCCTCAGCTCCTTCAGACCTTCCTCCAACTCCTCCATCTGGGACCTCACTCTCAGTCCTGCGGTTACTGTTAAGTGAAACTTGGGCATTCTGAACTTTTGGACTAATATCCGCTTATCAGTGAGTACATACCATGTTCCTTCTTTTGTGACTGAGTTACCTCGCTCAGGATGATATTTTCAAGTTCCATCCATTTGCC
>CM052708.1:53463296-53503766 GCA_028551405.1 Uromys caudimaculatus
TGGGGACGCGTTGCCCCTGCTATGAGCTTTTCTGCGTTCCTGGGAGAGAGAGGATTGTCTCCCGGAGCTGCCTGTCTATGGAATCGTAGTGTCCCAGGCAGAAGTTTCCTACCACAGGCGCCCGCTTTTGGGATCCAGCATTTCAACAGTTTTTTGTTCTTTTGGTTTTTTGAGACAGGGTTTCTCTGTGCAGAGCCAGGTATTCTGAAACTCACTCTGTAGACCAGGCTGGCCTCGAACTGAGAGATCCACCTGCCTCTGCCTACTAAGTGCTGGGATTAAAGGTGTGCACTGTCACTGTCCAGCTCCAGTTTTGTTTTGTTTTTAATGTGTCTGAGTATGCAGGTACATATGTCCCATAGCACAGATGTGGTGGTCAGAAGACAATTTTCAACAATGGTTCTTAACTGCTATCATGTTGACACAGGGTCTCTCTTGTTGATCTGCTTTTGTGCCGTGTACTCCAGGCTAGCTGGCTCTTGAACTTCCAGGTGGTTCTCTCTGTAGGCATGCTGGGTTTCCGGATGGCATGCCACAGCATCTACTTTTTTTATGTGCTTCTAGGTAGCCAGCTCAGGTTGTCAGGTTTGTGTGGCTAATACTTTTTACTTTCTTGCCTTTGCCAGTTTTTATATGCACATGCACTCACTTGTTTGTGTTTAAGAGAGCGTGTGTACAGGTTTCATTGTCTTTCTATCATGTTTTCATTGCTTTATGTTTTGCCCTGAAATTGATAAATTTTGAGGTAATATTTTATATAGGACACGACTAATTTTTGGCTTATGAATATTCATTAATTAAAGCACCATTTTGTTTAAAACATATATTTTGTCATAAGTTTTAGAAAAGGCTTGGTTTTGTGTACTACAAGTTATACTAAGTTTTTGAGTATGTGACTGTTTGGTAGACTGAGGATCAAACCCAGGATCTCATACATAAAAGAGATTTCATTAAATTTTAGAGATGCTTGGGGGGAAGAATGGCATCTTTACATAAACTCTTATAATCCACGAACAGTTATGTTAAGGGTTGTGCCTACCTGAAATGCATCAAATGCTAGAGTCCTAAACCTAGTGGCTCACAGTGTGGCTTTACTTCAAACTAGGATCATTCCAGATGTAACTAGTATGAGGTAATACCGAAGTACAAGGGCTCTTGATATAATGTGATAGGACTAGTCTCCTTCGCTAAAAGGGAAATTTGGGCATAGAGAAAGGCACACCTACGGGGAAAATGATAGGCAGCCTTGGGGAGAGTGACCCCCATCACCGTGAAAAACTTGTAGAAGTAAAGAGTTCTCAGTGGCTTCAGACTGAGACAGTGAAGTTCTGTTGCCTAAGTCGCTCCATTTATTTGAACAATCTTGATTTCTTTTGCCACTTTACGGTTTTCAGTTAACAAATACTGTGCTTTACTCCCAGATTCAGCTAGTGCCTTCATGCAAATACGGTTGCCTTCTCAGGCCTTGGGGCCACGCTCCCCTGCTCTTTGAGCCCATGGTTCTTGGGTTCTTTTTCTTGAGTAGTTCTCCAGCAGCTTACATAGGTAACTTAAAACTTTTCTTTTAAGTTGTCCTTCGTGGAAACTACTCTATCATACTTAGAAGTGATTGTTGATTGTTATATGTTAATTATGTATACTTTACAGTTAGTTTCTTTGGCATTGATTTAACTGACTCTTGGTTTCCTGATAAATGGAAACAAATTAATTCTTATTCAGTAGATAAACCCAGTGGTTAGGGTATAACCAGTTCACAATCAGCTGTAGCTCAATTAATTTTACAAACGACTAGAAAAATAGGTTTACTTTTGGGGGAAATTTGATCTGTTCCTTTGGTTACAGTAGGTCTCCTGGCCTAGTTTTATAATTGGGACCACACGTTTTCTTTTCATCAACATAGTATCAAATTGTAGCATTAGCTATATTTATAGCTTTTGATTTCAATTTAAAGAATTATTTAGAAGCTTCGGGTATTTATGTTTAAAAAATACAAACCAGTCAGCAAAAGATGAGAGATGTTTTCTCTACCAGAACACCCTTTACTGTGTGCAGTTTCTGGATTCAACTATTGAGAGGCCTTTCCCACCCCCACCCTTTACACTGTAACTACCTGTCTTCTCCCTTCTTGCTTTCCCAGAATCCCTTTGTGCTGCTGAGTCACTCTTTTTGATGGGTGTTAATTGATGAAAATATAGAAATTGAAATACATAAAAGAAAGTTAACCCTACAGTCCCACCACCAGATAACAAAGCTGTGATCATTCTTGAGCTTTAGCGCATATCTTGTATAATTTCTCTTCTTTTTCCTATATTAAATGAGCTGTATTATTAGTAATTTCTAGCCTGCTTCTTCATTAATAACACCTGTAACACTTAAATATGTACAAGGATGTATCAATTCTGTCATAGTCCTTGGATTTAACCAAATAAGCTCTTGAGAAATAGCTCAGAGAACATTTTATTTTTAAAAAAATCTTAGAAATATTAATATTCTTGAGAAGTTTTAAAAATGAATAAAAATAAACAAGTTATTAACAAATTTGTCTAAAGCTTTTTATCTAATTATTCAATTTTAATTTTTTTTCCTAGCCATTCCACCCTATGGTGAACCTGGATTGTTCTCGGGATTTTCGTCCATTTCTTTGTGCACTCTACGCCCCTATTTGTATGGAATATGGGCGTGTCACACTTCCCTGCCGTAGGCTGTGTCAGCGCGCCTATAGTGAGTGTTCAAAGCTCATGGAGATGTTTGGTGTCCCTTGGCCTGAAGATATGGAGTGCAGTAGGTATGGGTCATAGTTTTATGCTAATGCGTGTCTTTATTTTAAAGAGCAGGGTATTTGTTTTTTTTATATATGGGTCTATATACAAATACTGTTTTGCAGTATGCAATATTTGTATTGGAAAACAGTGCTCAAAACAGTTGAGCAGTTTCATGATCTCATTTTTTTGTAGAAATTTGGAAGATGATAGGAAAAAGATACTTCTGTGAAGAAATTTATAAGAATTAA
This sequence comes from Uromys caudimaculatus, assembly GCA_028551405.1. NCBI lineage: Eukaryota > Metazoa > Chordata > Mammalia > Rodentia > Muridae > Uromys > Uromys caudimaculatus. The sequence continues at coordinate 53,466,307 of CM052708.1, forward strand.
GAATTGCATAAACAAAACCTCTGGTTGACATGGTTTTTTTCCACTTTTAAAATACTTTTCTGGCCGGCAGTGGTGGCTCACGCCTTTAATCCCAGCACTTGGGAGGCAGAGGCAGGTGGATTTCTGAGTTCAAGGCCAGCCTGGTCTACAGAGTGAGTTCCAGGACAGCCAGGGCTACACAGAGAAACCCTGTCTCGAAAAACCACAAAAAAAAAAACCAAAAAAAAAAAAAACCTTTTCTGGCTTTAGAAGTAATTCTATTCATGGAAAATTACCAAGCATAGGGAAGGAAATAATTACTCATAACTATCATTTTAGAAGCTTAAATGCATTTGATACAGATGTGTTGATATCTAAGGCTATTGTGTTGGCTTTGTGGTTTGGTTTTGTTTTTTCATTTTTTTCCTATCACATATAAACACCCAATTGAGAAAACGTTGGGTGCTTTTAAATTTCATCTGATACAACTGTGAGCTGCTACAGAAGACTGAAGGATTTGGTCAGCAGCTGTTCCTGTAGTGTTGTAGGAGTGAGCATTGTTAACGGTAATAACATTACTGTTAGTAGTAATATAGTGATTATATAACATACCTTTTTATTGTCTGAAATATTTCAAAAATAAAGAATAAGGGACTACTTATGTACTCATAACGATCTGCCTTTTTCTTGTCTCAACAATTTGTAATGTTTGCCTTCAGGTCTTCTTTTAAGAAATAAAACAGTGTAGATAAAAGCTGAGCTTGATGGCATATGTTTGTAATCTCAGTGTTTGGGAGGCTGAGGCAGGAGGATTGTGAGTTTTAAGCCAGCATAGGATACATAGTGAAACCCTGCCTGAGGTGGGGTGGGGTGAGGTGGGGTGGGCTTGGGGGACCCTATAGTACAGTTATATGGTGTGTTGGTCCTTGTCTTGCTCACATTCTCTTTTCTCCCCAAGCTAAGAAAAACATCATGGTAAATTAATTATTGCTTACTTCTATGCTTGGTTTGGTTTGTTTGTTTGTTTGTTTATTTATTTATTTATTTATTTTGGTTTTTCAAGACAGGGTTTCTCTGTGTAGCCCTGGCTGTCCTGGAACTCACTTTGTAGACCAGGCTGGCCTCGAACTCAGAAATCCGCCTGTCTCTGCCTCCCAAGTGCTGGGATTAAAGGCGTGCGCCACCACTGCCCGGCTATGCTTGGTTTTATATAAAATATAAACATATATTCCATGAGCAAAATGTTTTCCCCTTCTCTCTCTTTCTTTCTCTCTCTGTATGTGTATGTGTGTTTATATGTAGATTTGGTTCATTTTTTGTAATTATTTATTAAAAGTTACTATTTGATAGTTAATTGTATTAATATCATAAAGTTATTTAGCCATCTCCTATTGATAATTACTTAGGCTACTCCACAATTTTCATCAGAAACTGTTCATTTCTTCTTTAAAGTAATTTTGACTGTGATCTGACCGTAGCAAGTGGAGGCATATACCATGCCACATGGTAAAAGGGCTAGAAAGCAAGAGGGAAGACTCTCTGAAGCCTGAGCCATGAGGACTTTGCCTTCATAACCAGTACCACTGCCATGAGGAATTAGTTTCAGCACGTGAGATCTGAGGGCATGCAAACCGTAGGACTCACTCCTCAGCTTCGTGAACATCCCGTTTCTTTCCCACACGTTTTTATTTTTTTCTATTACTTAGTGTAAGCTTTGTTGCCTATCACTTGAAATGGTATTTTTGTTGATAATCTCAGTTCATTCTTTCCTCTTGTTCAGATCTCCAAATGGAGTACTTTGACCCATTTCTTATAAATTAATATGCAGTATATTTATTTGCCAAGCCATAGCTATTTTTGTTATTCGTAACTATTTGTCCTGGTTAAAAAAAAAAATTTCTCTTGGTCTCTTTAGCACCTTGGCTGATAGAATTTTAGCTCCATAAGGACAGGGACTTTGTTCTGTTTACTGCTTGTCTTCATCATCTACAAGAGTCTAGCACACTGAAAACGCTCCTTTTTTTTTTTTTTTTAATTTATGCTTGTTAGATAAATATATTCATGTAACTCAGCCTAAGTAAAGAGAGAGCAGTGTGGAAGACAGATTCAACCTGAGCAAAAGTGTATGCAGAGAGCCCAGTTGGTGCACAGTTAATACATTTAAAAAATAAAAACAAAGCCAGGTGAGACAGTGAGAGTGAGGCAGATCTGAAAGTAGTCAGGAAAGCAGCAGAGTCAGCTGATTGGATATAGGGATTGAGTTGATGAAAGCTAAACAGAGAACTAAGAAAACAAAAGAAATACGTTCTAGGCATGTTAAAATTGAGATATTTAAGACAAATTTAAGAATTAAGATCCTGGCATTTATTTAACCTCATACCTAATTTAGAATCTAATTTAAACTTTCCGAGCTGCAGTGTTACACTGTATCAGACCGTGGGTCTGGTTTCCTTCTTGCATCCTCTTCCTGTGTGTCCCTTGTGTTAGGTTCCTTACAGGGTTCAGATCTTGCTTTCTTTTATACTTTCTCTGGAATCTCACAAACAAGAATCGGCAAAATAAGAAAATTGAAATAATTATCTGACAAAATAAAGCTAGAAATAACACCTAGAGAAACTATAAAATACATGCTCGTGTAGATTAAACAATACACTATAGAGTGATGAATGGATCGTTGAAGAAATCAAGAAGGATTTTTTAAAAAAATTTATTTATTATTATATGTAAGTAGACTGTAGCTGTCTTCAGACACACCAGAAGAGGACGTCAGATCTCATTACAGATGGTTGTGAGCCACCATGTGGTTGCTGGGAATTGAACTCAGGACCTTCAGAAGAACAGTCAGTGCTCTTAACCGCTGAGCCATCTCTTCAGCCCATAGGAAATTTCTTTAATGCCTAGAGCCAAATGGAAATGAAAATACAGCACACCAATCTGTGGGATATAATGAAAGCAGTTCTAAGGAGGATATTGTAGCTTTCTGAAATAAGATTTGTGGTGATAGGGACATAGAGTTTTCTTTTTTTAAAAAAATTCTTAATTTTATGTACAGCCATGTTTGGCAATAGCTGAATTTAAGGGTACAGTGTGTGGGTGAGAAGTTGTCAGAATGGCAGGGAAAAGTGAGGTGACATTAAAGACCTTAGTTACCCAGGAAGATAAACAGAGACTGGGCTGGGGTGTCATTTAAGTGGTTTAGTGCGTGTTCAGCATTCATAAAAGTCCTAGATTCTAACCCAGCATTGCCTCCCCGTAGATAATAGTGTGTGCATGAAATTCAGAAGCCCTGTGTGAGATTATTATTGATCTAGCTCACAGCACCGTGGACGTTTAAGGAAGCATTAAAGGAAGATTTTTAAATCTTAGGTTTTAACTTTTAGTTGCTATTCTTTTGGTACAGTAGAATTGCACACACACACACGCACACATATTTCACATTTGGAAACTCTAAAGATTGTACTAAATACACATTCCATGTATATGTTGTATAATGACTGGATTGACTGTTTTAATGGAGTGCTGATTTTGAAGGTAAAACAAATTTAATTTTAAGACCAACATAATTTAAAATCTGTTTGAAGCTCCCCAGAATATGCCATTTTCTTTATTCCTATTTACCCTAAGTGGTAGGAACAGACGAGGTCTAGATTAGATGCTAAATTTAGAAATTGAAATTGTTAAGTAACAGCAGATTTCCCTGGAAGTAAGTATGGTTCTCATCTTTTGATTTTTAGGTTTCCAGATTGCGATGAGCCATATCCCCGACTTGTGGATTTGAATTTAGTTGGAGATCCAACTGAAGGAGCCCCAGTTGCAGTGCAGAGGGATTATGGTTTTTGGTGTCCCCGAGAGTTGAAAATTGATCCTGATCTTGGCTATTCCTTTCTGCACGTGCGAGATTGTTCACCACCATGTCCCAATATGTACTTCAGGAGAGAAGAGCTGTCGTTTGCTCGCTATTTCATAGGCCTGATTTCAATCATTTGCCTCTCTGCCACATTGTTTACTTTTTTAACCTTTCTGATTGATGTCACAAGATTCCGTTACCCTGAAAGACCTATCATATTTTATGCAGTCTGCTACATGATGGTGTCTTTAATTTTCTTCATTGGGTTTTTGCTTGAGGACCGAGTAGCCTGCAATGCCTCTAGCCCTGCACAGTATAAGGCTTCCACAGTGACACAAGGATCTCACAATAAGGCCTGTACCATGCTTTTTATGGTACTCTATTTTTTCACTATGGCTGGCAGTGTATGGTGGGTAATTCTTACCATCACATGGTTTTTAGCAGCTGTGCCAAAGTGGGGCAGTGAAGCTATTGAGAAGAAAGCATTGCTGTTTCATGCCAGTGCCTGGGGCATCCCCGGAACTCTAACTATCATCCTTTTAGCGATGAATAAAATTGAAGGTGACAATATTAGTGGCGTGTGTTTTGTCGGCCTCTACGACGTTGATGCATTAAGATATTTCGTTCTTGCCCCCCTCTGCCTGTATGTGGTAGTTGGGGTTTCTCTCCTCTTAGCCGGCATTATATCCCTAAACAGAGTTCGGATTGAGATCCCGTTAGAAAAGGAAAACCAAGATAAGTTAGTGAAGTTCATGATCCGGATCGGTGTTTTCAGCATCCTCTACCTTGTACCACTCTTGGTTGTCATTGGATGTTACTTTTATGAGCAAGCTTACCGCGGCATCTGGGAAACAACATGGATACAGGAGCGCTGCAGAGAATATCACATTCCGTGTCCGTACCAGGTAAGGGAACCCTTGTCACAGTTCTCAGAACGTGTGGGAGTGAAAAGAGGCTTACTACAAAGAGGGGATCTTCTCTATTGTGTTCTTTCTGATTCTTCATGAACATTAAGCATGCACATTGAAGTTTTAAAGTGAAGATAAGTGATAAGTATATCATAGTAAGTATATAATACACATATTTGTATAGACATTCATTTTAAAAGATGGTTTACATTTCTATACTAGGAGCTTAAAGCAACTTATTTCCATTACCACAAATATTTATTGATTCTTTGAAAGTCGGGCTTTATAGAGGAGAAAACTTTCAACTCTGGGGTAAGGGTCTTCTGTGGAAATTTTGCTGGTGGTCAGATTAGTAATTGTTTGAATAGTTTTACAGAAATAACAATTCAGTTACATAAACTCTCCTGGCATTATTTTTCTTGTTTGCATACTGAATATTTTGTGATGTACCTTTTAGTTTGAAGAGTCACAGAATCAGAATTTTAGATCTAGAAAGAAGTTTAAAGATCATTTATTTGGATTCTGTATATAATTAAATCTTTATACATGTCTATTTTGTTTGAATATTCAAAATACTAAGTGACTTGCTATGCTTAGTGTTAGGAGAACAGCTCAGAGGATCCAATCCTCTAGACGGCACCTGATCTTCTTCCTTTTAAAAGGCAGTTTTTTTCTTAATTTTTAAAGGTTTGTTTATTTAATTTTATGTATGAATGTTTTGCCAGCATATACATATATGCACCATCTGTGTGCCAGTGCCAGTGGCATTCAGAAAAGTGTTGTGAGCCATCATGTAAGTGCTAGAAACCAAACCTGGATCCTCTCCAAGAGCAATAAGTACTTTAATTGCTGAGCGGTCGGTCTCCCAGCCCCTCACAAGGAGTTTTCTTAGAGTGTTCTGACATTGCATCTGTTCCCTGTCTTTTAAGTACACCAGTCATTTACAGCTCCCGGCGTTTCTCAGACCTCTAAATACGATTAAAGGTGCTTACATCCTAGACTAAAGGGCTGTGTTCATGTATCTTTTCTTCCTACTAAACAGTGAACTCCTTAAGAGCAAGAACTTTTTTTCTTTTATTGAAACTAGAATCTATTCTTATACAATATATCCTGATTATAGTTTTTTCTCCCTAAGAGGTAACAAACATGACAAAATAAAATATAAAATAAGTAAAACCTATCAAATCGAAGTTGTACACGACAGTCCAATAGGAGGAAGAGCCCCAAGAGCAGCACAAGAGCGGCACTCACATTCTTACACTAAGGAATCCCATGAAAATACCAGGCTAACAGCTATTGATGTGTTTATAAAAAGATAAAGAGATATAAGATATGTTTTGTGGGGGTGTGGTGAGGTATGGGAGAAGGGGCTGTCTCAGCAGGCCCATGCTGAGACATCCCCCTCCCCCCCCAGGGACCAGCCACAGGACAGTATAGTATAGAATAGAGTTTATGCAGGGCATGGGGAGGGGAGCTAAGAGGGGAGTAGAGGCAGAGAAAGGCAGAGAGAGGGAGACAGTAGAGAAGCAGAGGCCGGCCATGACCACATGGAGAAAGGGAGGAGGGAATGGGGAAGGGAGAAGGGAAGGGAAGAGCCCAGGAGGGCAAAAGAGAAGCAAGAGGCAAGAGAGAGAGGAGGGGCAAGTAGCCCCTTTTATAGAGGGTCAGGCCCACCTGGCTGTTGCCTGGTAACTATGGGGCGGAGCATACCTGGCTGTTGCCAACTGTGGGGTGGAGTTTAGACAGTGCTAACAGCTAAAATGTACATGCAGAGGACCTGATTAATGAAGGCCCTGTGCTTGCTGCTTCTGTCTGTGTGTGCTCATATGCATCTTGCTTAATTGATTCAGAGAGCCTTGTTCTGGTTTCCTCCATCGCCTCTGGCTCTTGCAATCTTTCCGACTTTTTCATGGGATTCCCTGGACTTGTAGGGAGTAGAGAGGAGGATTGATGGAGGCCTCCAGTTTAGACTTTATTTCTGCATGATGTCTGGCTGTGAGTCTCTGCATCTGTTCTTTTTTGTTGTTGTTGTTGTTTTTTGGGTTTTTTGGTTTTTTTTCGAGACAGGGTTTCTCTGTGTAGCCCTGGCTGTCCTGGAACTCACTCTGTAGACCAGACTGGCCTCTAACTCAGAAATCCACCTGCCTCTGTCTCCCAAGTGCTGGGATTAAAGGTGTGCGCCACCACTGCCCGGCTTCTGCATCTGTTCTTATCTACTGCCAGTGGAAGCGTCTCTGATGATGACTGGATAAAGCAGTATCTAAGAGTATAGCTGGATATCCTTAGAAATAATCTTACTGATTTTTTTTTAGACCAGTAGTGTTTAGTTTTACCCTAGGTCTCTGAGCTATCTAGTCTTTGGTTCTTGCCTATCCAAGTAGTGTTGGGTATGGGTTCTTTCTCATGGAGTGGACTTTAAGTCAAATAAGATATTGGTTGGCTACTCCCATAAGTTTTGTGGCCAGATTGGTGTCCACATTTTTCTTTCGGTACTGCAAAGTACCTTCCCGCACCAGAGACTAGAACATAGGAGTGAAAGTTCCATGTAAGCACCAGCTCAACTTATCCATGTTCAGTGAGTTGTGTGCATGTTGTCCTCAGCAAATGGAGCCCTGCTGTCAGTTTGCGGAGAGTCGTCCTTTGTCTCAACAACAATCTGGGTTGTTGGGGATTTTTCAGGGACCCCTTTGGCCAACTCAATTGAATGCAACCCTGTCCCACTACTGGAAGCTTTGCCTGACTACAAGAGATGGCCAGGTGAGACCCTGTATCTCCCATTTCTAGGAGTCCTCGTTAGGATTGCCTTCATAGAGTCAGGAAGTTTTCACTGAACTAGGTTTCCACACCATCCCCCAAATGCCTCCCAGTTCCAGCTGTCTCCTGGTATTCTCACATTCCACCCCATCGCCCACCACACCTGACCCCCAGCAATCTCATCCTCATTCCTCCCAAGGAGCTTCATGCTTCCCCTCCAGACCTCTCCTCGTTATCTAACCTCTCTGGGTCTTTGGATTACAGCTTGGTTGTCATTTACTTAATGGCCAATATCTACTTATTAGTGAGTACTTACCATAGTTGTCTTTCTGAGTCTAAGTTACTTCATTCAGGATGATATGTTTCTAGTTCCATCCATTTGCCTGCAAATTTCATTTTTAAAAAATAGCTGAGTTATACTCCATTGTGTATATGGACCATATTTTCTTTATCAATTTATCTGTTTAGGGACATCTGGATTATTTCTAGTTTCTGGCTATTATGAATAAATCTGCTATGAACATAGTTGAACAAGTGTCCTTGTACTAGAATGGAGTGTCCTTTGGGTGTATGTCTAAGAGTGATATAGCTGGGTCTTGAGGTAGATCTATTCTGAGGAATCGTACTGATTTCCATGATGACGGGGCAAGTTTGTACTCCCACCAGTAATGGAGGAATGCTTCCCTTGTTCCTCATCCTCACCAGCAGGAGCTGTCACTTGAGCTTTTGACCTTAGCCATTCTGACAGGTAGAAGATGGAATCTCAGTCATTTTTATTTGCATTTTCCTGATGGCTGAGGATGTTGAGCATGTCTTTAGGTGTTTCTCAGCCATTTGAGACTCCTCTAGTGAGAATTGTGTCTAGATTTGTACCTCATTTTTGTTTGTTCGTTTGTTTGGTTTGGTTTTTCTTTTCTTTCGTTTTTTTTCTAATTATCTTTAATCTTATTTTTACAGTTTAGTAGTTATCTCCCTCCTGTTACGCCCTCCCACAGTTCCTCATCCCATTCCTCCTCCCCTCTGTCTCTAAGAGGTCCCCACCCCAGCAGGACTCCCCACTCCCTGGGGCCTCAAGTCTCTCAAGGGTTAGGTGCATCTTCTCTCACTGAGGCCAGACCAGGCAGTCCTCTGATGTACATGTGTTGGGGGCCTCAGACCAGCTAGTGTATGCTGCCTGGTTGGTGGCTCAGTGTCTGAGAGATCTCGGGGGTCCATGTTAGTCTCTACTGACTACTGGTCTTCCTATGGGGTCACCCTCCTCCTCAACTTCTTCCAACCTCTCCCTAATTCAATGACAGGTGTCCCCAACTTCAGTCCATTGGTTGGGTGTAAGTATCTGCACCTGTCTCAGTCAGCTGCTTGATGGGCCTCTTGGAGGACAGCCATGCTAGGCTCCTGTCTGTAAGCACACCATAGCATCAGTAATAGAGTCAGGCCTTGGAGCCTCTCCTTGAGATGGATCTCAAGTTGGGCTGGTCACTGGACCTCCTTTCCCTCAGTCTCTTCTCCATTTTTGTCCCTGCAGTTCTTTTAGATAGGAACAATTCTGGGTCAGAGTTTTTGACTGTGAGATGACAACCCCATCCCTCCACTTGATGCCCTGTCTTTCTCCTGTAGGTGGGCTCTATAAGTTCCCTCTCCCCACTGTTGGGCATTTCATCTAAGGTCCTTTGAGTCCTGAGAGTCTCTCACCTCCCAGGTCTCTGGTACGTTCTAGAGGGTCCTCCCATCTCCCCCCCTCCCTGAGGATGCATATTTCCATTCATTCTGGCCCTCAGGGCTTCACTCCTGTTTCTACCCCACCCCCCAATACCTGATCATGTATCCCCTTTCCCCTCCCCTCCCACCCAGGTGCCTCCCTTCTTATGCCTCCTGTGATTGCTTTCTTCTTCCACCCAAGTGGGATTGAAGCATCTTCACTTGGGCCCTATGTCTTTCTAGCCTTCTTGAGTTCTGTGGGATGTATCCTGAGTATTCTGTACTTTTTTGGCTAATACCACTTATTAGTGAGTACATGCCATGCATGACCTTTTGGGTCTGAGTTACCTCACTCAGGATGATATTTTCTAGTTCCATCCATTTGCCTGCAAAACCATGATGTCCTCATTCTTAATAGCTGAATAGTATTTCATTGTGTAAATTTCTGTATCCATTCTTCCTTCTGTTATGTTACATCTGGGTTGTTTCCAACTTCTGGCTATCACGAATAAGGCCACTATGAACATAGTAGAGCTTGTGCCTCTGTGATATGGTGGGGTATCTTTTGGATATATGCCCAAGAATGGTATAGCTGGGTCTTCAGGTAGATCTATTTCCAATTTTCTGAGGAACCTCCAGATTGATTTCCAGAGTGTTTGTACCAGCTTGCAATCCCACCAGCAAAGTGTTCTTCTTTTTCCACATCCTCGTCAACATGTACTGTCACCTGAGTTTTTGATCTTAGCCACTCTGATGGTGTAAGGTGGAATCTCAGGGTTGTTAGCATTTCCCTGATCACTAAGGACTTTGAACATTTCTTTAAGTGCTTCTCGGCCATTTGAGATTCCTCTGTTGTGAATTCTCTGTTTAATTCTACACTCCATTTTTTTGATTGGGTTGTTTGGTTTTTTTGGAGGTTAGCTTCTTGGGTTCTTTATATATTTTGGATATTAGCCCTCTATTGGATGTGGAGTTAGTGAAGATTTTTTTCCTAATCTGTAGGTTGCTGATTTGTCCTGTTTACTATGTCCTTTGCCTTACAGAAGCTTTTTAGTTTCATGAGGTCCCATTTATCAATTGTTGAACTTAGAGCCTGAGCCATTGGAGTTCTGTTTAGGAAATCACTTCCCTCCCTCACACCTGTGCCAATGAGTTGGAGGCTTTTTCCCACTTTCTCTTCTATTAGATTCAGTGTATCTGGCTTTATGTTGAGGTCCTTGATCCACTTGGACTTGAGCTTTGTACAAGGTGACAAATATAGATATATTTTCATTTTTCTATGTATAGACTTCCACTTAGACCAACATCATTTATTGAGGATACTTTCTTTTTTCCATTGTATATTTTTGGCTTCCTTGTCAAAGATCAAGTGTCCAAAAGTATGTGGTTTTATTTCTGGGTCTTCAATTCTATTCCATTGATCTTCCTGCCTGTCACTGTACCAATACCATGCAGTTTTTATCACTATTGCTCTGTAGTACAGCTGAGGTCAGGGATGCTGATTCCCCCAGGAATTCTTTTGTTGTTGAGAATAGTTTTTGCTATCCTGGGTTTTTTGGTTTTTTTTGTTTTTTTCCCAATATGAAATTGAGACTTGCTCTTTCCATGTCTTTGAAAAATTGTGTTGGAATTTTGATGGGGATTGCATTGAATCTGTAGATTGCTTTTGGTGGGATGGCCATTGGTAGGATTGACATAGTAAAAATGGTTTGGTTTTTCAAGACAGGATTTTTCTGGGTAGCCCTGGCTGTCCTAGACCTCTCTCTGTAGACCACACTGGCCTCAGACTCACAGAGATTCACATGCCTCTGCCTACTGAGTGCTGGGATTAAAGGCATATGCTACCACTGCCCGGTGTGTACCCTATTTTTAAATTGGTTTTACAGTGCCCAATATAAACCCTGTTTGATTTGTTAATGTCTAGTTTCTTAAGTTCTTTATATATTTTGGATATTAGTCATCTCTCTGGTGTGCAGTTGGTAAAAATCTTTTCTTCTTCTGTAGGCTGAAGCTTTGTGCTATTGACAGTGTCCTTTGCCTTACAGAAGCTTTTCAGTTTCACGAGGTACCATTTATTAATTTTTTTATCTTAGTGCCTATACTATCAGTGTTCTGTTCAGAAAGTCTTCTCCTGTGCCAATATGTTCAAAGCTATTCCACACTTTCTCTTCCATTAGATTCAGTGTATCTGGTTTTATATTGAGGTCTTTGATTCACTTGGACTTGAATTTTGTGCAGTGTGGTAAATATGGGTCTATTTGCATTCTTCTACATTCAGACATGATCAGCACCATTTGTTGAAGATACTTTTTTCTAGTGTGTATTTTTGGCTTCTTTATTAAAAATCAGGTGACCATAGGTTTGTGAACTTAAGTCTGAGTCTGATTCTGTTAATCAATGTGTCTGTTTTTATGCCCAAACCATGTGGTTTTATTACTGTAGCTCTATAGTACATCTTGAAATCATGATGGTGGGACCTCCAGCAGTTTTTTTATTCTTATTTTATTTTTACTATTTTATTGTTTTAGCTATTCTAGGTTTTTAGTTTTTTCATATAGAGTTGAGACTTGTCTTTTCAAGGTCTCTAAAGAATTGTGTTGGAATTTTTATGGGTATTGCATTGAATCTGTAGATTGCTTTTGGTAGGATGACCATTTTTATTATGCTAATCCTACCAATTCATGAGCATGGAAGATCTTTTCACCTTCTGATATCTTCTTCAAGTTCTTTCTTCAACAACTTGAAGTTTTTAATATAAGTCTTGCACTTGTTTATTTAGGGTTACTCCAAGATATTTTATATAATTTGTGGCTATAGTGAAGGGTATTCTTTCTCTGATTTCTTTCTCAGTCCATTTGTCATTCATATATAAAAAGGCTACTGATTTTTTTTAAGTTAATCTTGTATCTAGCCATCTTGCCGCTGTAAGTGTTCATCAGCTATACAAGTTCCCTGGTAGAATTTTTAGGTTCAGTTATGTATACTATAATATCACCTGCAAATAACAATATCTTAACTTCTTCCTTCTTAGTTTCTATCCCCTTGATCACCTTCAGTTGTCTTATTGCTTTACCTAAAAATTCAAGTACTATATTGAATAGATATGGAGAAAATGGACACCATTATCTTGTTTCTGATTTTAGTGGAATTGCTTTGCGTTTCTCTCCATTTAAGTTGATGTTGCCTATGGGCTTGCTGTAAACAGCCTTCACTATGTTGATTATGTCCCTTGTATCCCTAATCTCTCCAGGACTTTTATCATGAAGAGGTGTTGGATTTTGTCAAAGGAAGGCCTTTTCTGTACCTAATGAGATGTGTCAGGTCTCTAAACACTATTAAAACATTTATATCTCATACTAAAGGGCTTGTGTTCATGTCTCTTTTCTTCCTATTAGTCAGTGAACTCTTTGGGAGCATATTCTGTACATTAGTGAATGATAGCAGTAAGGATGCGGATACAGAAATGGAGAAGAAAGGCCATTTTAGAGAAATAGCAACAGTGCTGGGGTGTGGGTCAGTCACTGCTAACAGTAGATACTGAGAATGACAGTCTCCCTGCTCTGATGTAGTAAGAGACTGCCTTATAGCCAAACATTATTTCTTTACTAGCCCCAAAATGACACATAATTGAATACTATGTAATGTATATAGGGAAGCAGTTAATGTGATTCAGCTACCTCTTTCATTTACTTTCAGGTCTGAAGATTGTATTAAGATGTTTTAGTAAGCAAGTCTGGTAAGAAAATCAATAGAAGTTCAATTATTATTTTCCCCCGGCCTATAAATTATTAGTTTTAAAGATAGTAGCTAATATTTCTCACAAAGATAAAAGCATTGTTTGTATAGACTATACCACAAAGCAAATGAGAAACAGTCACTCATCATCTATGAGCACAGACTGTGGTAACATCATATCTATGTCCCCAGAACTGCTGTTTACCATTTCTTTAAGGTGACATTTCTTCTTCATCCATAACCCATATTCTTTGTAACATGCTGTCCTGGTCTCTACAGGTGGTTTACCAAAATCTGCAATTGTTGCATTGTAGGAGTCTTTTGAATCTTCAACTCAAATGGCTATTTTAATTTATATTCAGACATTTGTTGGGTGTCAGGCATAAAAGCTTTTGCCAGCCTTTAAAGTACTACCGTAGTACTACCTGTATTAGTGATATTTCTAGGTGCCTGTTGGGCTCGTGGCTTCCCGTAGTGCTGTAGTGTTTACACCCCTGTATTAGTGTTAAGATATTCCTAGGTGCCTATTGGGCTTGTGGCTTCTCCCCTGAGCTTTGCCTGTTTGTTACCTTTGTTCACTGCTCTCATGGGTTTTCCAGTTATTTGCATCACAAGCATCTTTGGACTTTTGTGATTTGGAATTTTTGTTTGTTTAGGGTTTTTTTGTTTTGTTTTGTTTTTGTTTTTAAGAAGTTTTAATGCAAGTTGAATCTGATCTTTTTTTTCATAGAAAGATTTTCTAAAACTTTTTTCTATAAACACAATTTTGTTGTTTTGCTCTTTTTTGTTTGCTTTTTTGGGTTTTGGGGGGGAGTCTTGGGTTTTTTGTTTTGTTTGTTTGTTTTTGTTTTTCTCAAGACAGGGTTTCTCTATGTATCTCTGGGTGTCCTGGAACTCACTCTGTAGTCCAGGCTGGCCTCAAACTCAGAGAAATCTGCCTGCCTCTGCCTCCTGAGTGCTGGGATTAAAGGTGTGTGCCACCACTGCCTGGCTCACAAATGTTTTATTAATATAGCATACACAAACTATAAAGGAGTAAGAAGCTTAAATATCTGCATTATAACAAACAGGTGGCAATTCTTCAGTATGGGGTGGAGAGCATGCTGGAGGGCGGCTACAGCAGACTGCTTTCCATGGGGAGGGCGGGCATCTTCACAGGCCAGGGGCTACAGCTTCTCAGGCACCGGCTCTCGTTTACTATCATGAGAGGTACTCCATTCGAGGGGAGGGGAGCAATCTGGTGTTCCTCGGGCAGGTCAAAACTCCAAAGTCTAGAGCACTGGTTCTCAACCTTCCCAATACTGCAACCATTTAATACAGATCCTCATTTGTGGTGACCTCCAACCATAAAATCATTTTAGTTGCTACTTCATAACTGAAATTTTGCTACTGTTATGGATCATAATGTGATCTCTGATAAGCAGGATATCTAGTTTGTGACCCCTGTGAAAGAGTTGTTTGACCCCCAAAGAGGTTACAACCCATAGATTTTTTTAAAAATTTATTTCTTTATTATATGTAAGTACACTGTAGCTGTCTTCAGACACCCCAGAAGAGGGCATCAGATCTCATTAGGGATGGTTGTGAGCCACCATGTGGTTGCTGGGATTTGAACTCATGACCTTCGGAAGAGCAGTCGGCGCTCTTAACTGCTGAGCCATCTCTCCAGCCCTACAACCCGTAGATTAAGAGGATTACAGAGGAAGAATTTTTCTATTTCTGGATAGGTGTCATCAGAAGCAGGACAGAACTTTGTGCCTTAACAATTTTCTCTGTGATCTTCACAGTGAAAGTTGGTTGGTTTTGTGTGAGGGGTCTATTAGTCCTCACTGACTTTTCTGTAGCTCTTTCAGCCTTTCTGCTAATGTCAGGTAAGGCTGGTAGACCACTGAACACTTTGTCAACTCCTGGTTTTAAAACCTGCTATTTCCCATCTGAGGTTTTGACACTAGCCTCAACCCATCCTTAGCCAAATGTGTCCAGGTTCTCCATTGTCTTCATCAACAGAGACTGGAGTAGCCGTTCTGGATTACTGTAAGACTGCTCCATGTTGTCTAAAACCCCATCGGGGCATCTTCTACATTCACATCTCATGGTTACCAGCTCTCATGCATACATTTAAAAGTTTTTCTGTTAGTTAATTTTTCTTTCATAATTAATATTAACCTTTCTCTTCAAATAATAGTGCAGTCTAATGAGTTCCTTTGTGACGTCATAGTTTTTAATCTCACTTGAGTAAATGGGTGTTGAATTGAACCTGATATATTTAAAAGGATGAAATACTGTAAAGAGTTCACTAGTTCTACTGACTTGATGGTGGGTAAAAGCCAGTGATGACATTTGATATGCACAGTAACTCATAAAGTATGTAATATGGCTTCATTCTAAAACAATTGAAGTTATGTGGCTTACACAGTCACAGTAGCTAAGAGACTAGCAGAAGGGACCTATTCAAACTACATTTCACTGACTGTAAGGCTGGCCACATGTGAGTGTAAAAGTATATATAATGATCCTCACCCTTTTACTTTCTTCTTTTCTTTTTAAGACAGTATTTTATCTGGGCCAAGTTTGCTTTAAGCTTACTATGTAGCCAAGAAGGACCAAGTTTATAAAGTGTCAGGGATGGAACTCAGGCTTTGTACTTGCTAAGGGAGTGAAGGGGCAAGAGATGCTCTACCAAGCTGAGCTCTACTCTAGTCCCATTTGGGCATCTTAAGAGTGTCATTCCAAGTACATTCACAATCGCAGCCCTCCCTAGCATTTTTTTTTTTTTTAAAGAAAGGTTTTCATTTTCTCAATCTGAGGCTAAACATTTAACAGAAGTGAACCCCGTCCTTACTTCCCACAATGTCTGACGCTCATAATTTGCCTTCCTTTGTGTGACTACTCTAGTACCTGATATAAATGGAATTACAGAACATTTGTCGTACCTTATGGCTTTTAACAACCAAATATTGGGATATTAGTGTTCATTCAGAATTAGAGGGATCTTGAGTACCAGTGATAACTGTATTCTCATTTTGAAATAATATTAAGCATTTCTAAAAGAACATGCAGGAAGCTCTGATGATAATTTCTAATGGAAGGCTTTAAAGTGTTTTAGGCAGTAATGGGGTAGCTGCCCCAAGTAACTTAAAAAGACTAAATAGGATTTGAATGTGTGTTTGACTAAGAATACTGACATTGCAAGCCAGGTGGGGCGGCTCACACCAGTAATCCAAGCACTAGCGATTATGGCCAGCCTGGTCTACATAGTCAGACCATAAATAACAAACAATGCACAGCAAGTGAGAAAAAAGATATCTGGCTTCTTAAAAAAATATTAAATTACACAGAGAAACCCTGTCTCGAAAAACCAAAAAAAAATAAAAATAAATAAATAAATTGACCTCTGATATCCAAAAAAATAAGTTTGTGAAGTAATTTATCACATTGTTTAAAATAACAATTGGATTTAATGCAAATCACGTGTACATAAGTTTATGATTTTAATAAAATGAGCTAAATATAAGTACGTTTAAAAATCTTTGAAATGAATGTTCTTCATGAAAATAGAATTTCACTGCCTACACTTGTACCAACTGGTATTTTTCTTCAAGAATGTTCATTTATTTTTTTAAAATGTATTCAGTCATACTCAAAAAGTATTATTTATGGTCAAGGATATGTCTCAGTTGGTAGAGTGTCTAGGAAGCACAAAGTCCTAGGTTTCATCCTGAACGGCATGTAAACCCACTGTTAGTGGTGTGTGTGTGTGTGTGTGTGTGTGTGTGTGTGTGTGTGTGTGTGAGATCCCAGTACTCTGAAAGTAGAAGCATGAGGATCAGAAGTTCAAGGTCATTCCTGACTATATAGAGAATTCAAGGCTAGGCTGGGATATGTGGTATACTGTCTCCAAAAATTTTTAAAAAATAGAATATTTAGTCCTAAATTTACTCAGTAATGCCTATCTCACAATTGAAAAAGAGTAAAAGGGCTAGAGACATGGAGACGTGCTTAGTGGTTAAGAGTGTGCACTGTTCTTGTGGATGGCCTTGGTTCGGTTTCCAGCGCCCACACCATCACCCTCCAGGGAGGTATGACTCCTCAGCCCTCCGTGGGAAATGCACATAATTTTAAAAATACCTTTTAAAGCAGTGACATTTACTTCTGGAGCAGGTGTCATGTTGGTAATTTCCCAGGTACTTGGGTATTTTTGTTTGTTTGTTTGTTTTTTCCTTAAATAATTCCTTTTATTTATTTAGTGTGTCTTAAGAGATTTGGAGCATTTTATAAAAGTTATATTTCTCAAAAGTTGTTGGTAATCCTAGAATAGCTGTTTGAGTGTAACTGGGACAAATGAAACAGATTGAATGCATATCAACTATTTGCCATTTATTCATATAAGGAAATAATATGTTACCTTTTAAGTTGCTATGAAGACTAAACAAGATAAATTTTAATCTCTTACCTGAGTGTCTTTTATAGAGTATACTTTCACTGTTAGGATAAGTATATAATTCTTCCTGTGTTCTCTGCTGTAACCATCAGAGTTTCTTCCAAACTTTAATTTTCAAAAGCACATGGTTTGGTTTTTTTGTTTTTGTTTTTGTTTTTGTTTTCCATCTTTCTCATGGCTTTGATTCATCTAACCAAGGAGTGCTGTATGTCCCAGGGAGTCTGACACTGGGCTTTTGTTCTGGTCATAGAAAGTATGTTGCCATAGCACAAGCAGCTTACCTCAGGCTGTTGAGTTCACATTAGAACCATTTGTAGAATCTAAAAAGATACATTTTTATAGAACAACAAACATCATTTACCCTTCCAGACACACAAGACGAGCCATCTGTTGTTTATCTAGTCTTGATTCAGAAAAATATAAAAATAGAATGACATTAAGTCTAATTTGTTGTGATTTTAGATTCATTTTCCAATAGGAGTTTTCCCTTTGCCAGGCAGCTTCAAAGAATCAGCCATACTTAGAAAAGGACTGTGAGGAATGGGATTTCTCTTCTTACACCATGAAAGAGAGTGAAGGATTTGTTTTCTAAATATATAGTTCTTCTCATGTTTTGATGGAGGTATCTACGAATCTTTAAAGTGGAAGCTGTCTTACTTGCAATTTCTGAGTTCAATAAAAAATAAAGTGCTTAGTTCTGCTGCTGTCTGCAAACACAGTTATTAGCAAGGAGGCAAAGGTTGCAAGAAAGTTTTACTTACTGATGAGTGACTTAACCTATAGGCTATAATTCGCCAGCCCCTATTGAGCATCAAGCATTATTCCTTGGGTATTGTGTTACAAACTCCTAACAGCGGTTGGTACTTATCAAGTAAATTGTCAGACTTGCAATCTTACTGCTTTGCTCATCATTTTATTGCATAATGGAACTAAAATATCTATTATAGTTTTTAATATTGCTATGTCACTGTACTAAATAAAATAAATAAACTGACTTACATATCACTGTAAGACATGTCAGTAAAGTTTACTCCTAGCTGTAGCTGTCCAGCAGCCATGGATGAACCGGGTCTACCTGAAAGGGAGGCTGCAAATGAAAAAAAGGACGGGGTATGGGAGAAGAATGAAGCCAAGACAAACACTTCTGATCAAGGCTTGAGCTTTATTGTTCTGTACTCCTTTAAAGGGAAGGCCCTAAGACCCAGTCCTTTGTTTCTGGCAAGCTCAGCGGGCAGTCAACTCCTCATGGTCCCTGTAGGAAGTTGCAATTGCAGAGAGGCCAGACTGGCTCCAGCCAGGTTGTTTGTCCTACTCAAGGCTGGGGGACAGGCACACCTAGCAGTCTTTGAAAGTTTACTGTACCAATTAAAGGAAGTAAATTTTTGTAGTTTATGCTAATGTAGTGTCAGCAGTACAGTTTAATGATTGTAGTAGCTGCCTGTGTGTGTGTGTGTGTGTGTGTGTGTGTGTGTGTATACATGTGAGGGGTGCACATGTTTTCCAGTATGTGCTCATGCATGTGGAGGCCAGAGGACAACCTCTGATGTTGGCTGGCTGACAGTGGAACCCAAAGATAATTTTACAAAATAAAGAAACTAAGTGTGAAACACAGTTTAACCAAAGTCACACGGTAAGTGGCAGAGCTTGGATGTGAACGCCTGATTTCAGAGCTTGCAGTGTTAATATTCTGTGCCGTTTTCTATGGGAGAACACTGATGTATCTAGAGGGCATTGTCCTACTTTTGACTGTGTCACTTAGAAGCTGTGTCTTCAGGTCTGTCACTTGTTTATCATTTCTTTAGCTCTAATTTGTTTGCTTGTTTGAGACAATATCTCATGTAGCCCAAACTGGCCTCAAATATACTAAGTGATGGCCTCCTAAGTGCTAATATCAAGATGTATTCTATCACACCCAGTTTATATGCTTCTGGGTTCAAACCCAGATGCTGCATGCTGGACAAGCACTCTACCAAGTGAGCTACATCTCAGCCCGAGCTCTGAAATCTTAGAAGATATCTAACATTCTTCTCACATGTAAAATTAAATGAATCTAAAAATTGCCTTCCCATAAGCTACAACTTATTTTTTCCCTTTTAAAAAGCTCACTAATTCAAAATTATATTTCTACTCTTTTGGCACGTTGATGATTGCTGTGGAAGGTAGGAGTGATTAAGATACAGCCACCGTCTTTAAGAAGCTCATAGCCCAGTGGAGGGAAGTAACTGTGAGTCAGGTAATGCCAACACTAAAGCAGAAAAATGTGTGAGTTCTTCCTGTCTTTAATTCCTTAGACAATGAGCCCTTTGGTTGGGCAGTGGTGGCGCACGCCTTTAATCCCAGCACTTGGGAGGCAGAGGCAGTTGGATCTCTGAGTTGGAGGCCAGCCTGATCTACAGAGTAGGACAGCCAAGGCTACACAGAGAAACCTTGTCTCAATCAAACACACACACACACACACACACACACACACACACACACACAAAATACTTTTTAACATGCACCAGAAAAAAATATGTGAATAATAGCAAACAGACCTGGAAACACCTAGTAAAAACAGCTTAAAGTTTAAAAAAAAAACCCACAGTTTAAAGTTTCTATAGCAAAAAATATAAAATTTGTTAAGTGTACTAAGATTGTATTTATCTTTCTAGCTCTTTATAGCTAGATTAAAATGTCTCTGAGTAAGAAAACCTCACGTCAGATCTTGAAGTTTAGAAGTTTAGATTTCCAGACAAGTGTTTTATTAACTTTACCTTAAAATAAAACACAGCATTTAAGGGACTGGAGAAATGGTTCAGAGGACCCAGGTTAAGTTCCCAGTACCCACATTATGGCTCACAGAAGATAGGGCTGTTTGTTTGTTTGTTTTTAAATCATGAAGCTGTGAACCATTTGAGGGTTTTAAGATCTAATTTATAAGCCTGCTCTATCCTTCCCATTGTGTACAAGGCTGAGGATGTTATGAGTTTATGACAGTGTTTGGTAAGTGTTGGTAAGTGTTTGTTTATTGTTCTGTAAAAACAAACTAATTCTCCCTTTCTGGTTATCTTTTAGTCTGCATTTGCAAAAGACAAAACCTTGCAAAATAATTTACTTTTTGTGTGATTTATTTTAGGAAGAAAAACAGTAGTTCTTTTCTTAATCTAAGAGAGAAATTACACTTCGCCTGTGTTAGCATTATTATTACCCTATGCATGAGGGATATCATTCCTTATGCTCACCAAGATTAAGATAGTTCCGTAGCGTTTTTAATCGTTTCCCACGTACTGCACCTATTGTGTGCTCTGTGTGGACAGTGTTGTTTTTCTACTTTTCTAGCCATTCTTTGCTGTAAGACAGACAGTAACATCAGGGACGGTCAACACCGGTTGTGTAGAGTTGGATGAAAGTTCAGGACGTTGCCCTTTGCTTAACCAAATATAACTTCTTCATAATGGTAACAAGGCAAAGGATGATAGAATTGAGATAACTTTATTGGTTTTGTTCTCATTTTGAGCTCGTAAGTAAATGTGGCATTTAGCAGTTTTCTATGGGGTTAGTTAGCTAAATAACAGGTGTAGTCTATATTGCTATATGCATGACAGAACTGTCAGGTGGTGATATAGCAGGATAATGTCTGAGCATTGCACTCTGCTGAGCATTTTGTTCTGAATCAGGCAGCAAGTTTTGCTCTCCTTTGTCTCTTTGCCTTCTGACCTCTTACTTGAGAAATTAGAGGCTTGAATAATAAGATGCAGATTTGTTCTTTAATCATTTATTTTCACTTTTTATTTACTTAAAGGTTGACAGTGAATAATTACATAGCAGTCATTGTAAAGTTACTAGAACCCAAGTTGCAGGACTTTATTACAGTTGGCCACATTGGCTGTTCTTATTTTGTATGAAGTAATTATTTTAAGATGGCAGTCTCTTGTTTAGAAATTTAAAGATTATTTATAAAATGTTTAAAAAGTGAATTTATATTGCTTTCCTTCCTTTCAGTGACTGAAGGAAAATCTGGAGGTTGAAATGCTACTTCATTATACATTTTTCACAGTGGCACAAATAAATTGATGGTTCAGGATGGGGGAATAAAGATTTAGAGAAGAGGAGAAACAAAACTATGAAAGAGAGAGCTGCTGACAGCTCTTTACTTGCCTAGCCTTGTGCTGCTTTAATTTAAAGCCATTGCTTTCCTGAAAGGAAGAAATTACAGTTTAAAAGCCGTGCCTGATGTGCAGGTAGCAGTTAGCATTTCCTGACTACCTCTTCCCTGCTCGGTCGTTCTGTATTGCTTCCTTAGTCAGACATGAGTTCACAGCAAAACTTGCTGCCCCTCTGTTCCACGGCCTGCTTGTCTCTCTGTGCTACATTATCTTAATTACTATAGCATTATAATAGGTTTTTATGTCAATAGGGCAAGTAATTGACTTTTCAAAGTGTAATAAAAGTAAAGGCTGATAAAGCAGCATAATGTAATTAAGAAGTGTATAAAAGTTGTAACTAGAAGCTTCTATTCAAGAACTGGTAGCTGTGGGTGTGGCCCAGTAGTAGAACATTTGTCTGAACATATAGAAGGCCCTGGGTTCTATCCTCAGCTCCCAAGAAAACAACAAACAAAGGAATCCCCCCTCTGTGTTACTTGTATGACAGGCTGCCTAAACCTGATTAACAGTTTATTTTCATATGACTTTACATGATTATAGGCTTGATATAAGTCCGTGTTTTGTGATTAACTTATTTTAAAAAACAAAAGCTAATTCAACACAGTATGTACTTCCATTAGAAAATACAGATTTTTCTTGGTAAGGAAAAAGAGCTGAGACCTGATTCAAAGCCAAAGCCTCAACAGTGTAGTCCACCAAATAATGTGATTATACCTTAGGCGGTTTCCTTTTTATTCAAGGCTTTCCCTCCTTAATATGAGTAATTTTTTCCATTTACTTCAAAAGAATTTAAACCTCGGGGCTTTGTTAGGTTATGAATCTAAATAGGAAAACCAAGATATAGGTGAATGTTTTTCATATGATGCTTAAATAAAGCCATAGAGCAGTAAATTAGCCATTGCCTAAAATTAGAGTGATTGTGGAGATAAAGTGTTTAGAAGATAATACATATAGTTTGTTTATAGCTAGCCAGGCTATTGTACAAAAAGAAAAAAAAATAGTAATCAAGGTAGATGCTGGTGTCTTCTTTGTCTGGGATTCTCCTTGGTTTCCTAGATGACAAGTCAAAGAAATATATCAGATGAATTGAGTTATTAGGGCTCTGTGATTGTCTGTTTGGAATGTCAACCTGATGCAGTCTGTTCAGAAACCACCCTGGAAGAGAGTCTCAACAAGAGATGCTCTAGATCCGGTCAGCCTGTGGCTTTGTTGATAGGGAATTAATCTTAATTATAAGAAATGATGTGGCTTTGAAGAGCCAGTCGACTATGGGTAACACCATGGATTTGGAGCCTAGACTATAAAAGTAGAAAGAACTAGCTGAGCAGCAAACATGGATGCATTCATTGTTCCCCCGCCCCTGCCTGTGGGTGCGATGTGGCCACGTCTCAGTCCTGCTATTGTGACCCCCTCCCCCCCTCCCCGGAGTGGTAGGCTGTAACCTGGAATTGTTAACTACAATAAACCCTCTGAACCAAAGTTGTTTTTTGTCAGGTTGTTTTTATCATTACAACAGAAACACAGCCAAGACATGATACTTTATAATGTGAGAAAGATCTTGGTGTTTCCATGAACTTTTATAAAAGAAAAAAACAATTAAGTGCTTCTTACTTGTACCCTTTCTATTTAAGGATTGATTTATTTTTCACTTTTTTTTTTTTAAACAATTGATTCAGTTCATTATAAGGCTGTTTTAAATAAAGCTGAACATAAATTCCTTTTCTTTTATTTAAATACACTTACTTGATGGGCTTTGTCCTGGGTATTATGTTTATATCCTACCTACTGTTAGTATTTTCCTTCTCTCTACGATGTATAACCAGATAACGCACTCTCCAGCTCTCTTTCTCAGTCATAGAAGGGAAGCTCCTTTTACAGAATCACTTGACCATTCCTTCTGTGTCTTGGACTTCTGCTCCAACACTCCTACATATTTCTGAGTCACTTCCTTGCTCTTAAAACCCTTGTCATCCATAGGTGCTCTTGTTGCCCCTGGAATTTTTGCACTTAACTGCCATCTTGTGATACAAACTGTTGAGTGCTCCGTCCCTGCTCTCCTTCCTATCTCCCTGTGCTGCTTGTATGACTGAAGACTTTGGTGATTGCTTTGAATATTGCTGATTTTGTTTTTTGTACTCCTTTCCTTTAATTCAAGCATTTATGATATGTGAGCAGTGCTGATTCATAAGAGACTGTGCTATACAACGTACAACACTAGAGGAAAGAACTTGGAAACAGGATTTCTTACCTGTGCTCTGTTTCTCCCCTCCTTCTGGATAGTCTTAAGCTCCTCATGTTTTAGGTGTGTATATAAGCTCCAGAATGCCCATTTGCGTGATGTTTCCAAGCTCAATTTAGAACTCCTAATATTTCTCCTAAAACCTGATTGCTGCATTTCACCCCCAGTTTCCCCATTCATTGAATGGTATTTGCATTCCCTTGTTGCTCAGACTCTTAGTTTGGAGCCATCTTTGAGCCCTATCTTCTCTCATACTTTGCATATAACCCATTAGCTTTGTACAGCCTCTGCTTCTTCACTACTTGCACAGTGGCCTCCTGACACATCTTCCTGCTTCCACTCTTACTCTTTTACAGGAAATGTAAATGAACATGGTTGCCCCTCTGGACAAAGCCCTTCAATGGATTCTGGATGTTCTGGAATAAAATCTGTATTCTTACCATTGCCTGCAGGATCAGATACATTTGGTTCCTGCTCCTTCTCTGACTGTATCTCCTGCCATTCTCCTCCTTGCATGCTCAGATCTAGCTTTACTGGCCACTTTTTATTTCTTCAAAAATAGCAAATTTTCTCAAGATTATTATTATCAATGCTTCTGTTTGAAATGCTTACACTCCAAAATATACCCCCAACTCACACTTAGGTATATCTATGGAGAGACCTTGACACTCTGGTCTAGTAGCTAATCCCTGTCTCTCATTCACACCCCAGTGATCCTCTCCTCTTTGCCCTGACCTTGCTTTAGTTTTTACTGCTCCCTAACACCTGACATTTCCTCGTTCCTTGTGTAGTAGCAGCAGTCTACCCTGCCTCTCCCTAGAATGGAAATTGAACAAGGACACAGAATTTTCTGTCTCATCTGCTGTGGGACATAATAACACTCAAAATTTGAATGACTGAAGGTGCAAACAAATTTAACCTTAAGATAGATCATTTTGTGTTTCTATACCTTGATTCCGTAAGTATAAAATGAAGGGCTTATTCAAAGTCCATGAGCATATATTTCAACTTCGGATGATCATTCCCTTATAGTTATAAGTTCAAGGCATTTCACTTTTCAAGTGATCTTTTTTGAAGACACATTGCTCAGGCCAGTACTTGATAGTCACAGCACTCTAGGAATTGTGTGATCTCTGATGTGCTCTCTCTCTTCCACTGCACTTTCTTGTTTACAACTTTCTAAAGTCACCACCCGTCATCTACTTCTTTGTATTATTATTTAAATTTCTTCATTATTATTATTTATGTATATGAGTGTTTCTACTGCATGTATGTCTGTATGTATGCCTAGTGGCCAGGGAGGCCAGAAAAAGGCACCTGATCCCCAAGAACTAGAGTATAGATTGTTGCAGTTCACCATGTGGGTGCTAGGAATCAAACCAGGCGCTTTGAAAATACAGCTAGTGCTCTTCGCTTCCGAGGCATCTCTCCAGCCCTTCTTTGTATTACAGAATTAAACTGCCTCTCTACATTTGAAATATTTTTTTCTGATTAGTCCTCATTTGACATTTATAGGATATAAGCAAATGTGATTTGAAGCATATTTCTTAGCTGCTTCATTCTTGCTCTGTAGGGATTCCTCTTTCCAACTCTCTCTCCAGATACATACAACCCTGGTTAATGCACATGTTAATTGGTTTGATGGATTTTTAAATCATGGAGAAGAAAACAAAATTAGATGTAAAATTAAGTCTCTCATTTTACTGTAAAGTTTTTTCAGCCAGGGTGTGGTGGTGTACATCTGTAGTCTTGGTGCTTGGGAAGTTGAGGCAGGAGAAACAATAGCTCGATACCAAGCACATGTAGCAGCTCATCCTGTACTATGCACCCCGGTAGCAGAGAAGGAAGAGGACTGCCACAAGTTCAAGACCAGCTCGGGCTTCAAAGTGAAAGCTTGTCTTAAAAAACAAGCAGTGGAGTCAGAGGGCAGGAGAATGATTATGTGCAGCCCATATTAAAAGACATTGTTTCAGAACAGAAAAATAAAAACCTTCTGAGATGAATAGGCTCAGAGACTTATTATAGAACAACACCCAGAATGTGCCCGTAACAGCTTAGGACAAAAAAAAAGACTCCAAGACTTTTCAGAAACTTCAGCAAACTAATGTATAATCCTTCAAGAGGTGATTACAGTATCCATGGTTTATTTCATTACAGGCTTTATTTTTATTTATATCTGAGTGAGTATTTGCCTCATGTGTGAGTGCTTGAGGAGACCAGGAGAGGGTTTCAGATCCTCTGGAGCTGGAGATAGGGTGTTTATGAGACTCCCCATTATAGGTGCCAGGAGCTGAAGTCAGCAAGTGCTCTTAAATGCTGAGCCATCTCTGCAGCCTCACACAGGAGACAGCAGTGCTCCCTGAAACATATCTTTGGACATATATTAGGTAAAACATTGTTGTAACTATTTATGTATCACTTTTTATTAAATATACATTTGTTCCTTAATATTTTAAGAAAGTCTTCCTTTAAAAAAAAAATATGTTCTGGGGTTGTAGAGACAGCTCAGATGTCTAGGGAAATGGCTCAGAGCACTTGCTGCCTGTGTAGGAACCAAGCATGCAAATGGCATACAGATGTACATGCAGGCAAAACATGGGTACACATAAAGCCAGTAGATACTTTTTTAAATGAATGTTGAAGCTGGGCATGGTGACACACCCTTAATCCCAGCTGAGGCAGGT
The DNA here is from genome assembly GCA_028551405.1 of Uromys caudimaculatus. Taxonomy (NCBI): domain Eukaryota; kingdom Metazoa; phylum Chordata; class Mammalia; order Rodentia; family Muridae; genus Uromys; species Uromys caudimaculatus. The sequence goes on from CM052708.1 coordinate 53,492,737, forward strand.
GGATCTCTGAGTTTGGGGACATCCAGGGCTACTCAGAGAAACTCAAAACAAACAAGTAAAAATGGGCGGTTGATGGTTCAGGCCTTTAATCTGAACACTTGGGAGGCTAATAAGACTGCAAGTCAAAGACCAGCCTGGGCTACACAATAGGCTGGACAGCCTGGACCAGAATAAGATCCTCAGAAATAAAAATACTGTACCATATCAGAGAATGAATATTGATTATGTAGGGAGATGTGTGTAAATCTGGTGTGTGTGTGTAAATGCATTCTGTAAATGTCAGGTATTGGTTCATTTACAAAACTATTATTTTCTATCTAGTTGATTTTTTAAAGATATCTTAATATCTTTAAAAATGTATGATATAAACTATATACTACAGACTACCTATCAATGTAATTATTGTAGAACATATATTGATGTGTGCCATGACCAAATGTACATTTTATTGTTAGGAATTTTTAGCATTTCATTAGAACATTTTAAAAGTTTTTCTGATTGAATACTTTGTCAATTTTAAATATACAAGTAACAATTTTACACTTAAAAATTTAAAAATATTAACCCAGGCATAGTGACACATGCTTTTAATTCTAGTTCTTGGGAGGTAAACATAGGCAGATCTCTCTGAATTCAAGGCCAGACAAGACTACACAGCAAGACTTTGTCAAAAAAAAAAAAAAAAAAAAAAAAAAAAAAAAAGCTCCAAAATTTAAAAACAACAACAAATAGACTGTAAACTGTGCTCAGAGGAAAAGCTTCTCTTCATCAATATAACTATGATGTACATGCTACATACTTTTCTAGACACTTTGGTCCTATATTTGCTAATGTTCAGAGATGCAGAGATGCCTTCCCCCCCTCCCCCATCTGCAGTTAGTGAAGCCTACCTCTTGTGCTCATCAAAGCCTTTACTTGGAATTAGATAGTCCTTGGCTTGGTTCTGATTAATAGACTTCAACACAGGTGATTGATTCTGCATGAACCTGAGGTACTCATGGAAAAAGGATCTTGTTCCAGATTTGCCAAGTAAAGTTGTAGAATGCCTGTCTCAAAGAAAGAAGGGTGGGAGGGTAAGAGAGGAGGCCAGCCTGGAGGCACTCTTGGGATGAGTGTAGAGATTTTAGTAGGGACTATGTAGATAACACTACTAAAGAATGTCCACCTCCTACTGAGCAGTGACGTGAGTGGGGCTGGGTAGGCAGATGTCCTCATTTTAGGAGGTAAGTGTTGTATGCTGAGTGAGACCCTGGCAGGGGGCTGGGTAGGACCAGGTGGAAACCTAGAAAAGTATCCAACAGTCTTAACCATCAAAACACGGAGTCCTTCCCAGGTAAAATAAATGCTGATAGGCTGATTTTAATGGGTACTGTTGGCTACTTAAAAATAAGCATGTTTAAGATTCTTCAAAATATAAATAAAACAGTGTTTAAGAAAATGATAGTAATCAGGGTAGACAGTTGAGAATCAAGAACTGATGAAGCATAATAGAAGTGAAAAACAAAGTTACAGAGATTAATCAGCAGATAACAGTAAAGCCTAAAGTCAACATGGATGAAGAAAGAATTAATTATTCAAGTAAGAAATGGTTTTGAAGAGTTTGCCGTGAGTACAGAACAGAGGAAACCCTTCAGACTGTAACGATACAGTTGGACATTAGGAAAGATCAGAGCCTCGGGTTGGGAGGTAGCTGCAAGAGTGGCTCAGTGGTGGCCTAAAGGCTAAGAATAGCTTCTAACTTGGCAGAATTACAGCTGTGGTTAAAGCCAGGCCTGGTGCTGCACACCTTTGACCCCAGCACTTGGGAGGCAGAAACAGGGAGATCTCTGAGTTCAAAGCCAGTGTGGTCTATAGAGTGAGTTTCAGGACAGATGGAGCTTCACCGAGAAGCTCTGTCTTGAAAAAACAACAAAAACAAAAAAACTGGTTGAAACCACAATCAGAATACTAGTGATAAGTAAAAGTCAACTACAGTAGGAGTATTGAGTGCAAATTTAAAGAGGCCAGAAGTCTCCAGAGGAAGGAAGGGGCTTCTCCATCAGCAGTGGGAACTACACACAATGAACTTTCCGATAACAGATGTTAACGTCCCTGTGCTGTGTATCCATTCAAGGTTAAGGGAAGAGCTGTTTTTAGACAAGAGTTTGGCATACTGTACCCAAGAAGGCATCCGAAGGGCAGTATGTCAGCAGGAAAGGAAGGAAACCCAAAAGGAGGAATCAGTAGTTTTGGGCAGTTAGTGGTGATAAAATATTTTTGTGATAGTTTCTATGAATACTTTGAAAAATATACAAAAGATAGATAGCTACAGAAGGGAGCACTGTCTTGTGAAGGGGATCGAGGCACTGAATAATTTTGATTAATTTCTTTCTAATAAAACCAAGCATAAGGAGCCAGGTATGGTGGTTCACTCCCTCAATCCCAGCACTCAGGAGGCAGATGGATTTCTGTGGGTTTGAGGCCAGCCTGGTCTAAGTATACTTATAGGGATATGCAGTGAAACACTGTCAAAAAAAATGATTTTTTGAGTATCAAGCATGTATTGAACACTGCTTAAGGCCCTGGGTATAAAATGTTTGGAAAGCAAGGGAACCTCTGTCTTTACATTTTAGTAATGTAACTACACATTGCTTTTAAAAGGCACAGCTAGCCCAAACATAGGACTGGGGGAGGGGGATCTATGAAGAGGGGCTGGGGAATCCTTGAAAACATGTTGATGTAAGAAAATAGCTAATGACAGACAATGTTAAAGTTAGGCAAAACGTGAAGTGAAAGAGTGTTAACAAAGTAAGAGAAAAGGTAGAGTGTCCTCCCTTCCCAGCAGAATACAAAATGACAGTTGACAAGATAAGAATAGGCAGGTTCACAGTCTTGTGAGTGTCTGGTGTATCTCTGAAAAACTGAAAGGGAGACAGAAAAGTAGTCAAGAAGGTAAGACTTAGGGTTAGAGCGATGGCTCAGTTAAGAGTACTTGCTGTTCTTTCAAGGATCAAAGAAAATTCTTTTTAGAACTTTATAAATGAAGATACTGTGTTTGTAACATAATTTCACTGTTGCTTTTGTGTTTATAATTTCTATAATTGCCTTTAATAGATGAATGTATTTAAGATGATTTTCTTTACCTCCCTGCAGGTTACTCAGATGAGTCGTCCAGATCTGATCCTCTTCCTGATGAAGTATCTCATGGCTCTCATAGTTGGGATTCCCTCAATTTTTTGGGTTGGAAGCAAAAAGACATGCTTTGAATGGGCCAGTTTTTTCCATGGACGTAGGAAAAAAGAGTAAGTTAATGAGTTCTTACAGTATTAACAGCTGAGAGAGAGAGAGAGAGAAGAGACAGAGAGAGAGGCGTGCACACGAGTGTGCTGAACTTGAGAAATATTCTCAGAAGATTTTAACTTTATCAGCAGTGACTAGTAACACTAGCACAATAGCATAATTTAAACTAGCCGGGCACAGTGACTTATACCTGTAATCCTTGTTATTGATTAGACTAAAGCAGAAAGATTAGGAGTTCGAGGCTAGACTTGGGCAACATAAGAAGATTCCATCTTTAAAAAAATAAAAACAACTGAAAAATCTCATTCTGAGAAGATGGTGGAGTAGAGGCATGCAGGTGCTTCAGTATTCTAATCCTTTATATTAGAATTGTGGAACATTCAAAGTATAATTTTCTTGAAACTAGAAATAAATGGATACCTTTTTTCTCTTCATATTTACCTGGCCTTCCTGACTTCTGTGAAGGTTGGTGTGTGTTCTCATCTTATATCAGATGAGAAAGCCAAGAGCAGTGTAAGAGGAACTTCAGCTTCTGTCAGAGTTTCCCATTGCTCTTCCAGGTCTGTCAGACATGTGAAGAGATAGACCAACACGCCATTCTAATTCAGTGCAGGTTCAAATTTTATAACCTTGGTTTTATTTTTTGTTTGTTTGTTTGTTTTTCCTTTTGTTTTGTGACAAGGTTTCTTTGTATACCCTTGGCTGTCCTGAAACTAGCTTTTCTTCTTTTATCTAATTGTAGTCTGAAGCTATTGAAAGATTAGTTAAGAGTAATCATAGTATATAGTATCATATTCCTGATTTTAATGAAAGTATTTGTAGTTAGCTGGGCAGTGGTGGCACACACCTTTAATCCCAGCTCCTGGGAAGCAGAATCAGGCAGATCTCTGTGTTTGAGGTCAGCCTGATCTACAGAGTGAATTCCAGGAGCCCTGCAGGACACAGAAACCCTGTTTCAAAAAAATCAAATAAATAAATAGAAGACATTTCTAGTGGTTATTGGTGTTTCATTAAATATTTTGCTGCTTTTGGAGTTGACATGTTTTCTCTCTGTAAGAACTTACTCCTCATCTATTGGTGTTCTATTATAATTTTAAATATCAAGAATAACATTAAATAGACTAAAGAAGAATCTATGTAAAGTACTCATCAAATATCAGTCTCTAGCCTTTCAATCCAGTACTGAGAATAACAGGAACTGTAGCACTACTGCTGATTTGAGAACTTACACATACTTTCTCAAATACTTTTTCAGTATATGATCCAGTCTTTAAGTGTTGGTGTTGTTTTTTTAATTAAGTCATTTAATTTTAACTTTAGCTGATTCTCATAGATATTTTACAGTGATTTATTTTGATTTTTTTGTTGATTCAATTATTGCTTGGTTCAACATCATGCACATCTATCAACTATCTACCCTTTCTTTCATAGCATTTAAAAACCTTATTTTTTGTTTTTTGAGACAAGGTTTCTGTGTGTAGCCCTGGCTGTCCTGGAACTCACTCTGTAGACCAGGCTGGCCTCAAGCTCAGAAATCAGCCTGCCTCTGCCTCCTGAGCACTGGGATTAAAGGCATGAGCTGGGCTGGAGAGATGGCTCAGTAGTTAAGAGCACTGACTGCTCTTCGAAAGAGCCTGAGTTCAATTCCCAGCAACCACATGGTGGCTCACAACCATCTGTAATGGGATCTGATACACTCTTCTAGTGTGTGTCTGAAGAGAGCTGCAGTGTACTCATATACATGAAATAAATAACTCTTAAAAAGAAATTACATCCATTTAAAAAATAAAGATAAAAAAGGCATGAGCCACCACTGCTTGGCCACTTTTAAAAACTTTTACCTCTGTAATTTGTCACTTTAAATTGTTTAGGACTTCATTGAATGTTTGCTTAATTTAATTTTTCATATTACTTTGTTCTAAAGTTGACCACTCATGACTGTTCTAGCACTCGGCAGCTGTTCCTGCCACAGAATCAAGATGGAGTCTTAAAATGTTCTTGCCAGCCGAGCAGTGGTGGCCTACGCCTTTAATCCCAGCACTTGGGAGGCAGAGGCAGGTGGATTTCTGAGTTTGAGGCCAGCCTGGTCTACAGAGTGAGTTCCAGGACAGCCAGGGCTACACAGAGAAACCTGTCTCAAAAAACAAGAAAAAAATAGTCTTGCCAGTTAAAATTTTACCGAATTATCATGAGGCCCTTATTATTTCCACAAAGTACAAAAAAACCCCAAAAAAAACAAAACAAAAAAAACCCAAACAAACAAACAACAACAACAACAACAACAACAAAAAAAACACCCACTTTTCTCTATCTTATAATTATTTTAAGAAATATTTTGGGACCTGAAGGATCACAGGTATCTTTAGCTGAAAGGGCCTTTTAGAAACAATGGATTTACCAGCCTTCTTTTCATAGATAAAACAAAGGGAAGACCAGGAGAGTGACTTGCTGAGACTGTGTGCTCACAGAATTGCAACTGCTGTTTCAAGTTTTATTTAGACCAGTATGAAGATGACCTTGAACCTTGATCCTTCTATCTCAACATCCCAGATGCTAGGATTGCTAGCATCAAGCCTAGGTTTTGACAGGGATTTTTGTTAAATTCTATCCTTTGCCAAAAATGTTACTTCAAGTTGGTCCCAAAGACTTAATTTGGGGAGCAGTTAACTTCAAGACTAGTATCAACTAGTATCAGTAGCAGTATTGTTTGTTAGTCTATAGGAATGTTAGTTTGTATCTTAAACTTCCTGTTGTATTGTCTAGGATAGTGAATGAGAGCCGGCAGGTGCTCCAGGAACCTGACTTTGCTCAGTCACTTCTGAGGGACCCAAATACTCCAATTATAAGAAAGTCAAGAGGAACTTCCACTCAAGGGACATCCACACATGCTTCTTCAACTCAGCTGGCCATGGTGGATGATCAAAGAAGCAAAGCAGGGAGCGTCCACAGCAAAGTGAGCAGCTACCATGGCAGCCTCCACAGGTCACGTGATGGCAGGTAAGTTTATGTTTTCAGTTAGGAACACACAGATTAAGAGACAGGAGCCAATTCTGAAGTAGAAGTGGAGCATTATTAAGCTTTTTAAACTTGGGTATAGTTGTTCCAGGTTATGGGATTAAAAGCCAAAGGACTTTGGGGTTTAGACCGATACAAAAGCAGTATGATGTTAGTGTAGGTCACCAAGTGGAGGTAAGAGAAGGCCGGTGCTGAGTTTACAAAGATACAGTTAATTGGGTGGTGGGCGTGCACACCTTTAGTTCTTGGTAGGCAGAGGTAAGTGGATCTCTCTTGAGTTCTAGTCCTGCCTAGTCCACAGAGTTCTGGGACAGCCAGGGCTATACAGAGAAACAAAAACCAAAACAAACCAAAAAACAAAGAGGAGGGAGAGGAGAAGAAGAAAAAGAATTAATTAAGCCAACATTTCCTATCCTGGTGCTGTGTGAGCCTCTGGGAATAGAGAGATTATGTGCCATGAACTTTGCACTTCATAGGTTCCCAATCTAGAAAGATGGTGTAGTCGGTGGTATGGTTGAGAATGCGGATCTGGGGAGCTGTAGAGAAGGTTTAGCGATTGAAATTACTTGCTGTTCTTCCATAGGACCTGAGTTCAGTTCCCAGCACCCACTTCTGGTGACTTAAAACCATCTGCAGCTCCCACTCCAGAGGATCCAGCACCTCTGGCCTTTATAGCAACCTGCACTCATGTGCATGTACCCTCATGTAGACACACACTTACACATAATTAGAAAGAACAAAAGTAAATCTTGAAAAATATATATATAGAATCTAAAGCTTAGTTTCCTTAGCTGTAAAGGGCAAATAGTAGTAGCCACCCCTTCAGTAATGCCACAAAATGAGATAAAGTGCCTAGCCACTAAAAACAGCCTGTCTCAGTGTTAGACCACGGTTCAGTTTTTTGGGTTTTTTTTTTTTTTTTTTTTGATTTTTCGAGACAGGGTTTCTCTGTGTAGCTCTGGCTGTCCTCGAACTCAGAAATCCGCCTGTCTCTGCCTCCCAAGTGCTGGGATTAAAGGCGTGCGCCACCACTGCCCAGCACACAGTTCAGTTATTAATGTTAATAAATACATGAAGTAAAATATATCCCAGGGCTGCAAATGTGTTTAGGAGCCATATAGTAAATACTTAAGGCTTTCTAGTTAAAGTGACAACCACTGCTAAGTCCTGCTGTGGCAGTATGTAGTCAGACAAGAAGCATCTCAGTAACCTTGTTTATAAAACCAAGAGGTAGCATATGTGGCCATTAAACTGTTTGTTACCCCTGCTATTTGGTGGGAGTACTCGGGTTTAAACCCAGGGCTTTGAGCATGCTACATTCCAGCCCATGTTTTTTAGGAGCAGTAGAAGCAGAGACTAGGAGTGATGCTTTCTGGTATCCTGGAGAGCATCTCAGAAGATGTTTCACAGAGGAAACTTGAGAGAAGTCTGGCTGTGGGTTTCTCATTAAATTTGGCTTGGTATACTAGAGCTAGGAACTGTCTAGGAGGTGGCACATTAAGTCATTTTAGAGAGAATAAGTTTATCAGAGAGTAGAGAAGCAGTGGGAAGAGCTGAACAGCTAACTTGAAAGGTTTATATTTTAAGAAAACTAACATAAATGTTGGAAGGATGGAGAGGAGATAAGAAGAACATTGCTGGGGAGGATTTAAATTATTCCAGCCCCTGTGGACATCATTGTGGAGGTCCTTCAGAACACTAAAAATAGAACTAAAAATAAAAATATGACTTACCTGTACGACTCCTGAGAAGATGCCCAAAGGGACCTAAGTCAGCATGGTGCAGACAACCATCTACCCGTGCTTAGTGCACCACTGTTCAGAACAGTCAGCTTGTAGAATCAGCTTAGATTTCATCAACCGATGAGTGAATACACAAAATGTTGTGCATATGCACAGTAAGGTTTTATTTAGCCATAAAGAACAATAAAATAATTCTTGGCAGGAAACTGAGTGGAACTAGAGATCATCATTTTAAATGAAATAATCTAGATACTGAAAAACAACTCTTTCTCCCTCTTATGGAGAGCCTGAATTGTGTGTGTGTGTGTGTGTGTGTGTGTGTGTGTGTGTGTGTGTGTGTGTGTGTGTGTGTGTGTGTGTACAGGATGCTTTAGGATCTCAGAAGAGCACCATATACCTCATCACAGACAGTCAGAATCAGCTTTACAACTGATGGCACTTCTACTTCAAATAGCGGTCAGAGGAGGCACTCGGGAATGAAAGACAAGGGAACAGCATGCAGAGCAAGAACAGGCAGGCAAGGTTCAGTGTCTGGGTTGCCCAGAGCATGGTATGTGTTGGGACTTTTAGGAGACAAAACCATGCTAGGGTTTGTTTCTCTCTGACAGTGAAAGGGACTTGGAGTACTAGAATAATACAGTTCGACTTGAATTTTAGAACCGTCCCTCACAGTAGCATGAGAAAGGGAAGTATAATGAAACCATCAATTTGTGGTCTTAATTTAAGATGCTGATAAGGAGATGGGAGGTCTGATATCCTTTGGAATGTACTTCATCCATGAACTCTTAGCAATGATATTGAAGTCCTGATCTGTCCTTTTCAGTGATGGACAGACATTATCACAGTAACACTTCCACGTGTATGGCATTCTGTACGTAAACACATAGAAGAGAAAGGTTGGAATTTCTATATTCTAGGAGCACAGAACCTTATAGAGAAGGTGTAGTGCATACATATGAAGCAGAATGATGTGGATGGAGTCTGTTGAAGGCATGCTGTACCCGTGTGAGTGAGCACACATCCATAGGACTCTCTTCCATGCCTAGAACTGAGGGCAGTTTCAAGATGCCATCAAAACTGAAAGTCTGCACAAGGATTTTCGTGATCCCAAGGCCATTTCATGAGGACTTGTGCTCCCGTTGGGCTTTAACTGCATGATGGCGCTGTCTGCTGGCCATCGCACTATCTCAGGCTATCCTGGCCATGGTCACACATTCCCAGTACTGTTTGATTCACTACTTGATAATTATTGATCTGTGTACTACATACACTTACATGTAAACATCACTTCAAAGAAGAAGTAATTGGTAGTTAGATGAGAGGATGGGTAGAAAAGAAAGTGAGTGAGTACAAGTTTGGGAATGTGTGACTAGGTCAGTACATAGGTGACCTGCAGGGGAAAACACTGGAGTGAATAACAACACACTACTGAACAGTGTTTGATTTAGTTATTTAGATGAATGATAGCAGATAGTAAAAAGAATCACAATGAGAACCATCACTCTTTGGCTGATTCTGGAATGCCCATACTGTAGTACTGAGGGTTGGTCTGTTGCTGTGTATTGCAATGCTAAGTTTATACCTGGAGGCCTGGGCCTACAAATGACTTTTTTATGTTTACAAGCTTTTGTTTTGCAAACCTTGTTCCTTGATTTAAAACTATTGGATAAATAAAATTGGCTACAGCCAATGACTGGAGGGATTAGAGGTGGGTAGGTTTGGAGTGATCTGGTTGGAAGAGAAGGAGGCGAGAGGAAGCCTCCATGATGTACAATAAATCCTTGAGAAGTTAATTTACTTTTTTAAAAATATTATTCCCACTGTCCGTGAGGTAACAGTGGTTAACTTGTAACATTTAACGTTTGGGGATAACGTAAGAGGGGTATTTGTGCCCAGCTCCAAAGGTGCACTTTTCTTTGTAGCATGTATAAGATAAGAAATATTTAGTTTTAATTTTTTTGTCTGCGTGGTACTGCCTGGCTGACCAAAGGGAGGTAGATAGTATTGATTGTTGGGGGACGGGGGGCACAATAGGCCCCTCAGTTTGTTTTCCAATGGCAAGAGGCTACTTTGTATGTTTTTTGGGGACCAACAATTTTTAGACCCTTTTTATAGCAGCTACAATACCCTTGACGTCTTTGTGGCTCATAGCAACCAGAACCTGTTTTGGTTTGGTTTTTTATGAATACCATACTTTCTAGTTAGTGTACCTGTTATTTTGAGCTCTGAAACTTTTAGCCTTTACACTTTTTTATGGAATCGGGCAGTTAGATTTTTGAAGTTTTCAGCTGTGATTTACTGGCATTATGCACTTGAGAACCAATACCAGTTATGGTCTGATTGCTCTCTTACATTTGGGATTTGCATTTTTTTAAATCAATGACTGTCTGGTTTTAGAGTCTAATATGGCTCTATTTATAGCTGAACCTAACCTCTGTAAGAATTTTCTAAAGACTTTTCTAGAACCCTGTATTACTGTAGCAAATGAGATGGATTTTCCCCAGGCTCCTCAGTCATATTCCTAGCTCTTAAAGCTGTAACCCGACAGTCGGGTTTGTGAGTCAGCATTCCGCCCTTTCCCAGCCCTCACCGTATTTTGTTTTATTTCTACAACAACCATGTAACTGCTCTCCAGCTTTTATACAGCGGACACCAACCAGGGCACCCCAAACCCACCCACCTCTAGTCCCTCTAGTCATTGGCTATAGCCAGTTTTATTTAACCAATAGTTTTAAATCGAGGAACAAGGTTTTCATAACAAAAGCTTGTAAACACTCGTAGGCCTGGACCTATAGGTATAAAATTAAACATTATAATACATAGCAATAGACCAAACATCAACACTATATGTTTAACAGCAACATCAAAATGACTCCTAATGGAAGGTCTGAAGGAGCTGAGGGAATTTGCAGCCCCATGGAGGGAGCAAGAGAGTCAATGGACCTGACCCCCCCCCCCCCGGTCCTCCTGGAGTTTGGACCACCAACCAAAGAA
>CM052708.1:53503866-53520961 GCA_028551405.1 Uromys caudimaculatus
GGGTGGGAGGTGGAATTCCCTCCTAGAGGCGGGTTGGGGAAGGGACAGGGGGTATCCAAAGAGGAGACTCAGAAAGGGGAAACATTGGAAATGTACATAAAGTATCAAAAATAAAAAAGGAAAAAAAATGACTCCTAATATTTTGCCTAAGCATAAATTAAAATTATATTTTATGTACTATACTATATAAAATACGCATTTTAATATTGCATAGTATATAGTCTTATTGGTTTAAATGGCTTTTAAAAGGAACAGAAAATTGATGATTCGTACTATTCAAGTTATATTAAACATTATAGTTAAAACTTTTTTTTTTTTTTTTTTTTTGGTTTTTGGTTTTTCGAGACAAGGTTTCTCTGTGTAGCCCTGGCTGTCCTGGAACTCACTCTGTAGACCAGGCTGGCCTCGAATAATTGAACGTTTTTCTATATAGTTGGTTCTTATTTATCCATGGACAGAATATTTATATTTTAGAATTTTGTAGATAGTCAGATGTTTCTTAGACATAATTATAGAATGTAATTTCTCTTTTGAAAATGTATTCTTTGGAGGGGGTAGGCAATAAGTTCAGTCCCAATAGCACACATAAAAATGTCAGATACAAATGGCACATGCTTGTAGTCTCAACACTAGGGAAAGATTTTGTTTTTATGTATGTGTGTGTTTCGGTGTATGTGTGGCAGGAGAGGACGTCGGATGTCCTGGAAGTGGAGTCAGACAGTTATAAGCTGCCTTGTGGGTGCTGGGAACTGAGTCCAGTCCTCTGGGGGCCTCCATTTCATGTTTTTAAATGAGTTTTCTCTGCTCTCCTCCCTTCCCCAGTGTGCCCTCTTTTCCTCGCATCCCTTTTCTCTCTTCTTGCTTCTTTCTTCTCCCATTCCTTCTTAAACCCAGCAACTTGCACATGGTAGCAAGTAATTTATTGTTAAATTTCATTTCCCATCCAACTCCTTTTTGGCTTTTGGTGTGTATGGTATTGGTACTTGTCTGTGGGTGTCTGTATATTTGTATATATGTGTGTGGAGAGCAACATTGGATGTCCTCATCCTTTTTGATGAGGTCTCCCCTGAACCTGGAGCTCACTGGTTGGGTTAGACTAGCTGCCAGTAAGCTCCAGGAGCCTGTATGTATCTTCCTCCCCAGCACGGGGGTACTAGTGTACACAGCATGCCGGCTTTTATGTGGTTTCTGGACACTGAACCATTTCCCCAGCCTCCCTGTCTTCCTTTATTTTTTTTTTTTGGAGATGGTTTCTGGCTGTATTGCCTAGGCATGCCTCAAACTTGCCAGTCCTCCTGTCTCAGTATCGCAAGTAGGATTATAGATATTGAATATCTATACCACACAGGCCTTGGGTTTGTTGGGTTGTTTGTTTAAATTTTCTATCATTACTAGAACATTTGCTTTCTTTATTTGCCATATTTACTTGAAATTGATACTTAGGACATCATTGAGAGGTAAAAGTTGCCAAGTCATATTTAGCTTGAAGAACAATGACCATTATGCAAAAATAATAACTTAAAAATAGATTCTAACAAGCCCATTGTGACATATTTGCATTTGTAAGCATTCCAATTATTCTACCAAAACATTTAGTACAAATGTAAATGTCTCCAGGTTCTAAATGTAAAATATCTTTTTTTTTTAAGTGTTTGGAAACAGGGTAGGTCTTTTGTAATCCTGGTTAGCCTTGAAATTCAGTATGTAGCCAAAGCTGAGTTGATCCCTCTGCCTCCAACCCCCAATTTCTGAGATTATAAGCATGTGCACCATGCCTGGCTAAAGTGTTTACTCATGAGAAAAATTTAAAACATTTAAATATGCATCTGTCCTGGTTAGTTTATGTCCACTTGACACAAGCAAGAGTCATTTAGGAGGCGGGCCTCTCAATAGAGAAAATGCCTCCTCCGTAAGACTGGCCTGTAGGCAAGTCTGTCAGGCACTTCATGGTAGGGCCTAGTCCATTTTCAGTGATTCCATGCAGGTGAGCCTGAGTTATGTAAGAAAGCAGGCTGAGCAAATAAGCCAGAAAGTAGTGTTCCTCCAGGACCCATTCCTGCCCTGACTTCTGGACAATGGACTACACACTATAAGCTGAAATAAACCCTTTCCTCCTCAAGTTGCTCTTGATCATTCGTGGTATTTTATCACAGCACTAGAAACCCTAAGACAGCATCTTTTTTTTTTCTTTATTCAAACTGGAAACAAGCCTGGCATGTCTTTAATCCCACTACTCAAGAGGCAAGAGGCGGGTGGATCTTTGAGTTTGAGACCAGTCTGGTTTACAGAGCAAGTTCTCAGACAGACAGCTAGGGCTACACAGAGAGACCCTGTCTCAAAGCTAAAAACTATTAAATAAACTAAAAACAAAGATAGGGTTGGGTGGTTTTCTTTGGGGGTGGGGAGATGTTTCTTGAGACAGGATCTCCCTCTGTTAGCTTTGGGAGGCCTTGAACTTGTAGAGATCTGCCTGCCTTTGCCTCCTCCTGTATGCTGAAACTCAAAGTGTGTACCATCATGCCTGGTCCCTAGGATATGTTTTTAAAAGACTGTTTTCAAAGGACTTCTCAGTTTTAAACTCTGTAATTGAATGAAAACGTCCATTGACAAGCACTGCGATAGCTGGATAGTCACCTCAGCAGTGTCTGTGAATCTTTATTTCTTTTCATTTACAAATGATTCACCTTAAGTCGTGGCTTTTTTAAAGCAGTAGTCCTTTAGCTGCTTGTAATGATTTATTTTGATGATTATTAGAAAGGGAATGAGCTGGGCATGGTGGCACACACCTTTAAAGCCAGCTCTCGGGAAGCTTAGGCAGGAGGATTTCTGCACATTCCCAGCCAGCCTGGTCTACATGGTGAGCTCCAGAACACCTAGGATTATTTAGAGACCTTGCCTCAGAAAGAAAGAATGAAAAAGGGAGCAAGGCTGGGGCTTATTACTCCGTGGAGGGTCCCTTGCCCAATATGCCCAAGGCCTTACTTTAATTCCTAGCTCTATAAGAAAAACAGACAGATAAAAGCCAAAATAGTTTGCTATAATCTGAGTTGGGTTTTTTTGCTTTTTTTTTTTTTTTTTCTTTCTTCTGCAGTGCTAGGGATGAAACCCCATGAACATACATCAAGGCCAGCACTGTACTAGTGCACTGCATGCATTCCTTGCCCTTGGTGTTGATTCAGGGTCTCATATGTTGCTCAGGCTGGCCTTGAATTCTCAGTTCTCTTGTCTCATCATCCTGAGTGCTGGTGTTGTAGGAGGCCTAACAAGCATTCCTGGCCCTGATTACTTTTAGAAACGTTGCCTAAAACATTATATCTAGGCAGGGCTTGTAGCCCAGGGCCTCTTACCCCTGTGCTATAAACAAAAGCAGCATATTCATTTAAGTCATCAAGGATACTCAGTTCTCTTTTACTGTTATTATTCTAAATTATGTTTTCCAAAAGAGTATGTGTATGAATAAAAGTATTTTAGAAAAAAATTCTCAAGGTTCTAAAGATTAAAAGATAAAATAGGGGACTGAAGAAATGGCTCAGTGGCTAAGAGCACTGGCTGCTCTTCCAGAAATTCTGAGTTCAATTCCCAGCAACCACATGGTGTCTCACAACCATCTGTAATGGGATCTGATGCCTTCTTCTGGTGCGTCTGAAGACAGCTACAGTGTACTAGTATACATTAAATAAAAAATAAATTTAAAGAAATGTTTTAAAAAGATGTAATTGGTTTTCATAAGCTTGACTGGCCTAGAACTAATAATTCTTTATTCCAGTGTCTGAGGTTTGATGATGATGATGTAGTAGTAGTAGCAGCAGCAGCAGCAGCAGCAGCAGCAGCAGCAGCAGCAGCAGCAGTAGTAGTAGTATACAGTGTTCTGCCTGCATGCCAGATGAGAGTGCACCAGATCTCATTATATATAGTTATGAGCTACCATGTGGTCGCTGGGAATTGAACTCAGGACCACTGGAAGAGCAGCCAGTGGAAACATTCTTAACCTCTGAGCCATCTCTCTAGCCCATTGGTTTTGTTTGTTTGTTTGTTTTTGTTTTTTTTAATTCTTGCTTCTGATGTGGCTTAGTGAGTCAGGATTTCAACAAAAGAAAATTTGAACAGCCACTATTGCATTTCTCGATAGGAAGGCTACCTGTAGTAAGCTGTGTAGCCCCCTGATGTGTGCAAAACCCAGCTAGGAGTACACATGATCAGCTGATGAGAGAATTGGTTACAGACTGTCGGGATGCAACTTCAAGTAGATGTAACTTCTATAAATTAGTATGGTCATGGCTTTAACCCTGAGGAAAATAATTAAGATCATTTACAGATGTCTGATTCAGCTGTTAACTAGCTCAGCTAGACAATATGGCCACAGATGTCATCAATGCGTGGCATTCATTCACTGATATTTAACTTACCCTTAATTTCTCCTCTGGTTTCGTGTGTTCCTTCTTCCAACGCAAGTCTTTAGTAAAACTGACGTTTGCACTGCTGCTGACTTGACCTTGTCTTGTAGAGTCTGAAGGCAGTGCCTTATTCCCTTCCTCATCTCTCTGAGCCCAGTATTTTTGAAATGTACTTGAGTAAGGAAAGTAGCCATGCTTAACATAGCTCCAAGTAGGTCAGCCTTACTTATTTACCTTTTGCCCTTTTGCAGGGAATAGGACCTTCATCCTGGACTACAGTGTAATGGAATTACTCTGAATAATCATGTCAGTTACTGCCTCCTCACTGTTGATTTACTGAGCACTTCAGTTACTAAAGCATTTTAATGAAAATTATTAGTCCTATTTTCTGGTGTGTTCTGTTACCTACTTCAAAACCACCTCTCTTCTGCAGGTACACTCCCTGCAGTTACCGAGGGATGGAGGAGAGACTACCTCACGGCAGCATGTCACGGCTGACGGATCACTCCAGACACAGTAGTTCTCATCGGCTCAACGAGCAATCCCGACACAGCAGCATCCGAGACCTCAGTAACAACCCCATGACTCACATTACACATGGCACCAGCATGAACCGTGTTATTGAAGAGGATGGAACCAGTGCTTAGTCTTGTCTAAGGTGAAATGTGTGCTGCTGGAAAGCAGGTTTTAGTCTTTGCCTTTGCATGGCTGGCTGCTGTAACTCGCTGTCACTGCTTTCTCGGGCAGAGTGTGCCCACTGGGAAAGTCGATCTTTGCTCTTTGTATCACATCATCCTTGGGATGTGAACACATCCAAACACTGAGAATCATGTCATCACAAAAGTAATTCTCTCTAGGCTGTGAAGAGATGACTGTCTGATAAGCATTTTTATAAACTCGTTTATTTTATATCTAGAAAAATCCTATATGTGTGGTGACTGCTTTGTAGTGAATTTTCATATAATATGAACTAGTTGTGAAAAGACATTCTGGTAGCTCTGTTAATAAAACAAAGTTTCAGAATTAAAGAAAATTTCTATGCAAGGTTTATTTCTCAGATGAATACAAAGACTTTGTAGGTTTATTTCCACAGAATGAAAAAAGGAACTGTTTTTAAACTTGATAAGCCAGCAAGGGTATTTTAGCCAATAGGATAACAGCACCACAGAAGATCTGGTTGGCCTGTGGGAGGTTCTCTCAAAGTCTGTCAGTCTTCCCCCAAGATAGGCAGGCTGTGGATGAGCACTAGAGTAAAGGCAGAGGTGAGCATTTCCCCTGTAGTTGGATTGATTTTGGGTTTGTAAATATTACTTTTGTGGGCTATGCTTTTATAATATCCATATGCATGATAGAAACATTTTAATTTGTGGCCATTTTTCCCAGGAAATAGTAGACAACTTCATGTTCATCTATGTTCTGTGGAGCATGCAGTAAGATAAGCATCACACATTATAAGGGGTTTAGTGATAAACAAATTACAAATGGCAAAATATTTTCTGTGTATTCATTGTTGTATTTTTCTACAGTGAGATGTGATCTTGCCCAAGCCATCAGACCTTGGTACCCAGGCCCTCCTATAGTGAGCTGATTGTCAGCACCCAATTCCCAGGAGCCAGTTGGCTACAGCTTTTGCCCCACATCCCTATTTTCTGAATTACTGTGGTTTACAGCTGAAATATATATACTCTAAGTCCAAAATGGTGATTCATTTGGGTTCTTGAAAATCATTTTAACTAAGTGGAGCATGGTTACCCTTTCTGTGAATACTGTCTGATCTTAAAAATAGCAAGTAAAAACCTCTTGACTTTTTATCTTGTAAAGCTTACATGACTTAGGATATGAACTGTGAACTTTATTTGTATGAATCTGATCAGAAAGAAAAATTCTTGAAAATGCTAATATGTTATTCAGAAAACATAAGTGATCCTCGGCCCTGATTGCAGGTATGAATTACTCTGGAGAAGCCAGCATCTTTCCTGTCAGGTTGAGTTGATGCTTTAAAAACAAGCAAGCAGCTCTCTAGGTGATTGTCAGTGTAGGCAGCAGGCTTGAAGCCATTCTTTGAAGCTCGATTTCCCCTAAGGATGGGCTGATGGCATCACATTCGACCATGGGAAGATGGAGCCAGCCTCAGTGATACACTTACGTTGTTTCCTGATATGCAGTTGTTTCTTACTCTGTTATAATCCACTATAAAATGCAGAATTCTCAGCTCTCATCTCTAGAGAGTACTACTCAATAAATCAAAGGCAGTAGAATTTCACAAATCTGTATTTCTAAAAATACCACAGAAGAGTCTTAGCAGGTTATCCAAGAATCACACTCAGAAAAAAAAATACCCTAGACTCTGGAGAGGTCTGGCTTTGCCATATGCTAGTTTTCAACTTTGAACAAGTCAGCCTCTGTGAGCCTAGCTCCTCTTGTTTAAAGATGAAGATTGAAGATGAATTTCTCCTCTACCTACCTCACAAAGTTGTCAAATTGAGATCAAATGAAAACAGCAGTCTGGAAGCTCTTTGAAACTGCGAAGTGTTGTGAAATGTGCAGGATTAAGATTCTTGAGGACTAAAGAGCTTTATTGGAGGTCTACTGTAGTACATTTCTTGACACATGTTTAATTCATGTGTCTGCTTCTCTCGCCCTTTAAAACTAAGAGTGCCCACATGACAGAAGAGCCAGTTTCTTGGTAGTCATGATTTATTTATGTCATGTTGCTTCTTCGAAGTATGTATCAGTAGAGATTACCCATTCTTCATAAGACACATTTGAGCATTTGGCCCCCAATGTTTTCTATTTCCTCTGTTCTCCCATCTCTCTCCTTGGAACTGGGGTTCCCACTTGGAGAGACCCAAAGTCCCTTACAACTGATAGCTTGTCTATGAACAAATCAGTAACTCATGAAGCTTCTGTCTGAGAAGCACCTAGGACAGCATTAGCAAACCAAAACAAACAGCCACAGACAAAGATAGAAGTTAAGATGGGAATACCAGTTTGAGCTCAGAGGTGTCGTCTGCCACCATCTGGATCACTACCGATTGCCAAGTGTTAATTGGTTGTCTTTTAAAGTGGGCCAAGTGTAGACAGTGAAGTGAGCATTGCCATGAAAGTCTCACCTTTGTGCTTCCAGAGTTTGTGTGTCGTTGCCTCTCCTTGCTTCAGCCGGTGGTGGTGTGTATATGAATAATGTTGGCCTTGTTCTGTGCCGTCTGTACACCATTGTTTGTTTTAAGTAACACTGCTCAATGGGGCCACGCTCTTTATCAGGCTAGTGCTCCAGGTTTTAAGAATCTTTTTTTCTTTTGAAGAGACCATTGAAGAACTACAGCAGAACAGTTGATTCCAAATCTTAACCTGTTTAACTTGTCTTGAACAAGTCTGGACAGTTTTCTTACCATATAGATTACTTTAACTTCTGTTGTGATTGGCATATGTTAATACTTAGTGTTTTCTTTGTCCAATTGACAACCAAGAAAATGATAGTGCCCTCTAAACTGTTACTATATTATCTAAAGAGTTTTGAAAAGAACTTTGATTTTAACAATATGGTTATATTCAATAATTAGGCAAAAGATCCAAGGCAGTACTAAGCTCAAAACAGTAATTTGTTTCAGAGAGCAGTTGATGAATAACAATTAGCACAGTGCTTAGTACAGAGTAAGCTTTCCAGTAAATGTTTAGCAAACAAATAACTACATGGCACTCAGCTTAGACCATGAGAAGTGTGTATCTGTGTGTGTGTGTGTGTACATACATACATATACACACACACATTTGTGAATTTGTTAAAAATCTGTGTAAAGTAAGAATCCTTTTCAGTTTCACGTAAGAAACACATGAGAGATTGGAGGTCTATAGAACCTGGGTTTATAAGTAAACTCGTGATTCTTTTAAGCTTCTTTTATGCCTTTTTGTGATCAGCTAAGAAGAGAAAAGCTTGGGATTGTAGGAACGGTTCAGTGGTTAAGTGTACTTGCTGCTCTTCTGAAGGACCAAGTTCAGTTCCTTGCACCCTTGTTCTCACAGTGCCTGTAACTCTAGCTCTGGGGATCTGACACCAACACACTTGCAACACTCACACACACACACACAAATATAAAATAATTTTTTTTAAATATGAAAAATGTTTATTTAACTCAATTATGTATAATGTATATACATTTACACAAATTTGATTACTGTATATGGAAATGCATTGACATTTGTGCATCTCTTCCTGGTTCTTCTTCCTTTTCATTTTTTGTTGTTCAAGTCACATGAGTATTGGGAGAAGCACAGGAAGAGTAGACATCCTTCCCCATTCACCAGACTATAGTTGCTTTCTATAATCTGATTCTAATCCTATGTATCTTTAGTAATTATACTGATACAGAACAATGCTTATCTTTCAAGATCCAAATCTGGGAAGAGAAAAAACAATATTAAAAGTCTGTTCAGGCCGGGCAGTGGTGGCGCACGCCTTTAATCCCAGCTCTTGGGAGGCAGAGGCAGGCGGATTTCTGAGTTCGAGGCCAGCCTGGTCTACAGAGTAAGTTCCAGGACAGCCAGGGCTACACAGAGAAACCCTGTCCCTAAAAAAAACCAAAAAAAAAAAAAAGTCTATTCAGACCACCATTTTAGTATATATAAGTGTTTAGTTAATTTACAGTCAGCACATATTAGTAATTATGTTTATTCCTGTGTTCTCTAATTAGAAAATCTGGCTTTAAAGATTTTTTTAAAAGTTTCCTCTAATATTTTTGTCAAAGGTTGAAAGAGTACAAAAATCTATTAAGTTCAATCTATTTAAATATGTTGAATGATAATTTATCTTTACCTGTTTACTTAAATAGTCAACAGAAACCTATCTTGCCCTTTTCATGGAGTTTTTTTGGGGGATGGTAGAATTGTTTATAATTGATTCTAGTTTTATTAGCACCCACTTCCCATGGTTAAAACTGTTTTTTTACTGGGGCTGGAGAGATGGCTCAGCGGTTAAGAGCACTGACTGCTCTTCCACAGGTCCTGAGTTCAATTTCCAGCAACCACATGGTGGCTCACTACCATCTGCAATGGGATCTGATGCCCTCTTCTAGTGTGTCTGACAGCTACAGTGTACTCATAAATAAAACAAATAAATATTTTAAAGAATGTTTTTTACTTTCTAATAATTCAAAAGTTTTAAAATTTGCCAGGAGTAGTGATAGACATTTCTAACCTCAGCACTCAGGAGGCTGAGACAGGAGGATCTCTTGTAAGGTCAACCTGGTCTACATAGTGAGTTCCAGGGCAGTTAGGACTATATAGAAAGACCTTGTCTCAAAAAATAAAGATTAACAAATCTTAAGGTAAAGATAATTAAAAATAAGTAATTTTTATTCATAAATAATCAATGGTCTATTATTCTGCTTATTACCACTAACTATTGAATTAGTATTCTTAATTTTTTCAATCTTGTTATATTTCCTAAAGTAGATAAATTTATTATTTTATTAGTAGTATTGTGGCCTTAAACTTTGTGATATATAATCAGGCTTGCTCAAATTTGCAGACTTGCAGATGTTTCTTTGTTTTATGCTAACTGGCTTATTAAAATTTAGAACTCAATGGCTTTGTTTTGGACAGGTTTTAATTAATAACTAGTAAGAATGCATTGTGTTATTTTTTAAAATATCCAAGGATTTTTGCAACAGGAAAGCTGATATCTAGTTTTGCCTCTCCTTTCAATGGGATCTGTTAACTTCAGACAAAGCATTTTTATTTGCAGTTGAAAGGAATTCAGGGATTAGATTAGGAGTCTCAGATTCCACCAGACTCTAGTTTGTTTCTCCCTTGACCATTTTATAGTCATTGCTAAGAGCTCACTTATATTCTCTTCCCATAAACTCTATTTGCTTGATCAGCTTACTGAACTAAGGCAACTGGACTCCAGGACCCCAGTGTTAGAAAAGTATCCTGCCGCTGAGCTCCATTTCCAGCCCCCTCACAGAATAGCTCTGGCTGATCTCAGAGACTTAGGTATATATCCCAGACTGGCTTTGAACTCATGGTTCTCTCACCTTTGCCAGGCTAGTGCTGGGATTTCGGATGTACCACCATGCCCTAATTTAAACAATTTTTAAAAGAGGAAAATTATAATAAAAGTAAAAGAAGTTATAAATACCAGACATAGTTTTTAATGAGAAAAATTTAAATATCAATGTAAGTTGATAAAAGAAATGACATATTTGTGATATTCTTTTAATTATGAAGATAGATTTTTTTTTAGTCAAGTCCTCATACCAAATGCATTCTGTAGAGCTGTAGTATAGCTCATTGGGAGAGTACTGTCCTAGCATGTGTTCAAAATAAAATAAGTGAACAGATGGGTGACAGCACTGGTCCCTTTACTAATTAAACAGCTGTCAGGTTTCACCAACCTTCCCATGATTATAAAATCCATGGTTATCATTTTTATCATTATTGTTGTTGTTACTGTTATTATTTTGGTTTTTCAAAGACAGGGTTTCTCTGTGTAGCCCTGGCTGTCCTAGAACTTGCTCTGTACACCAGGCTGACCTTGAACTCAGAGATCTGGTTGCCTCTGCCTCCCAAGTAACAGGCTTAAAAGTGTGCACCACCACTGCCCAGATTGATTATAAAATCTAAAAGAACTCAGCACCTATTAGAATTCCTTAGCTACATTTAATTCCTTGACTTAGGTCTGTCCCTGGTTTTCAGTAATTAAATTATATGCTCAGTCTCTCACTCAGAGATTCCTATGGCCATATGCTGCATAATGACATTTTAGTCATTTTTAGTTAGGAAACACATGGCAGCCTAAGGCAGGAGGATCAGAAAGTTAAGACCTGGTTCAGACCTCCTGTCCATATAGCAGTGGTCCTTAGGGTCCTGTCACTTAGTAACATCGCAGGCATGTGATTTAATGAGTGCGTGCTCTGATGTTGCAAAGTGACCCAGTTGCTTAGCAACATACTCCTCAAATGTATCCTGCCATTAACCATAACTGTTACAATTTTTTAAAATTGTCTCTAAAAACAACACATTTATTTTCAGTTTTCTGGCTCTTCAAGTTCTTGTTGTTGCATACATTGAATATGAAGTCCAGTTTCAATGAATATTTGGGAATTGAAAATGAGAAGTTCTGTAAGAAAAACCAAGTAACCCTAGAGTGGTGGTTTATAGTTAGTTATCCAGCTTGTGTTTTTCTGTTTGTCTAGCTGTCCTTCCACCATCAGTTTTGAAAAGCTGGCACATCTCTTCCCTCTGCCCTGTCTCAGAGCATTTTCCCAGAACTAATCTTGTCAGCAGAAGCATTTACTATGAAATCATTTTTTTAAAAAAATCAGCACAGTAGATTTTTACATTGAGCTGAGATGAATATGCCTTGAAAACAATGTAAGTGTGAAATTGTTTAAATCATAAAACGGATTCTTGAGCGTGAAAAAGTTTGTTTGCGCTAAGTATGGGGACACACACTAGAATCCCAGTCTCTGAGAGGCTAAGACAGAAGGATTATACATTTATTATACATGTGCTGCATGGTCCATAATTATAGGCCAATCCGAGCTACATAGCGAGACTCTGTCTCAAAAACCAAGTAGAGGGAGAAGGAGAAAGGTGTTCAGACTCTGGAAGTTCTCCTGTCAATGGATATTATTTCTTGTATATCTTAGCCATGAGTTAGAATAAATCTGAATTCTCTTGTCATTTCTCTTTTTATAGTATTCCAACTTCCCCAGAACCATCTAGCTTCTCATGTTTTGTGTTTGTTTGTTTTATTATTTCCCCTGGTTCTAGGGCATTGCCTGGCACCAGAGCCTTGGCTATACTAGGCAAGTGCTCCAACTCACCAGACCTTGGTCTTTCCTATCAGGTATCAAGGCCTTGAACTTGATGCATTGTCCAGGCTAGCCTTGAAGCTTACTGTCTTCCTACATGGGCCTCCTGAGTGCCAAGGGAGCAGTCATGAGCTTCCCATGTGCTTAACATGAGCTTATATTTTTTGTTCGTTCATTTGTTCCTTCCTTCCTTCCTTCCTTCCTTCCTTCCTTCCTTCCTTCCTTCCTTCCTTCCTTCCTTCCTTCCTTCCTTCCTTCCTTCCTTCCTAATTGTATGTGTCTGTCAGTCTGTCCGTCCATGTGTGACTCATGGTGGAACCGAGCCTTTCTTTTATTACCCAAACCTTCTGCCACTGAACCATGTCTCCAGTCCTTTAATACCAACTTCAAACAGCTTTTCTGCTTTGATTTCCAGTTTCTAGATTTTGATTTTTTGAGTCTTACTTTCTCACTGAAGTTTAAACTTTTGTTTCATCATAATAAAGGTGCACTGTTGTCACCTCACCTTTTCCCCTCCAGCTTCCAGAGCACAGTTCACTGACAGCTTCAAGCATCGGGCTAGCTTATTTTGTTTGTAGGAACTATTATAAAAACTAATTCTTCAAAATTAAAATTTTAAATTAGGATGTGTTGTTTTCAAGCCCAACATGATACATGTCTATAATCTCAGCATCTAGGAGGCAAGGCTAACTAGGACCAGAGGATTGCCAGGAATTGACGGCCAGAGCTACATAACAAGACCTTGTCTCCAAAAAATTAAAAGAGAATACTTTTTGGTCAGTTTGTGGGAGTATTTATGTGAACGTGTATCTATGATTAATATTTATTTCATTGTCTATAATACAGAATATATAAATCCCATATTTATTTAATGAGCTGGCTCTTACTTTGTCTCAGCAAACAACTCACTGTTGTTCAGTGATTTTTCTGACAGTTGAGCTCAAAATTCTCTCTCTCTGAATAGTTGGAAAATATCTTTTAAGCATGTAAAATTGCTGTCTTGGGGAAGTAGGCACATGTTAGCAACTTACGGTGTTTTAGAAGAGATGTTAACTTTTCATCTCGGCCCTTTTCAGACTATCAGAAGAGACTATATAAACTCTTAGTCATCTCAAAAGCTTCTGCTCTGTCTTGTTGCTGAATTCCTGCTTTTAAAGACATTTTTTCGATTTGAAGTAAATGCCTTTGAGAACACTTAAGTTACATAAGCTCCTCACTAAGTCTGTGTTTGATTTTCAAGCTTTTATAAGCTGACATACTGTCACAATGTCAGAGGAATAGCTGATAAATACCATTTAGGGGTAGAATAATCCCCAGTGTGATATGTACTCCATTTTTGCTAACTACAGAGTTTTATCCTCCAAAGTAAATGAATGCCATGTTCTGCAGTCAACACATTTTTCTTTAAGCTTTCATCTAAAGATTTTCTTTATACTTACATTTCTGGTTATGAGAACAAAGGTATAGAAGTATAAACAACCAGATAAGAATAAAAAACTTGAGGCTGGAGAGATGGCTCAGTGGTTAAGAGCACTGACTACTCTTCCAGAGTTCAATTCCTAGCACCTACATGGTGGCTCACAACCATCCATAATGGGATCCAATGCCCTGTTCTGGTGTGTCTGAAGACAGTGACAGTGTGCTCATATAAGTAAAACTCCTATCCAGGAAATCTCCAGTTTTATGGTCCAAAAAGGTATAAACTAGGTTGTTTCAAACTCAAACTAAGTTGCCCCATATTGTTGTGAGTAGTTAAAGTGGTTGCTAGAAATTGTTCCTTGGTACCCACCGTACACGCTTGGCATTGTTCTGGGTGTCCTGGTTTTTAATGCATTCTTGTGTTAGACAAAGGTACTTTGATTTCAGTAGAGACTTGGAGTGCTGCTGCTTCGGTGATCCAGTCAAGTGATGCCCTCAGTGAGCCCTAATTTATCTGAGCTGACCCCCAAATGCTTAGCCTGAGACCTTTCTAGTTTCCTACTCATCCCAGCTGCTCTAATGAGTCTGTCCAAAGTATGACCCACTTCAAGTGTTAGGAAGAAGCTAATTCAGACAATTCGTATTAAATTGTCAGTGGCTATAATCTTACTATCTTGCTGAAAGAGAACTAAACACATAAACATTGACAACTCTGCTCAATGACAAGAAATTTACAGGTGAATACTGTCCATGCTTGCTCAAAAAACTCCGTTTTCTGTTGACAATTTTTCAAGGAATATGGAGGTAGGAAAACTACTCCTTTTTCATTATTCTGAAACTTATTTTTAAATAACTGGTACTTAGCAATTTATTTTTTAAAATGCTATCTGAATTAAATTGCCGAGGTGACTAAATTCTAAAACTAACCTTGTTTTATCATACAGACATCTAGTTAGAAAGTGTTTGTGGTGAAGACTTGTATCTTGTGGCATTAGTTCTTCATGTTTCTTCTCCACACGTCGGCTAAAGCAGTTCATTTCCAGATGAGTGAAAGTGGCTGTTGTTGGGGTCTGTGCAGGGCGAGCACACCCGGTTAGAGCATGGGCTGTACTGTCACGGTAGCTGGGTGTGCTTTGCACTCTGCTGTTGTAGATTTATTTTGTTTACAGTAGACTGATGTCAGTTTTGTAAATGTTTTTCTTAGCACTTTAACTGTGAGTGTAAAAACTGATTTTAAATGTAGTGGTTGTATATTTTGGTTATAGATTGGAAATTTTTAATAAAACTAAATAACTTGTTCTCTTGTCTATATATTATTGAACATAATTTCCTATGTCTTCATCCAAACATAGTGTAACACATTACATGACTTCTTTACAAGTTCAGTTTCAGGGACCTGGAGAGTTGACTCAGTGGATAAGAGCACTGGCTGCTCTTCCAGAAGACCCAGGTTTAGTTCCCAGCACCTACATGGCAGCTCACAATCATCTGTAACTCCAGTTTCAGAGGATCCAGCATTCTCCTCTGGACTCAGCAGACAGCAAGTATTCATGTGGCATACAGGCTTACGTGCAGGCAGAACACCCATACACATAAAATTATATTTAACTAAACTTTAACAAATAAGTTTCATATTTTTCAGTATTTGTATTTATAATTACATAAGAAACATTAACCTGGGATCTAGAAATATATAAGCACACATTGCCTGTTGGGAGAATGATGTGTGACAACCATTCAGTTTTGAATGAGTGAATTTAAGTATTTAGCTAACAAAAGTAAAAGAAAAATGGTGAGCAGAGAGAGCTGAGTGTGGAAGCTTATAGCATCCATCAGAAATGATGGCGGAGGGCCAGCTTCATCACACAGGTGTCCCCAGTTGAGAGATTTCCAGGCAGAGCTGGCTGTCACAGCAGCACAAGGTAGTTTACTGATGCAATTCACACTATCCTGTATTACATTCTTTTCTCATTTTTATCAATGCAG
This sequence comes from Uromys caudimaculatus, assembly GCA_028551405.1. Lineage (NCBI taxonomy): Eukaryota > Metazoa > Chordata > Mammalia > Rodentia > Muridae > Uromys > Uromys caudimaculatus. Next base: position 53,519,483 of record CM052708.1, read on the forward strand.
ACTACATATGTATGTATGTATGTTCATTATATTCTTACATTTTAGTGTGATATAATAGAGGCTCAGCAATGCTGGCTGAAAACAACCCATCAGTTTTCTCATAAGCAGATAGTTTCTTAGGTGAATTCGTTCTCAAACACAGGAAGGCAGATCAGGACTTAAGTAGTTAGAAGACACTTAGAAATCATAAAATCCAATCCCAACATTCGGAAGGCAGAGGTGGGTAAATCTCTATAAATTTTTTTGCCAACCTGGTCTACATAATTCCTGGCACCAAAGGCTACACTGTACCCATCTTGACAAGAAATCATAAGGTCTGTACACACTTCAGGAACACATACTAAAATTGAAATAATAAAGACTGGCATGGCTCCTGCCCAACAGTAACTAGTAAGTTCTGTTTCAAAAAGGAAACCCTAAAGTGTCTCAAAACTTTTTACTAGCCGTGGATTAAATGATGTCAGTAGCCAACTGCCCACTGCTCTCTGCAAGGCCCTTGGTTTTGTTCTGGGAATGAAAGGCTTCCTGTAAGTTGAGTGTGGAAGGTCCCTCACCATTGGTTCTGTTTGACAGAAACAGTAATTCTTTCCTAGGAAGGCTTCCTGAATACTTTCCCCCAGTTTGTGCAAGCAAGACACGCACCGTTCTCCCTGCAGCATCCTGGGAGGCTGTAGTTGTCCTTTCCAGAATGCTTCAGTGTGACTCTCCACAGAAGAGCCACCCATCTCCATGTGCCTTGAAGCATTGAGAGGTTGTACACTGTGTTCCTCCCATTCCCCTTTTAACTCTAAGTTTACCTTGCAACTAACCAGCGACTGAGGGATCCAACCATCCCACAGTGAAACATATAAGTGAGCACATTCTTCAGTTGTTGAAATTCTGTATTTCCAACAAGCACCACTTGACTCCCTGCTATGTGCCAGGCTTGTAAATCGAGTATTAATATCCCATCAGTTCACTTTGAAACAAACAAAATATCTAACATGGAAAAAATAGACTAAATCATTATGTTTGCTAAATTTAAAGTGTTCACATTCAAGGAGAATTGGGAAGGTTTGGGTTTGGAATGGGTTTTATGTTGTTGGCTGGTTAACTTACCTACTGCTGGTCACTAGCAGGTTATTATGGTACATGTGCTAGAGCACACAGAGGCATGTGCCCAAGTTTTTTCTTTCCAAAATGAAAGTATTGGGCTCAAAGCCAATGGCTTTTAGCTGTGGGGTCCTTTCATCAAATAATAATAGTTTTTAAAATTACTAAATTCAGGGGCTGGAGAAATGGCTCAAGGGTTAAGAACATGTACTGTTTTCCCAGAAGGCCTGAGTTTACTTCCCAGTGACCACACGAGGCAGCTTACAACCACTTGTAACTCAAGCTCCCAGCGTTCAACTCACCTCCTGGCCTCTGCTCTGAGGGCAGCACATGACATTTCTCTCTCTCCCCCCTTCTCCCCTCCCTCCCTCCCTCTCTCTCTCTCTC
>CM052708.1:53536134-53556761 GCA_028551405.1 Uromys caudimaculatus
GGGGCAGGAGGGGGAGGAGGGAGTAACCAGGGGCAGGAGGGGGAGGAGGAGTAACCAGGGGCAGGAGGGGGAGGAGGGAGTAACCAGGGGCAGGAGGGGGAGGAGGGAGTAACCAGGGGCAGGAGGGGGAGGAGGAGTAACCAGGAGCAGGAGGGGAAGGAGGGAGTAACCAGGGGCAGGAGGGGGAGGAGGAGTAACCAGGGCTGGAGCACGGAAGTGAAACACATAGGTCTGGATGGAGGTCCTGGCCAGCAGGCAGGACAAGAGGCTGCACACAGGCCATTGCCAGAGGCTTCTTAGGAACTGAATAGTCTCTGTTCATCACAAAAGAGAAACAAAGGAGAGGTAATAAAGTGTTTATTAGAAATTAAAATCTTTCCTAATGATGCTTTTTTGCATGTAAAATTTAGTAAAATTAATTTTCCCTGTGACAAAAAAAAAAAAGCAAATGCACCCCTGAAATGCTCTCCTGCTGTCTCCTTGCAACAACAGTGGAGTCTTCATCACATACATCAAAAAGTAATATTCCCAGACAGGCAAGGGCCATGTCATCCTAAACATGCATTTTCATTGAAATAGTTTTAATTGGTCCTCTTAAGATGGTAGCTTGTAGGGAAGTTTTACTGAACGGAGTAGTGGTTCATACCTCTAATCCCAGCACCTGGGAACTGGGATCAAGAGAATGGAGAGTTCAAGCCCAGCCTTGGCTACATAATGAGTTTGAGGCTAGCCTGGGCTACATGAGGTCCTATCTCAAAAACAAAACAAACAAGCTGGGGAGATGGCTTAGTGGTCTCTTATACTTGCTGTGCGATCATGAAGTTTGGATCCCCAGAACCCATGTAAAAGCCAGGTGTGACAGTGCATGCCTGTAACTCCATTTGGGGGCGGGGGGGTGTGTAGAAACTATGGATCCAGGGGCCTGCTGTCTAGTCCATCTAGCCAATTAATGAGTTCCAGGTTCAGCGAGAGACTCTGTCTCAAAAATGAGGTGTAGAGAGAAACAGAGAAAGGCACCTGTGATGGTTTGTATCTGCTCAGCCCAAGGAGTGGCACGATTAGAAGGTGTGGCCCTGTTGGAGTCGGTGTGTCACTGTGATTGTGGGCTATAAAACCCTCAGCCTAACTGCATGGAAGTGCATAATCTGTCAGCAGCCTTCAGATGAAGATGTAGAACTCTCAGCTCCTCCTGCCTGGAAGCTGCCATGTTCCCACCTTGATGATAATGGACTGAACCTCTGAACCTGTAAGCCAGCCCCAATTAAATGTTGTCCTTAGAAGAGTTGCCTTGGTCATGGTGTCTGTTCACAGCAGTAAAACCCTAACTAAGACAGCACCCAGGTCTCCATCTGTCTCCTACACGTACACAAATGCCTACAACGCTCATGTGTACAGATACCTACAATACATACTCATGTGCACAGATGCTCACAATGTACACACATACACACACAGAAAAAAAAACCCAGAACAATCTTACAAGCAAATACTAAAGTCAACTGGACACTGTCTCTGTCAACCTATAAATGTTCACATCTTAGTTCACCCATGAGTGTTTATATGTACACATGTGTGTATCACTGAACAGCCTAGTCCCAAACGTATCTTTTAAAATCTCTCTTCAACCTTCATGCTTACTGGATTTTGCCCACCCCGTGTCCCTTGCATGTCTATGTGTGTACCGTGGTTGGAAGTTGTCGGATCCCCTGAACTGAAGTAGATGGTATGAGCCGCTACATGAGTGCTGGGGGACTGACCTAGGTCCTCAGGACAAGCAGCAAGCACTCTTAACCCCTGAGCCATCTCTCCAGCCTCAAAGCGCATAGTTTATATAAGTTGTGAGATTGAAGAAAGAAGTCTGGGGAAATGCCCAGATGTTTAGTTTAAGCAAGTGAGCATGAGTTTCCCTTTCTAAGCTGAGGATGCAGCAGGGGTGCGGGTGGGGGTGGAGTAGAGTTTCCTTTGGGCAGTTCCCGTGAGATGTCTGTGAACCATCCAGTTGCTGTGCTGGAGCTCCTGGGCAGAAGTCAAGGCTGAAAACGGGCCTAGATGGTTCCCCTGGACAACAGGGAATCTCTCTGCTGGGACTTCAGCAAGTCCATCTTCGTGACTCCCCAGCCTTGGCAGATTGCAGGTTCATTGCCTACCTTCTGGTAATCCGGTCATCTACAGCTTGACCTCATTCCTGCACACAGGAAGCCTGACATTAGGTCTGTCTGCAGACTGAGAGGGAAGAGTGGTGAACTGGGGTCCCAAAGCCCAGACACCAGGAGCCAGAACAGCAGCCATCCAGCTCCCAGCTCCTTCCTGTGGCCTCTCGATGTCCCAGCACATGACGGGCCAAGTGTCTTCATTTTCACACTCAGCGTGGGTGATGATGCCCACTAGCTCCTAGACATTAGGATTGCACGGATCTACTATCACATCCAGTTAAGAGGGACCAAACCCAAGGCTTTGTGCATGCTAGGGAAGTAGCAACTGATCTATACACCCCAACCCTTCTATAAGCATTTCAATTGGCAAATGTCACAAAAGGACATCAATGAAGCCATGCATTCGTGTGCATAGGTGGCACATACCTATGACCTCAGCACTTGAGAAGTAGAGGCAGGAGGATCAGGAATTCATGACCAGCCTGAGCTACACAATGAGTGCAAGGACCAGCCTGGGCTATATAAGACACTGGAAAGAATTGATTTGTGTGATATACAAATCTAGTCCTATATTCTGGATTCTGGATGCAAATGTTTAATTATCTATGTAGTATTAATTTATTTATTTTAATTTTCTTCAAAGATTTTTTTTTTTTAATGTATGTGAGTACACTGTCAATCTCTTCAGACACACCAGAAGATGGCATCAGATCCCGTTACAGATGGTTGTGAGCCACCATGTGGTTACTGGGAATTAAACTCAGGACCTCTGAAAGAGCAGTCTGTGCTTTTAATTGCTGAGCCATCTTTCCAGCCTTATTTATTCATTTTAAAGAGGGTTTCATGTAGCCCATTTGGTCTAAAGAACTACCTTTAAGCTCTGCTCCTCCTGCCCCTACCTCCCAAGTGCTAGGATTATAGATGCACACAGCACAGCTGGTTTACGCAGTACTGGGAATCAAACCCTCGGCTTTGTGCCTGCCAGGCGAGGACTCTATCAACTGAGCCACATTCCCCAGCCCTTTTCGTTTTCTTTTCTCTCTTCCTTCTTTGACCCCTCCTCCTCTTCGTTTTGTTTCTAAATGAGAGTTTTGAATTCTACTGTAATAGAATACTTTTCACCTCCATGGGAAGACAGGAGATGGAGCTTCCTGCCTTAATTAAGGACTTATCCTGACTCTGACCTCAAGGCGAAAGAAAGGTCAGAGAAGAAAGGACACACCCATGGCTTCTCTGTCCATTGCTCTTTCCTCTCTGGAAAATACTTCTCATTTTTAAGATCCTTCTGCTTTGATTCGGGGTATAGGGGAGGGTCAGAGGGGACTTGAGGTTGACTACAGAGTCCTGCCTATTAACTGCAAGCCCCAGCCCCAGCCCCAGCCCCAGCCCCTGCCCAGCCCCAGCCCCTGCCCAGCCCCAGCCCCAGCCCCTGCCCAGCCCCAGCCCCAGTCCCACTGAAGAACTTCCCTGGCTCTGCAATAGAAGCAGAAGCTCTATGTCCCTTTGCTTTTAGCTTTGCTGAGAGCACAGGGCAAGAGGCTCGTTGCTGATGGATGCTTGACCTCCTAGATCCCCAAGTGCACCTTGATGGTGGAGAGAAAACAGCCCCAGATTAGTCGTAGCAGTGGGCTGTTTCAGTCAAAACTCACCTGAGTGAAAACGATTTCGGGACTCTTATTTCATACCATAATTCTCTGCTACATGTGTGCGTGTTTTTGCATGTGTGTGTGCACGCATGCATGAGGGGATCAATGTCACCGCTTGAAACAGAGTCTCTCCAGGTCATCCTGGCCACTGTGGAAGCCAAGGTCGGCCTTGAATTTGAGGTAGTCCTTCTGCTTCTGCTTCCCAAATGAAGATTGTACAGACACAGCACCTCTAATCCCAGCAGAGGCAGGTGGATCTCTGAATTTGAGATCAGCCTGGGCTGCAGATTACCCAGTAACTACACAGAGAAACCCTGTCTTGAAAAACAAACAAACAAACAAACAAACAAACAAACAAAGATTGCCATTTGCCCAAGTTGGATTTCTACCATCAACACATCAACATGAGGGCTCACAACCATTTGTAACTCCAGCTCTTGGGGATTCAATCGTCTTTTTTTGGGTCCCACAAACTAAAGGCACATACGTGGTTACAGTCATGACCTGTTGGATGTTGATTACATAAGTTGGTGGGAATGGGGTTAGCTTTGTTTGGATTTTTGAGACAGGGTCTTGGTATTTAACCCAGACTAGCCCCGAACTTATTATGTTGCTCAGATTGGCTCAGATTTGGGGATTATAGGGAAATGCCACTTCATCTGGCTTTGAACTTTTAAATTTTTCATAAAATATATTCTGGTAAAAGTGTTACTTTGGGGGCTGGAGAGATCATGTGGCCAAGAACCAGGGTTCAATTCCCAGCACCCACGTGGTAGTTCACAACCATCCATAGTCCAGTTTCAGGCAATCCAATGCCTTCTTCTGGCCTTTAGGGAACTGAATGCGTGTGATAGACAGACAGCCATACAGTAAAACATCAACCCACAAAATAATAAACTAAAATAAATTTTAAAAATTGTTAGTTTGGAAATATAATTACCCTTGCAAAAAGGAACCTAGGGTCTGGAGAGATGGCTCTGTGGCCAAGAGCACTGGTTGCTCCTCCAGAGAACCTAGTTTGATGCCTAGCACAAACATGGTGGCTCACAACCATCTGTAACTCCAGTTCCAGGGGGCGAAACATATACACATAAAATAAAAAGCAATTTAATAACCTATTTCCAGCCATTTATTCTTGAATGTAAATTAGTATGGATAATTCTTTCAGGAAATGGGTTAAAGGTGTGTGTGATGGTAAGGGGCGGGGCTGTGAGATTGGGAGTAAAGTTGAGTAACAGAAAGGAGAGGGAGACAGGTGGAAAAGCCAAAATGTCTGCAGTGCAGATATTGCCCAAGTGCTTGAGAGCTTCCTCCCGGCACCCCCACCCCATCCTCTGTAACAGTGAGTCTTCCTGTATAACCAGGCTGGCTTCACACTGTGATCCACCAACTTCAGCATCCCACATGCTGGGATTACAGAGTGTAACACTGTGGTCGGCAGACAACTTTCCTTTCTAAGTAAATTCACATAGCACTTGGGCACTGAGTGTGAACTTGGATACCGGAGGGCGACCCAGGAATGTATGGGGGCACTGTCCAAAAGAAAGAGTCTTGTGATACCTAGGTTGTGCTCAAACTTACTCTAACTGAAGATCATTATGAACATCTAATCCTCCTGCCTCCACCTCCTCAGCGCTGGATTACAAGTATATACTCCCATGCTTAGTTAATGAGGTGCTGGGGATCAAACCCAGAGCTTTGTGCATATTGGGCAAGCACTTCATTAACTGGGCTATACCCCTGACCCCTAGAGGCTAACTTTTGAATTCTGCTTGGGAATGGTATATGATGAGGATCATGGGGGAACGTCTGAGCCTACAAACTGAATGTCACCACCCAGACAAAGTGACAAAATCCAGTTCTGGGCCTTGGGGCTTTGACACAGGGAAAGGAAATCAAAGAGGCTTTCTCAAGTGACTGTTCTTGGGGGCAGACTCACAGCGACAAGCTGGTTCTGACCAAATTCAGGTTAGGTCATGGCATTTCTCTGTGCTCAATGGGGTCCTTGTTGGAGTTCTATAGTCTATTTATGTCCATGTGAAGCATGAAATGGAATTGCATACTGGCATCTCACTGTTTCATCTTTTGTGGATGTGAGGAGGGGGGTGTTCACACAGGGTAGGGGTGCGCCTTTGTGTGTGCATGTGGGGGCCAGGGGATGACGTCAGCTGCCTTTCTCTATTGCTCTCTGCCTTGTGCATTTGCAGATCGTTTCTCACTGAACCCAAAGCTTGCCAGTTCAGCTAGATTGCCTGGCCATCAAGCGCCCAGGATGTCCTGCTCTGCTCTTCAATGCTGATGTTACTGGCATGCTCAGCTCTGTGTGTGTGTCTGTGTGTGTGTGTCTGTGTCTGTGTGTGTGTGTATATATTGTGTCTGTGTGGTGTGTGTGTGTGTGTGTGTGTGGTGTGTTGTGTGTGAATGTGCGTATGTGTGTGTGTATGTGTGTGTATGTATATATTGTGTGTGTGTGGTATGTGTGTTTATGTGGTGTGTGTATATGTTTGATGGTGTATATGTGTGTGTATCTGTGTGTGTGTATCTCTGTGTGTATGTGTGTTTGTCTGTGTGTATGTATCTCTGTGTGTGTGTGGTGTGTGTGTGGTATGTGTCTCTGGTGTGTGTGTGTGCATGTGTGTGTGTGTGTGGTGTGTCTCTGTGTGTGTATCTCTGTGTGTGTGTGGTGTGTGTGTATGTGTGTGTATGTATGTGTGTGGTGTGTGTGATGTGTGTGTCTCTGTGTGTGTATCTATGTGTGTGTGGTGTGTGTGTATGTGTGTGTATGTATGTGTGTGGTATGTGTGTATGTGTGTGTGGTGTGTGTGTGGTGTGTCTCTCTGTGTGTGGTGTGTGTGTGATTGAGCTCAGGTCATCTTGCTTTCACGTCACACTCAGTGAGGCATCTCCTCAGCTCTCGTTTAGTTTCTCTCTCTCTCTCTCTCTCTCTCTTTCTTTCTTTCCTTCTTTTTTTCTTTCTTTCTTTCTTTCAAAGATTGATTTATTTACACCAGAAGAGAGCACCGGATCCCATTACAGATGGTTGTGAGCCACCATGTGGTTGCTGGGAATTGAACTCAAGACCTCTAGGAAGAACAGCCAGTGCTCTTAACTGCTGAGCCATCTCTCCAGCCCCTCATTTCATCTTTCATGAAGCAAGTTTATTGCTAGTACTTAATGCAGTGATTTAACGGCTTTGGCCAAGTTCTGCCGAGTGCTCAGTTGGTGACTGGCAAGCAAACAAGCTCTGGTTGGCCACTCATTCTAGTCTCTCATCTACCCACCTATCTGTCTCCCAGCCTTTTCAACTCTTTCCTATCAACAGATCCGTGTGTAATGCTCCACAGCCAGCTGTGCACCGTGTTACCTCCCGAGAATGGCCCCATGGGCACATAGACTTGTGTATCAAGGGGGGACCAACTTTACTACCCTTGTGCTGAATGTAACTTCCTGTCACTTCCCAGTTCCCGGGACCTCCGAATCGGTGGCTTCAGGCTCTGTTACCATCCTCCGTCTTCCTGTTGTCATAAGACAGCCATGAAACCTTCAGAACAAGGAGCAGCATGAAAATACCCATGGGCTCAGTCAGGAGGTGTAGGCTGGGACTCCTATTTTACCACATTCTGTTTATTACTCATGAAGATTTTGTTTTCTTGAGACAGAGTCACATTGTGTAGCACTAGTTGGTCTGGTGCTAACTATATAGACCAGGCTGGGCTCAAATTCACAAAGATCTGCCTGCCTCTGCCTCCTGAGTGCTGGGATTAAAAGCATGTAACACCATACCTGGCTATTTATGAAGGTTTTTTTTCTTTTCCAAAATTCTGTTTCCTTCCTTCCTTCTCTATTCTCTCCCTCTTTCTTCCTCTCCATCTTTCTTTCCTCTCTTTCTTTGTTTCTTTCCTTTCCTTTTGACAGGATCTCATGTAACTCAGACAAGTCTTGAACCCCTGATCTTCCTACCTCTGCCTCCCAAGTGCTGGGATTTCAGGTATGCACCATACTGAGCTTTACAAAGGGTTCTGAAAGACAGAAGTTATCCAGGCCCACAGTGCTGTATCTCAAGATTGGTATTCAAATAGGGAAGCAAGGAAAATATTACATGAATTTCCAAGTATGGGGTGGGGGTGGGGAGGGCGGCACAGCAAACACAGCTGGAGAACCCCGTGGGCACCAGATCACCCAGGAAAGGTTCCAAGCAGGAAGAAACATCTCAGGATCACGTGTGTGGGGAAAATCACGTGTGCATGTGACAGATGAGCTTATGTGCCTAAGTCTAACAGTGCTGTGAGAGGCTGAGTGTTCAAGCATGGGCTAGACCAGTGGTCCTTAGTTCTTGGGTCCCATGGGGCCTCTTTAGGAGCCATTAAGTGAAAGGAGATCTACCCAATTCCAGGTCTGTGACCTGTTTAGTACAAGTACTGTCTGCTGTAAAGGAGCTCCATGTTAGTGCTCTTGGGTCCAGGTGGAGAAACAGGAGAAAGCCCTGAGACGGCCATGAGCTCAGTGATGACAGTCACCTGTGTGAGCAATGAGCATGCTGCCCTGGCCACCTGTGTCCCTAGCACTTTCTCCTCAGGGATTGGGCCCTATTAAGGGAAGCTGAAGGAGAGCATTGCTCTCAATCTGGAAAAATCTGAATTACCTCACTATTGATTCCAGTTGGCCAGCAGTACAAGTTCCAGAGTGAGCTCTGGAGGCAAGCACTGCCTCCTGGTAGCTGCTCTCTGGCTTCTGTCAGACGCCCTGCTGTCCTGCTGCCCTGTGGCCCACTGAGGCCTGCTTCTCCCTGGCTGCCCACCATTCACTGCCCCCCTCCAGCTGCCCAGTTGAACTCTGTGCCTAAGTCACAAGAGCAGTGGCTTCTGCTTTTGACTCCAGGGCTCCCAAATGTGACTGGTGCTTAGAGAATCACTGGTAAGTCAGTCATTCTGTCTCAATGGTATGCTTAAGTCCCCCAAACTGTGCTCTGTGTCCTCTTGTGGGTAGGCTGAAATCGACCAGGAATGTTTATGGCATAGACTCCCATGCACACTGCAAACTAGATCTGGGTTTTGGGTTCTCTCAGATTCTGGCAAGAAAACACAGCTCTTGCATGCTATGCAAGGCTTTGTTTCTTGCAGACAGTCCAGAGCTTCTTACAGTGATATGGTTTGTATATGTGGGCTACCCGAGAGACATGGCTCAGCTGTGGAAGAATTTTTGTACCTGTGAGACATCCTCCCCAACCTGGGGGCTTTGGTCAAACCGCCGCCCCTGAACTTGGAATTCTTCAGTAGGAGGCCTTGCCATGTTCTCTCTGCCCAAGACTCTGAGGTTCGAATGCAAGAAATGAGCCTTTTCCCCAGGCCAGGCATTTGGACAGTGTCCAGACACATCAAATATACACCATGCAGGTTTCCCAACTCTCTAGGGCTAGCTTAGCTCATCCACAGTGCCAGGCTTATCTTGAAAGGCAAGAAGAAAGAGTAATCAGTTTGGTCTTATTGTGCTTAAGTTGTATTAATATTGTATGTATATGTACATACATAATATTACATATATTTATATAAGAACATGTATATAATGTATACATACATATATATAATATTACAGTATTTTTGCCATCTGTTAATTTTTCATAGGAATTTCCTAAGATTATGCTGTGAATTTCTAGTGTTTACTCCCAGTTTGGGATTGAATTGTCATTCTCTCTCCCATTGTGTGTTGAATGAAGTTCTACACTCCCAATACCACAGAAGGAATCTGATTTAAGTTGGGTCATTGCACAGTTTATTTAGGATGAGAGTATGTTGGAGCAGAGCAAGTTCCTTACCAAAGATGACTGGTCCTATAAGTAGGGATGCAGGCATGCCTGGGGAAAACATTGTAACCATGAAGACCCTGTTGTAAGTCCAGGAAGAGGGGCAGGCACAGATTCCTCCCTCTCGGTTTTCAGCACTGGAACTCACTTTGCTGGGGTGAGTCTTTACTCACAGACTGCTGGCCTCTGGAGTGTGCTCCTGTCTAAGCTCTTTGAGAAGCCTACCAAGCTAACACACTCCCAAAGAAATAGTTTCCTTCTGGTACCCTGCCATGATTTGCAGGCAAGCAAATTGTTACAGTTCTCTAAGACCTCAGAACAACATTTTTGTGTATTGATACCTTTTAAAAATCACTTAGATGAGCTGGGCCTGGTGGTTCATGCCTTTGATCCCAGCATTTAGAGGCAGAGGCGGCAGAGCTTGAAGCCACCTGGTCTACATAGTTCTAGGACAGCCAAGGTTACCGAGAGAGACCATGTTTCAAAACAAAACAAACAAGACCCACTGTGTGGTGAAACTGAAATCCTGCCGTGCTGCAGGAAATCAGAACTAGCTCCAACATCCTAGAAATGTTTAGAAGTTATTTAATAGACTAAGAGAAGTTGTTACTGAACATCTCATAAATAAGTTTCAGGTTGTGCATTTTTGGCAGGAATAATACGTAAGTGATGTTGTGTCCTCAGTGCATCACACCAGGAGGCACATGCTGTCAGTTTATTCCATTATTGGTGATGTTAACTTTGATCACTTGGTGTCTGCCAGATTTCTTCACTGTAAAGGTGCGAGAAGATGTACTAAATTCATTGAATAACAACTTTCTTCAAATACTGAATCAAGCTTGGAATGACCATCAAACAGCCATGGTGATGATTAGAGACATACTAATGTACATGGACCGTGTATATGTACAACAGAATAATGTAGAAAATGTCTACAATTTGGGATTAATAATTTTTCGAGATCAAGTTGTACGGTATGGGTGTATTAGGAATCATCTTCGGCAGACATTATTGGATATGATTGCCAGAGAGCGGAAAGGAGAAGTTGTAGACAGAGGAGCAATAAGAAATGCTTGCCAGATGTTAATGATTTTAGGTCTTGAAGGAAGATCAGTCTATGAGGAAGACTTTGAGGCTCCTTTTCTGGAAATGTCTGCAGAATTTTTTCAGACGGAAAGCCAGAAATTTTTAGCAGAAAACAGTGCTTCAGTACATATAAAGAAAGTAGAAGCTAGGATTAATGAGGAAATAGAGCGGGTGATGCACTGCCTTGACAAATCCACAGAAGAGCCTATTGTGAAGGTGGTGGAGAGGGAACTCATTTCCAAGCACATGAAGACTATTGTAGAAATGGAAAATTCTGGGCTAGTACATATGCTGAAAAATGGAAAGACAGAAGACCTTGCTTGCATGTACAAATTATTTAGTCGTGTGCCAAATGGTTTGAAGACCATGTGTGAATGTATGAGTTCTTATTTGAGGGAGCAAGGAAAAGCCCTTGTTTCTGAGGAAGGAGAAGGGAAGAATCCTGTTGACTATATCCAGGGCTTATTGGATCTGAAGAGTAGGTATGATCGCTTCCTCCAAGAATCCTTCAATAATGACCGGCTCTTTAAACAGACTATTGCTGGGGACTTCGAGTATTTCTTAAACCTCAACTCCAGGTCTCCTGAATACCTCTCATTATTTATTGATGATAAGCTGAAAAAGGGAGTCAAAGGGCTAACAGAACAAGAAGTAGAAACGATTTTGGATAAGGCAATGGTCCTTTTTAGGTTTATGCAAGAAAAAGATGTATTTGAACGTTATTATAAACAACACCTGGCAAGAAGATTGCTCACAAATAAAAGTGTTTCTGATGACTCTGAAAAAAATATGATTTCTAAATTAAAGACTGAGTGTGGATGTCAATTCACATTGAAACTGGAAGGAATGTTTAGGGATATGAGCATCTCAAACACAACTATGGATGAGTTTAGGCAACATCTACAGGCAACGGGGGTATCTTTAGGTGGTGTTGATCTCACAGTCCGGGTTCTCACAACGGGATATTGGCCTACTCAGTCAGCCACACCAAGGTGCAACATCCCACCAGCACCAAGACATGCTTCTGAGATATTTAGAAGGTTCTACTTAGCCAAACACAGTGGTCGACAGCTCACACTCCAGCATCACATGGGTTCTGCAGATCTCAATGCCACCTTTTATGGTCCAGTTAAAAAGGAAGATGGATCTGAGGTTGGTGTTGGCAGTGCACAAGTAACTGGTTCTAATACATGGAAGCACATACTACAAGTCTCCACTTTCCAGATGACCATATTAATGCTTTTTAATAATAGAGAGAAATACACATTTGAGGAAATTCAACGAGACAGATATTCCTGAAAGAGAACTTGTTAGAGCCCTCCAGTCCCTCACCTGTGGTAAACCAACACAGCGGGTCCTCACAAAAGAACCCAAGTCCAAGGAGATAGAAAGTGGCCACATATTTACAGTTAATGATCAATTCACATCCAAACTACACAGAGTCAAGATTCAAACAGTTGCAGACAAACAAGGTGAATCCGACCCAGAAAGGAAAGAAACAAGACAGAAAGTAGATGATGACAGAAAACATGAGATAGAAGCTGCTATAGTGTGAATAATGAAGTCTAGAAAGAAGATGCAGCACAATGTTTTAGTAGCAGAGGTAACTCAGCAACCGAAGGCTCCATTCTTACCAAGTCCAGTTGTTATTAAGAAACGTATTGAAGGACTTATTGAGAGAGAATATTTGGCACGAACACCTGAGGATCGCAAAGTATACACATACGTAGCATAAAATGCATTCAGAAATTTGATTTATTCTTGGACTGTACTCTTCGCGTGGACTGGGAAGTTCTTTTAAATCACACTGTTAAGACGACCATCTCTTCTGTTAAATTGCAGTACATGTTATAGACCACTCAGATCAAGCCTCTCCTCCCTCTGAGAGTTTTCAACACCAGTTGATTGAGCTTCAGGCTTTCCAACGTTATCCCTGTAGAGATCATCTTTACAGTTCCTTGGGAAAACGTGAATGTGAGTGTTTTGTTTTCAATATTGTATGAAAACAGGAAAAAAATAAAACAAATTTAGAAAACACACACACACACACACACACACAAAGAAGTTATTTAATAAACGTTAAAGGCTGGAAGGATATGGCGCCATGCTCTTGGAATCCCAGGACTTCGAGAGACTGAGGCAGAGGGTGGTTCAAGACTAGCTTAGGGTATGTAAAGAGAACCCTGTCTCAAAAAGCCAGGAAAAAAAAGGAAAGAAAGTGTACTGGCTAGCTTTGTGTGTCAACTTGACACAGGCTGGAGTTATCACAGAGAAAGGAGTTTCAGTTGAGAAAATGCCTCCATGAGATCCAGCGGTAAGGCATCTTCTCAATTAGTGATCAAGGGGGACACCTTTGTGGGTGGTGCCATCTGTGGGCTGGTGGTCTTGGGCTCTATAAGAAAGCAGGCTGAGCAAGCCAGGAGAAGCAAGCAAGCCAGTAAGCAGCATTCCTCCATGGCCTCTGCATCAGCTCCTGCTTCCTGACCTGCTTGAGTTCCAGTCCTGACTTCCTTTCATGATGAACAGCAGCATGGAAGTGTAAGCTCAATAAATCCTTTCCTCCCCAACTTGCATCTTGATCATGATGTCTGTGCAGGAATAGAAACCCTGACTAAGACAGAGAGAGAGAGAGAGAGAGAGAGAGAGAGAGAGAGAGAGAGAGAGAGAGAGAGAGAGAAATGCAAGGCATATTAAATGGCTGTCTTGGGCGCTTTTAATTTTTTGTGCTCCATTGCAATAGCATTTCATTACTGTCTAGGACTCTGCTGATCTGTGCTTTCAGCGGATAGATGCTTCTTTGTCATCTTGACATTATTTCTCGTTTTCAATTGTTTTTCCCTGGTTTCAGTAGATTGATTTTCTATTGTCGTAGGTTTTTTCGTTTGAGTTTGAGTTTCTCTGAGGGAAGAGGCTCCAGCTGTTTTACAGGTTTCCATTTTATTTTGGTATTTTAATGAGCAACTGTCAACCAGCACCACTCCCCAGGGTCCAAGCCCGCAGCTGCACTTCGGCTGCTGTTACAGAAGCGCCCGCCAGGAGTCAGCACAGGCCCGACATTGGCCTGAGTGTCCCACAATGCACTGGGCTTCAAGCAAGCTAGGCGGGCCAGTCAGAGTTGCTGGTGCGCCTGTGCGGCAGAACCCCAAACGGTGGGCGGGGCATCCCCATCAAGGGTGCAGCCTGGACGTTTGGGCGGGGCCTATATGTTTGGGGCGTGGTATATTGAGAGGGTTTGGGCTAGTTTGCGAGGTGGGACTTGGCTGTGGAGGCGGGACCTGGATTTCGGGGCGGAGCCCAGCCGACAAAGGCATGGAGGGGCGTGGTCTATCCGCCGGGGGCGGGGCCGGGCCAAGTGTTCAGCGAACGTGGAGGTCCGCCGGTTTTGCAGATCTCGACTCCCGCTGCTGTAGCGAGGTAGGGGCTCTGGAGGCTCGTTCCTTGAGGGCGGGAAGTCCTGGAGCGGTGTGGGTGTGGCTGCGGGATCTGTAGAAAAGCTTTGCCTGTATCCGCCGCACTGCATTTCCAAGGTCTCGGGACACCAACTCGGGGCGTCTGGAATCCGTAGTGTGTTGTTCAGCTCCAAGCTGTCCCTCTCGTGGAAATGGATGTGACTCTTGGGCGCAGGTGGCTGGTGGGAAAATCGTGGATTCGAGGGCGCGCACTTCGGGCAGGGGTGAGAGGCACTAAGTGCCACTCAGGACGGCCCCTGGGGCTCCTTGATGCCATACCCAGATCCTCATCGATCGGAGAGTCTTAGTTTTCAGGTTCATAGATAGAACTTTGCAAAAAGTACAGTTCGGTAGCTAGGAAGCACTGAAATGCCTGGCGGCTTGGGCTTGAGCGTGTTTGCCCCCTCAGCCAGTTTCTGCTTCTCTTGGAGTTCAGTCCTTTTAAGTCTCCTTTCTTGTTATCCTGTTTCCTTGGGAATGTCACAACCTGGAGGCTTCAGGTCGCAGTGCCCAACAAGGTTTCCTCCTCAGATGCCTGTCCCAAATCATATTTTAGTTTTTTCCTTTTAGATTTATTTTATGTATATGAGTGTATGACCCTGTGTGTATGTATGTACATTCACTGCATGTGTGCCTGGAGGCCAGAAGAAGGAATCGGATCCCCAGAACTAGAGTTCGGGATGGCAGTGAGCCACCGTGGTTATGCTAGGAACTTCTAGAACTCCAGTCCTCTGTGAAAATAAAAAGTGCTCTTAACCCCCAACCTATCTCATCACTCCAGATCCATAAATCGTATTTGAAAGGCTTGTTTTATCCTGTTATATATCCATTTTCATAAGCCAATTGATTTGCTTTTACTTAAGCTCTAAGAAATTTCTTGTTGCTTAGTAATGTTTATAATTAGAAAAACTATAGCAAAAAGATAATCCAGGTGAACATAGTCCTAAGCAGCAAATGAGTCTGTTGGTGGGAGGCTGTGGATGGTAAATCAGACAAGTTCGGTAAGTCAGAGGCTAGAGAGATGGCTCAGGGGTTAAGAGCACTGACTGCTCTTTCAGAGGTCCTGAGTTCAATTCCCAGCAACCACATGGTGGCTCACAACCATCTGTAATGGGATCCGATGCCCTTGTCTGGTCTGAAGACAGTGACAGTGTACTCATATACATAAATATATAAATAAATAAACTTTTTAAAAAGTTATTAATTTATTTTTTTGAGACAGAGTCTCTATGTAGTCTTGGCTGTCCAGGAACTCACTATATAGACAGGCTGGCCTCAAACTCACAGAGATCCACCTGCCTCTGTCTCCCAAGTGCTGGGATTAAAAGTGTGTGTGTCACCATGCACAGCACCCTCCCCTCAAATGCTTTTAAACAGTTGCTGAATTTACCTCTACTCAAAGACAAGGTGACATGCTGGGCAGTGGTGGCGCATGCCTTTAATCCCAGCACTTGGGAGGCAGAGGCAGGTGGATTTCTGAGTTCGAGGCCAGCCTGGTCTACAGAGTGAGTTCCAGGACAGCCAGGACTACACAGAGAAACCCTGTCTTGAAAAACAAACAAACAAACAAACAAGTTACTTTGGGGGCTGGAGAGATGGCTCAACGGTTAAGAGCACTGACTGCTCTTCTGAAGGTCCTGAGTTCAAATCCCAGCAACCATATGGTGGCTCACAACCATCTGTAATGAGATCTGAAGACAGCTACAGTGTACTTACATACAATAATAAATAAATCTTTTTTAAAAAAAAAAACAAAAAAACAAAGACAAGGTGACTAACAGTTTGAGTTTTAAATCTCTGTAAAGCAGGAACCTACCTTAATGGTTATCCTTCATTACGTGGGGATTATTTCAGCCTGTTTTGTAATGACAGAACAGCACCCTAGTTATTCATATATAGATCCTGCTCAGCAGACATTCTATAGTGCGAGGGTTGGAAATGCAGAGATAATTTAAAATGTCGGCTTCTGAAGCTAACTTAGGAAGGCAAAGCAACCCAGACAGTATGGTGCTGCAGCATATATTTGCCATGGGGATGGGTGGTGTGGTGATGGGCCAGCTCACGGTGCCAGGGCTTTACGTCTAGTCTGTCAGTTGCCGGGAAAAGACTGCTGGAAAGCAGGCACCTGAAATAAGTATTAAGGATGCCTGGGAGGAGGGGTCAAGCAATAACAGAATCACAGAGGGCAAGAAGGAAAGTCGAGAACTCAGAAAGATGGGGACTAAGATAGATATTGAGCTGAGTGATCTGAGCCAATCCCAAAGGATAAATAATGTATGTCTTACTTAACAAGGTCCTTAGAGTAAACAGATGATGGAGATAGAAGGCTGAATGCTGGTTGCCAGGAGCTGTGGGAGAAGGAGTGCAGAGTTAGTGTCCAGTGGATAAGGCTTTGAGGCGATGAATGTGCAGGATGTGATGGCCAACGCGGCAGAGTGAACATTCCAATGCGGTAGAGCTGCATCCTTAAATTGGTTAGTCTCAGGGCTGGAGAGATGGCTCAGTGGTAAGCATGAAGATCTGAGTTCAAAACCACAGCATCCACCGAAAAAGCTGTGTGTGGCTACGTCAGTGCCTGTAACCCAGTGCTTGGGTGGTGGGGCACAGGAAGGTGGTGGCTGGAGCTTGCTGGTTACGAACCTAGTTCCAGGTTCAGTGACAGAGGCTATGTCTTGAGAAATAGTGACAGAACAGGACTCCCAGCATCCTCCTCTGGCCTCACACGTACAGCATACTCCTCTGAATACATAGTTACCACATATATGTATGTGGTTGATCTCTTTTTCACTGTTTCCTATCAACATGAAGAATCTCCTCCTGCCAACCTCAGGCCATAAAGAAGCCCAGAAACAGAGCCAAGTACCCGTGCTGTGATGGTTTTAATATGCCTGGCACACGGGAAGTGGTACTACTAGGAGGTGTAACCTTGTTAGAGTAGATGTGGCCTTACTGGAGGAATTGTGTCACTATGGGGGTGAGCTTTGAGACTTCCTATGCTCAGGCTCTGCCCAGTGTGGAAGAGACCCTCCTCCTGGCTGCCTATAGAAGATAGTCTCTTCCTGGCTGCCTTCCAATCAAGATATAGAACCCTTGTCTCCTCAAGCACCAAGACTGCCTGGGAGCTTTCATGCTTCCTGCCATGATGATAATAGACTGAACCTCTGAAACTGTAAGCCAGCCTGTCTTGGTTAGGGTTTTACTGCTCTGAGCAGATACCATGACCAAGACAAGTCTTCTAAGGACAACATTTAATTGGGGCTGGCTTACAGGTTCAGAGGTTCAGTCCATTATCATCAAGGTGGGAACATGGCCACATCAAGGCAGGCATGGTGCAGGAGGAGCTTAGAGTTCTACATCTTCATCTGAAGGCTGCTAGCAGAATACTCATTTCCAAACAGCTAGGATGAGGATCTTAAAGCCCACACCCACAGCCCACCAAAGTGACACACCTACTCCAACAGGGCCATACCTTCTAATAGTGCAACTCCCTGGGCCAAACATATACAAACCATCACATTCCACTCCCTGGCCCCCTTAGGCTTGTTTAAACATATGAGTCTACGGGGCCATACCTAAACATAGCATAATGAAAAATACATTTAATCCAACTTCAAAAGTCCCCATAGTCTCTAGCAGTCTCAACAATGTTAAAAGTCCAAAGTTCAGAATCTCTTCTGAGATTCATCCAGTCACTTAACTGTAATCCCCAAAGCAAGACAGGAAACTGGCTGGGCAAACTCCAAACTCTGCATCTCCATGTCTGATGTCAAAGCAGTCTTCAGATCTCCAATTCCTTTTTCATCTTTGTTGACTGCAACAAATGTCTTTTCCTGCGCTGCTTCCACTCCCTGTTACCAGTATTCCTTAGGAGATAGTCCATGGCTCTGGCATGTTGAACATCTTGGGGTCACCAAGACTACTTCAATGTTACAGCTTCTTGTTCCAATGTCTGGGATCCACACATGATCTTCTGGGCTCCTCCTAAGGCCTGGCGTCACTTCTCCAGCTCTGCCCTCTGTAGCACTCTAAGCTCAGGTTGATCCACTCCACTGCCACAGTTTTTGGTGATCATCCCATGGTACTGGCATCTCCAGTGCACTGGGGTCTTCTGCTGCAAGTAGACTTCACCAATAGCCTCTTATAGGTTCTCTTCATGGTGCCAAGTCTCAACTCCTTTGCATGACCTCTTCAGTTCTGGGTCATCAACTGCAACTGAGGCTGTACCTTCACCAGTGGCCTTCCATGGCCTCTCACAATGCCAAGACTCAGCTGTTCTTTATGATGCCTTCAAAACCAGTACCACCTGAGTGACTCTTACATATTACCAAGTACAGCTGAAGCACGAGATACAACCTTGGCTATCTCTGGAACACAGCTTCTTTGTGCTCTCAGAAAACACTTCCCAGAAGATTTCACCTTAGTGATGCTGGTCTCTTCTTAATCACCACTAATTTCTTAGCTCCAGCTAACCAGCATCAATTGTCCCAGTAGTCCCTTCTATTCTGGACTCTAAAGCCAGAGCCACATGGCCAAAGCTGCTGAGTTCTGCTGCTTGCTGGGGCTGGAGCATGGCCCCTTTGTTTGTTATATTACATTATCACCTGCTTTGTTTTCCAACTCCTTCACTGCCTAAGCTTGGCTGTCCTGGAACTTGCTCCATAGACTGACTTTGAACTCAGAGATCTGTATACCTGTCTCCTAAGCACCGGGATTAAAGGTGTGATCCACCAAGCCTGAATTTAAATTTTTCTTCACCTAAAACTTGCTCTGTTCTAGGCTGGCCTTGGACTTAGTGATCTGATTGTCTTCACCTCCTGCAATTAAAAGCTTACACTATCATACCTGGACCTAAACTTAGCTGGGCGGGTTCTTGCCCCAAGATCACTACTCCCTTAATTCAATTTAATATCCTCGAACACAGGATTCAGCTCCATTTCACTTTCTAGTGCCTCTTTAATACTCGAAGCATATATTTTATATTTTTCTTTTCTCAGCTTGCTACGCTTGTTTAAAAATGCTCTTTATGGGACTTAACCAGAGAACAAAGTCTCTGCTGGGTATTTCAGAGACTTCCTTTGTCAATACAATTAATCTGAGTCTCTTTACTGTCCCGGCCCGCGGGACATTCAGTGAGGGTCCGAGGAGGGAACTGTAGGATGAAGGAAAGAGACAGGAGACATGAGATACTTTGGGAGCAAGACGGCAATCTGATCAAGCTCCAAAAAACTTTATTTCGGAGCAGTATATAAAGCACTTAAGGAGGGAAGTAACAGGGGTGGGGAAGTTCCAGAAGGTCAACGTTCCTGTCAGCTGTCACGTATTGTTGCAAAAACATGATAACAGGATATCACAAGATCTCTCTAAAACTGCAGGTTAGTCACCTGATTTCTGAGGAGCCTGAGGCACCGGGTCGGGGAAACTGAGACTCAGGCCTACTAGTCAAGCCAAAGCCTGTTGGTCTCCGACACTTCACCTTAGCCTCAGGCAGACTCATCAGACAAGGGCAAAAAGTAGCCACACTCTTTACCAAAATACTACAAAAACAGTCTCTAGGCCACATATTGAAATTCTCCACTGAAACCTCTTGGGCCAGGTCTACACAATTCAAATCACTCTCATTAACAAAGTCTTCCATATTCCTACTAGGATAGCTCATTAAACCCCATTTAAAGGATTCCACGGCTTTCCAAGTCCAAAGTCTCAAAATTCACATTCTTCCAAACAAAATCATGGTCAGGCCTATCACAGCAATATCCCAGTCCCTGGTACCAACTTCTGTCTTAGTTAGGGTTTTACTGCTGTGAACAGACACCATGACAAGGCAGCTCTTATAAGGATAGCATGTAATTGGGGCTGACTTAATGGTTCAGAGGTTCAGTTCATTATCATCTGTCGCGCTCTCTCCTGTTGGGGGAAGCGCAGTGAGGGTGGAGTCTCCGGGTCCGGGGACCGCCAGGGGTCGGGTCTGCAGAGTGCGCCCTGGGCTTCAAGGATCACCGCCGCAGCCCTCTTCGTCGCAAATGCCTCGGGGCCTGATGCCACCGGAGTGAGATGCGGGGTCGAGCACCCCTGGCGCTGATGGTGTCCGCCGACTCAGTGCCCAAGCCGCTGCGCGCTGCCGAGCGCTGCCGGTCTCGGCCAGTGGCTTGGCCGAGGTGTAGGTAGGGAGGGGACCGAGATCAGCTGTGTCCTGCGCCCCAAGAGTTACAGCTCCCTTAGACAAAGTTCTCGGATGCCAAAGTAGTTTCTAGCTTTATTTGTTCAAGATGGCAGGCAGCGCTCCCTGGGCAGGTGGGTGGAGAAGGAGGGGAGAGAGAGAGAGAGCTGGGTCAAGGTGTTCTACTTATAGTTCTGAGAGAGGGGGCGGGGCTTGGTAGTTGATACTTTCCATTGGCCAGCTTGGGAGCCCTAATCGTTGCCTCATTTGCCTATACACAAGTTTCACACGCCAGGCCTCTTTCCATACAGGGGTTGTGATATGAATTTCCCAGGA
>CM052708.1:53557261-53670487 GCA_028551405.1 Uromys caudimaculatus
GGTGGAGAAGGAGGGGAGAGAGAGAGAGAGCTGGGTCAAGGTGTTCTACTTATAGTTCTGAGAGAGGGGGCGGGGCTTGGTAGTTGATACTTTCCATTGGCCAGCTTGGGAGCCCTAATCGTTGCCTCATTTGCCTATACACAAGTTTCACACGCCAGGCCTCTTTCCATACAGGGGTTGTGATATGAATTTCCCAGGAGCGTTGGCCAGAAGCATAAATTTTGGTCCCTGGTGTATGTTCCACCGGGTCTCCCAGAGCTTCCAGCCCATGCTCAACCGGGTCATCACAGATCACTGCCCCACAATCATCAAGGCGGGAACATGGCAACATCAAGGCAGGCATGGTGCAGGAGGAGCTGAGAGTTCTACATCTTCATCTGAAGGCTGTTAGCAGAATACTAACTTCCAGACAGCTAGGATGAGGGTCTTAAAGCCCATACCCACAGTGACACACCTGCTCCAACAAGGCTACACCTTCTAATATTGCCACTGCTTGGGCTGAACATATACAAACCATCACACAGCCCCAATTAAATGGTTTCCTTTATAAGAGTTGAGTTGCCGTGGTCATGATGTCTCTTCACAGCAATGGAAACCCTAAGATACAAGCACATCTTGAATCTTAGTACTGGGAAAACAGATAGGTGGATGTCTGTGAATTCAAGGCTAGCCTGGTCTGCACAGAGAATTACAGGCCAGCTAAAGGCGACTTAGTGAAACCTTATCTCAAGCAACCAAAAAACTTAATAGCTAATATAATATATTGTATGTCTTTATATATTTTATCATATACAGAAAAAGTCTCATTAGCCATCCTATTGTCTAGGAGCTTGTAACAAATTTGAGATAAGGAAATTCAAAAATGCAATTCCACAGGGGAAAAAAATGGTAAAAGGTATCTTATACAACCCAGCCCAAGAAAAGAATACTGGCCTGATTCTTCTATGACAGCTCACCAGAGACCAGGGCTGTGGGACAGCCAGAGATATGGCTAGCGCTCTTTAGCCTGCTCTGATTGCAGATGAGAAAAGGCTAGCTCAGGGTTACCAAGTGATTGGCCCAGGGTCACTGCACAAGCCAAGGCACAGTGGGAATGTGAAACCAAAATCCAGCCTCCCTGACCAGACTAGTGCTTGGTACCAACAAAGACTCTGAGCTGATGAAGCTGCTCCGTCCATCTAAGCAGGAAGCTAACCATGTCTTTCATCTTCTTAGCCTTGTGGCAATTGATAAAGGAGACTGTGTGGTTAGCACTGTATGTGTTTGGCTGCTGGTTCATCTAGGTACTGAGGTGGTGACATGCAGCCAGGCATAATAGTGCCTGCTTGTAATCCCAGCACTTGGGTGGTAGCAGTAGAGGACCAGGAGTTCCAGGCCGGCCTCAGCTATAAAATGAATTTAAGGTCAACCTGAGGTTTATGAGAGACCCTGTCCTAAAACAACAAAAACAGATGAAAAACAGAAGGAAAAGAAAAAAGCAGCATCAAAGCTGTGGCGCTGGAGAAATGGCTTAGAGCACATACAGAGGTGGCGCTTTGGAATGCATGGTTTTAATTCCTGCACCTAGGAGGCAGAAGCAGGAGCAGCTCTGAGTGTGAGGCTAACCTGGTCTACCTAGCGAGCTCCAGAACACCAGAACTATGTTAGAGAAACCCTGTCTCAGAAAAAATAAATAAATAAAAATAAAAAGACTTGCTTATGCTGTGCCGCGTCTGCATCCCACATGCTGTGGTTTGGAAGTAGTTTGAGTGTGTGGTACCCAAGAGTTCAGAGTGTGGGGCTGTGGGGGTGATGGAGGTGGGCCGAGGGGGAGAGCCTTGGGGAGTCACTGTGAGAAAAGATCCCTGGGCTACAGACAGACAAAAACCAAACAGTATTTGAATCAAGTCTTCTTGTGATTCAGATATTCTTGTGGCTATTTTAGGATGGGTGGAGCAACATAATCCAAAAACAAAGATAGCATTTGGAAAGTGCAGGTGGTCGGTCGTGGTTGCTCGCTGTCTCCACTGTAGCGTCTCACATGAGCTCTCAACTCCTCAACTGAATCTTTGGGTCCTCACCCCAAAGGCCCTTATTTGGCATTCCTGGTGTCTGTTCTGGCCAAGTATTATGTCTGCTCTTAAGAGAATTGTGACCTTTATTTCATAGGTATAGATTAAGGAGAGGGTGTGTGTGAGAGGGGGGTTCTCACTAGCCTGGGGGGCTCCTGTTACCACTAAAGCACCCCAGAATCCCTTTGTTTCCACCTTCCTAAATGTGTGGAAGGACAAGCACTTGCCACAACCCCTGGCTTTTTTATGTGGGTTCTGGGAATTGAACTCAGGTCCTTGTACTTGCAAGGCAAGCACCTTACTGACTGAGCCATCTTCCCAGCACCTAAACACATACAGATGCATTGTTTCCCTACTGCCTTTGCTTTCTTTCCCTCTTTGCCAGGCTGGTATGGAACTTGAATTGCAGCTCAAGCTTTCCTCGTACAGTGGTGCTCCTGCATCTGCTTTGTGACCTGAGCCACATAAGCAGTCAGTCCAACGTCCCTCGCCAGCCGCTCTGTCCTGTTATTTTGTGACGCCTTCCAGTGGCTCATCCCCACGAGCTTGGCAGCTTACAGCAAAGTAGGAATTAAGTCAGCAAACTTAAAACTCCCTCTTTCAGGTCATTAAAGGACCCAAACCAGGACCCCTGGGTGCTGTCCTTTCTATCATGTAGATCTTGGTAAAACTGAAATGGTTTCTGTTACCCAAGGGACCCTTAAAGCACACAACTGGTTTGTTCTCATTCTGTTCTCTACAGCAGCTTTTTCAAATGGCCTCCCACTCTCCCCTTACTAAATCAAGGCTGTCAAACATTTCCCCTGCCATGCCCCCCACTGATTAACTTCACACATGCCCTGCTCTTTTTTCTTTATTATGTATTTATATATAATACATAATACAGTATTCTGCCTGCGTGTATGCCTCCATGCCAGGAGAGGGCACCAGATCTCATTACAGGTGGTTATGAGCCACCATGTAGTTGCTGGGAATTGAACTCTGGACCTCTGGAAGAACAGCCAGTGCTCTTAACCTCTGAGCCATCTCCAGGTCCCATGTACCCCATTATTTTCCTGCCCCTTTCTAGCTTAGGGTGCCTAGCTCTTGAATTAGAACCACGGTTTTGTTTTTGTTCTTGTTTTCCTCTGAAAGTAAGATCTTACTACATAGACTAAATCCTCTTGCCTTCATTTTGAGGGGGATGGCCTTACAGATGTGTGTTACCAGGTAGGGTAACTTTGGGGCTCAGCCGATGCTCTAGCCTTGTCCTCTAACCTCCACGTCTGTCTCATTAGCCTTTGTCCAACTCCTGTCTTACCATCAAAACCACCTTTCCCAGCCACCCTCCCCTCCAGCAACCGCTCCGGCTTTAGACTTGCCTGTGTTGCTGACTCCCACCTACCCCTCATCTCTCCTCTCGTTGTTCCCCCTCACCACTGAAATTGTCTTCACAGAAGTCACCAATGGTGCCCCTGCTGCTCAGTCCACAGTTGAGCATCTCTCAGGGGCCAGAGGCTGTTAGCCCAGGCTTCCCTGCAGTCGCTGTGTTCTGCTTCAGCCTCATGCTGTTCTTGACCTTAGGCCCCTCTGTCTGTGGCTTCTTCCCTGGGCTCCCCACTCTCGTTGATCCCATCTTCCTGGAACTCTCTAGTTCTAAGTGACAGATGGGGGACTAAGCCACTCAAATGACCCAGCCAAGGCCATGAGCTCAATGCTGGAAGCCTGAGGATGCTCTAAGGCTTCTTCCTCCTAGCTGCTTACTTGCCCCGCCCAGGCCAGCTCCTCCATCTCTGGCTACACCCACTTGGCGCCTGAGCTTTCATCTTATTCCTGCTGCTGTCTCCTAGTGGTTTCTCATTCTGTCTGAACACCTATCCCGCCTGTGCCTCACATCATGGTTAGGAGCATTTTTGAAAAATGCTCACCAAATCCCACCGTTCTCATAAGCAAACTCCCATTATAGGAAGTACGTCCCCTCACGTACTGAGAGGCCCTGTCTGATGGGTGCTGCTTGTTCTTCAAGTTCCCCTTTCCTTCCCTTTTAGTTCCCTTCAGCTCTCACCCACAGGTGCCAGGAGGGGGCAACTCTTACTTCTTCCCTTATGGTAGCCTTCCCGACAACCCTGGGCTACTGCTGGTCCTTTGAGGTCAGAGGCAACTTCCCCTTGGAGAGCCTCTGTGCCCTGTTATGTATATGTGCCTCCTCTTCAGAGACTCTACCTCTGGCCAGGCCTGGTGCTACAGGCCTGTCAGCCCAACTGCTCCGGAGGCTAAGGCCAGAGGATTGCACCTTGTCTTAAAATGCAAAAAGAAGCCAGGGAGTGGCGGCACGGGCCTTTAATCCTAGTACTCGGAAGGCAGAGTCAGGCTAATATCTGCGAGTTTGAGGCTAGCCTGGTCTACAGAGAGTGAAAAGAGAAAGGAGAGCTGGGGCATGTGTCTCAGTAGTACAGTGCTTGTCTAGCATGTATGAGGATTTAGATTCAATATAAAATTTCCCTGTCTCTGTCTGTCTGTCTCTCATACATACACACACATACACACACATATACAGAGTATTCGTTGCTTTTCTGTCATTGTGACAAAACACTATGATCAAAGTGATTTATAGGAGAGTTATTTGGGCTTAAAGTTCCAGAGGGATACCACAGGGAACCGTGCCACCAAGTGACAGGCATGGCAGTAGGGGCAGGGAGCCAAGGGCTTAAATTGTCAAACGTAAGCAGAGAAAATGAAGTAGAAATATGGCTTGAGACTTTTTACCTCAAGCGACATTACTTTCTGTACCAAGTTAGAACCCCCTAAACCTCCCCAACCCCTGCCACCAGCTGGGGACCAAATGTACAGATGCTAGAGAGTGTGAGAGACAGTTCTCATTCAAACCAACCGACACCCCTGCACACACGCACGCACGCACAGCCACATGAGTGTGGAGACACGTACACCTACACTCACACACCCACCCTTGCACACACACTCGGGAGGGAGAAGTGGGGGAGAGAAAGGGAGAGAGGCGAAGAGGTAGAGAGAGATGGAGGGGTAAAAAGTGAAAGGGGTCGAAATGGGGATGGAGAGAAGTGGACTCTTCCCAACTTAGTACTTGCTGCACTACACTGTAAGTGCTGCTTTTTTTTTTTCTTTTTTTTTTTTTTTGGTTTTTCGAGACAGGGTTTCTCTGTGTAGCCCTGGCTGTCCTGGAACTCACTCTGTAGACCAGGCTGGCCTTGAACTCAGAAATCCGCCTACCTCTGCCTCTTAAGTGCTGGGATTAAAGGCGTGTGCCACCACTGCCCGGCTCCTGTAAGTGCTTCTTAAATCATACCTCAGTTGACTTTAAAGGGCTAGGAAGGTTTAGGCTCAAGCACTCTGCCTCCTCCCCATTCCATGGGAAGTTGTCACTGTCATTTCTAGCTCCTTGGCATTCTTGCTGTGTAGTAGGTGCAATGGAGGAAAGAAGTTAGAGAGCTCTTCATTGGATACAGAAAATACTTCATTATCTCTGTGGGAGCAGATGGGAGGAGGGACACATGACATCTCCTTGGTGTGCCTTTGTACCCAGGAGGCATTGCAGCTGCCTCTTCGGTCTGTAGAAAAGAAGTCCCCTAGAGGGGCAAGGAGAAGCTCCACTGCAGCTGGAGAGCTCACAGCATGGGGGTGGGGAGATGGTCGGGGCATCCCGTGATGCAAACAGTTGTTGTTTCCTGTATATGTTCAGCATCTCAATATGTATTTTATTGTGTGTATAGGTGTTTTGTCTGCATGTATAACTGTGTGTCACATGCATGCCTGGCGCCTGTGGAGGACAGGAGTGTGCGTCAGATCCTATAGAACTGGAGCGGCAGATGGTTGTAGGCCACCATGTACACGCTGGGACCCAAGCCTGGGTCCTCTGGAAGAACAACAAGTGTTTGTAACTGCTGAGCCGTTTCTTCAGTTGTCTTGGGAAGGAGCCTTGCTGGCATAGAACTCCCTATGTGGCCTCTGCTGGCCTTGAACTCGTGATCCTTCTCTTCAAACCTCTCTTAACTTCAGTGATAGGGCTAAAGTTGTGAGTTGCAGGGCCGTGTTGGCACATGACTTTAGTCCCAGCACTCGGGAGGCAGAGGCAGGCGGATCTCTTGAGTTGGAGACCAGCCTGCTCTATAGAGCAAGTGCCTGGACAGCCAGGGCTACACAGAGAAACCCTGTCTCAAAAAACCAAACAACAACAACAACAACAAAAACCAGTGAATCATGATGCTCAGCTTCGTGCTTATTGTTTTGTTTTATAATTTACTTGTTAATACAAAAATATTTTATTCTTTGATAATTCATATAGTAAACAGTATATTTTAATCATGTTCAGTTTATAGTTTATTTGGATGAATAGATGAGTTCAAGTTTAATGATATCAACTATTTCATAATCACGTATTTATGATTTGTACACTCAAGTCTCATTTAAAAATGTTTCCTCCATTACCAACCATATGTATATTATCCTGTGCTACAGTTTCTTTCTTATTAAAATTTAAAGTTTTTATTTTTCATATGCTCAGTGTGAAAGATTCAACACACACACACACATACACACACACTTTTTGAAGTCCCGTCTGTATCTCCCTTAAATTTAAAGATTTATTTTGTGATTGATATAATTTATAGAACCATTACCTTGGCCATGTCCACCCCCGTGTAGAACTTGTATTGGTTCTGTTGGTGCTAGTTCTCCGGCATTGCCTCTGTGGTAAAGCTCCACGCCCATAGGCAGTAGTCGCTCTTCATGGGCAAGCGTGATGCTGATCTATACGGCATCCATCGCCTCGCATTTAGGCCCCTTGCCGCCTCTAGCTACCGTGACTGAGCCACTCTGCTCATCCATCTGTTCACATGCCATTCTCTTGGCTCCTTACTCAGGAATGGAACTGCTGGGTCATGTGGTGTCCCATGCTAACTTCCCTGGGGAGGGGAAGGGGGCTGCCAAGCTATTTTCTGTAGAGCAATGTCCACCGGTCAAGGCTTCCAGTTTCTCCTCAGTCTTTCTTTTAATCCAGCCACGGTTGTGGGTGTGATATGTGTCCTCATGATTCTGGTTTGCATTTCCCTGCTGATCAATGACACTAAGCATCTTTTGTGTGCTTATGGGTCACTTACGGATCTTTTTGGAGAAATGTTTATTCAAATTTCTTCTCCCACTTTATTTAATTCTTTTAGAGCACTTTAAAGTCCCCAGTAAAATTAAGCAGAACGGAAAGAGAATTCCCATTGTTTCCAAAACATGCTTGAAAAAATGTGTTTGGGTATTTTTTACCTATATGTTTGTCTGTGCACCACATGCATGCAGTGCTGGTGAAAGCCAGAAGAGGGTGTTGGATCTCCTGAAACTGGAGCTGCGGATGGCAGTGAGCTGCCTTGTGGGTGCTGGGAGATAAACCCTGGTCCTCTGGAAAAGCAACAAGTGCTTTTACCTGAAAAGTCATCTCTCCAGGCCCATGTTGTTGTGTGTGTGTGTGGTGGTGGTGGGGGGGTTGTTTGTTTTTCTGAGACATAGAGTCTTACAAATTTTACTTGTATAGATAGGAGACAAATATTTATGTTTAGCACTAAACTTGCTCTCTGTGATCTTTGAGGGTCCTTAAATAAGGTAAAACATAAATAGAAATTTGTCTTGGGAGAGTTTGTTTGAAAAAGGAGAGAGGGCTCCAATCTGTGGAGGGTTTTACACTGTACTGGTATACAATGGTTTAGATTCCCCAATGTGCAGATATAAACAGATGGTATTGGAGGCTCACCGACACTGTGTCCCACCAGATGTGAAGGCACACATCTGTAACCCTCACACACAGGAGGCTGAGGCAAAGCTCACAGTGAGATCAGGTTACCTGTGTTCCATCTGAGTATATAAAAAAAGAAAAGGCAGCTGGATGTGGGGGTGCATACCTATAATCCCAGCACTCGGAGACAGTGATCAGCAGATCTCAGAGTTCAAGGCCAGCCTGGTCTACAGAGTTGGACTTAGTGAGTTCAGGCCAACCAGGACTACACAGGGGAGACCTTGTCTTTTAAAAATATATATAAAATAATTCTCAGTGAGATGCCATTGAGGGCTTTTTGCTTGTTTGAGTGTGTTTATATGGTAAGGGCTAGCCTAAAATTTGCCACCTTGCTGCCTCAGCCTCCTGTGTGTTAGGGTTACAGATGTGTGCCATCACATCTGGTGGGACAGTGTTGTTGAGCCAGTATATATGATCACATCTCTTTAGCTCCATGCTCTGCCTGCATCTGCATATTTGGGACCATTTCAGAACCATCATATACTGATACAGCTTAAAATTCTCCATCGGTTGGAGCCTGTCTCCTTTCTCATAGCACAATTCAGTAGTTTTCACATGGTTATGATCTGGAATATCCCCCCCCCCCCCCATCACCAGTGCTCATGTGTTGAAGGCTTGATTCCCAAAGTAGCCATATTTACAGGTGCACTTTGGGGAAGTGATTGGCTCCATGGGGACAGTGACTTCATCGAAGGGCTTATCTCTTGATAGGGTCATAATTTGATGGGCTATATTGGGAAGTGATAGAAATATAGTAAGTGTTGGCTGTACCACTCCCAAGAGAGAAGGACTCTCGGCTTTCTGTGTTACGTAGTGCAGTAGTGCTGCTTAGTAGGGGAGCAGAAACCCACTGTGTGCACAAACTTTTACAGAAAAAAATGGCAGATCTTTGGGAGACAAAGAAAATTATGCAGCAGAGGATTTTCCAACTTTCTCTGTCATCTCAGATTTGTTTGGCTTTTGGAAGGTTAACACGGGACCTCTGATATTAACAGCATACACAAGTGAAGCACTCGGATCCAAAGATAGATGCCAAAATTGAAAACTTGCGCATTGAAAAATGGTCAGAAAGTTTTGGGTTTCAGAGCATTTTCAGATTTAGGGATGTTTCACCCATGAAACTACTCATAAACCTGAAAAACTCCTGAAGCACTCCTATCTACACATCTGGGTAAGAGATACTATGTCAAAAGCAATCTCCAGAAATCTATAAAATACTATACTATATCTTGGGCTGGAGAGGTGGCTCAGAGATTTAGAGCACTGGCTGTTCTTCCAAAGGACCTGGGTTCAATTCCCAGCACCCACATGGTGGCTCAAAACTGTTTGTAACTCAAGTTCCAGGGGATCTGACACCCTCACATAGACATGTTATATACAGGCCAAACACAAATGTACATTAAAATAAAAATAAATAAAAATTTAAAATTATTATGCCTTTTACTTAAAAAGAAAACACCTCAGATGAATTGATGGGTTTTCCGTGATTACTCAGAGATAGTTGTGGAGCATGTTTTACTAATTTTGAAATACCATGTTTTTGTGTGTATGTGTGGTATGCATATGTGTATGCATAGTCACATGTGTGCAAATATGTGCACAGGTGTACGTGTACGTGTGTCCTTGTGCTGATGGAGGCTCAAAGTTGATGTTGGGATTTTGCTTGCTGGTCTAGCTAGCTGTGGACCCCTGTCTGCACTGCAGTGTGCCACCATACCCACTGAGCTGTCTTCCCAACTTCCATGTCTTTTTATGTTACACTAGATACCGAATCCAGAGTCGCTTACACTTGCAAGCAAGCACTGCATCACCGAGCTCCAACCCCAGGTCGCAATCATTCTCTTTAAATATGTCCTTGGTTAATAAGGGCTAGGGTGTCTATCAGCCCACGCTGGTGTCTCTGGAATGATCCAGCATGGTCATGAGGGGCCTCAGCCAGGATTACAGTGGATCCGAGCTCAGGACTGCCTGGAAGGTTGCTTGGTATTGGTGATGCAGAAACAATAGGACTAGCTGCTGGTCATGTGGATGGGAAAGAGCAGGTGGGGTCAGGACATGGAAGCCATTCTCTTTTTATACAATAACTCTATTCACTTGAGAGAAGCACCTGCATTAAAGATACTACTTTCTGGGGCATGTAATACTGCTGCCATTTAGAATTTACCATCTGTGAGCAATTGGGTGGCTGGTGACACAGAACAGTTGGGGTTTTGCTAAGGTGGGGGGGGTTTAGTTCTGAGTGGAGGGTGAGGCCACACTGTGAGGAAAGTGCCTGCTCCCTGGCATTCCGGGGTCTCTTCAGCTTTGCTGCATACAATGTGCCTTCCAAAGAAGTCTGAAATGTTCCTTTATAGCATTCCTTTCTATTGGAGTGTAATGACATATACCTTAGCCTGCCTTCCACTGTTCTAATGCGATACCGCAGAGTGAAGAGCTGATAGAGGCTTGTTTTGGTTCATAGCTGGGCTTGGACATCAAGACTGGGTGTTTAACAATGTACAGGGAAAGCTTTGAATTGCTTCAACTCATGGCAGGAAGTGGAAGAGCGAGCGTCCTGTGTGAAGACAGGCAGTGTGTGGTGGTTCATGTAGCCACCCACTGTTATAGCAACTAAGCCAGCTCTAGCTCTAGAGCTCCCTCAGAAAGCATCAAGCCATTCCTGAGGGCTTCCTTCCCAGGACCCAAACACATCCCACAAGGCCCTACATCTCAACACTGACATACCCTGAAGAATTAAGCCTCAACGTAACCGCTTTAGGTGGAGGAATGGTGGCTCTGTTTACAGCAATTTCTACTTGCTTTTGTGGTACTGGTTGGCCCCCCTCTGGCAGCAACTGCTACTACGTCCGTACATCCCACCGATCTGACCCAAGCTGACTGAAGATTCCTCTTAGGATTTTTTGAACATAGAACTAATAAAAGCTGGAAGGCTGAAATGGTAAACTCTTGAACTCTGGGTGTCTGTGTTTCCTGTCCTGTGCAAGTGTCTTACTGTGAGAGGTGGCAGCAAAGGGCAAAGTCCTGCTCAAGCCTGGGTTGGGTTCCCAGGCTTGGCTTAGCTCTTATTTACATTGTGTTTTTTGCTTCATGCCCCTTTCCATCACCTGGGTTCCTGTCACTTACAATCCAGAGTTCTGACTAAAGCAGGGCAGGGTGTTAGCCACCATGCTGCTTCCAAGTTTGGGATTCAGGAAGGCTTTATTTAGTAAAACTTGTGACACTTGGAGACATTGGAGGTGCCTAGGTCTGCTGGATTGTTCAAGCACTGAGGGGTTTGATTTTTGCTTCTAATTTTATTAATTAGTACAAAGCTTTGCATTAAATGGATGAGAGATTTTGATACGTTTGCATGCCAAAACCAGCCCACTAATTTAAATATTAGTTGATTTTACATAATCCTGAAGGGCTGAGGCTGGAAAATGTCAATGGTTTGAATATAGAGTAGTTAATTTGGGGAGATGAATATGACATCAACATCACTTGGGTTTACAGAGTGGGGGGAGGAAGATGGCTTGGGGGCTACTGAGTTTCAAAGCCAGTGTGGAGAGGGCATGCAGGAGTGAGCTACTGGTCTTAAAGCATCCGTTCCTTGCTGTACCTCCTCACCTCAGACAGTCCTACTATGTCCTTCAGGTCAGCTGAGTCATATTGGCCTACAGCCCATTGGTATCTTTGACACCAGCTGGGAGCTGAGCCCAGGACCTCATACGTGCTAGGGCAGTGGTTCACCACTGGGCCACAGCCCTGTGACAGTTATGCTGCCTGTTCTTTCTCTCCCCTTCCCCCCCCCCCCCCACTTGAGATAAGATCTCATGTCACTCACACTTGTCTAGGATTCACTGTGTGTGGCTGAAGAAGATCTTGAACTCCTGGTCCCCTTACCTCCCCATCACTCAAGTGCTAGGATCACAGGTGTGCACCCCCACACCTGTTTTATGCGGTGCTGAGGCCCAAACCTAGAGCTTCACACATACTAGATAAGAACACTGCCAACTAAACTACACCCCCAGCTCCTGGGACTCACGATGTAAACCAGGCTGGCCTCCAACTAACAGAGATCTGTTTGCCTCTGCCTCCCTAGTGCTGGGATTAAAGGCACGAGCCACCACACCTAGCCATCTTCATCTTTAAAGGCTTCAGACTACCTAAAAATCTTGGTGTGGCTTTGTCTTTAATGCATCCATCTCTGTTGTTTTCTTGTACTTTTTTGGTTTATAAGAATGATCCGGGCAGGGCAGTGGTGGTGCACGCCTTTAATCCCAGCACTTGGGAGGCAGAGACAGGTGGATTTCTGAGTTCGAGGCCAGCCTGGTCTACAGAGTGAGTTCCAGGACAGCCAGGGCTACACAGAGAAACTCTGTCTCGAAAAACCAAAAAAAAAAAAAAAGATCCATACTCATAAAAGCTACTGGAAGGCACATCAAAGAAATCCCAGAAAAGCAACCACCCATTATTCCCCAACCCAGAGCCAGCAGCGTTGGCATGGGGCACATGTCTCTTCGGTGAGGAGAGTTCCAAGTTTGGCCTGGCTGGCGGCCATCATCCATCCCAGTCTCTTTGACCTCCCAGGCTTGGGTCCACTGTTAATAGCACTCACTTAATCGACCCTCCCTGCCCCCTTCTATCCTACTTAATAAAGATTCTAGCTGAGGAAGCTGGGGGTGGGGGGGAATGGATTCTGGTAACTGGTGAGGAGAGCCGATCACAAGCATCAGGGGTGGGGCAGCGATCATTTGAGGCGCTCCATAGCCTGGCTGGGGCAGAGGCACCTGCAGAGCCTAGCAGCTGAGCAGGGCTGTGGCACAGAGGCTTGGTACAGAAGCAGCCCACTTGTCACTGTCATATTCCTGACTGTTCACAGAGCACATGCTTCATATGGCAACTCCAGTAGCAGCCAGCTTCCTCCTCAGCATGCCAGGCCATGGTAGAGGTGGCTTCTTCAGGCTCTTCTTGCTTACCTACTCTGAATGAGAAGGCTTCTGAGCTTCATACAGCAGGGGTCTTTCTGCCCATCCACTCTGTTTTTACCCTCTGTCTGAGCTGGTTTTCTGTGCTAACCATCCTATACCACAGAGTGGGTAAGTTATAAAGACAGGAGGTCTATTTTGGCTACAGTTCTCATCCAAAGTCAAGAGGCCACATCTGTCGTACAGAATCTTCCTCACCTGGCACAGTGCAGCTCACAAACTAGAGACAGAGACATGGGAAAGACCAAGACATATTGGTCTTTGTAGAAGATTCTCTTTCCTGCAGTGCTATCTTCAGTCCCCAGCACTCAGGAGGCAAAGACAGGCAGATCTCTGAGTTCGAGGCCAGCCTGGTCTACAGAGTGAAGTTTCAGGACAGCTAGTACTATATAGAGAAACCCTGTCTCAGAAAAACAAACAAGAGAGACCCTCTTTCTTTCTTTTAAAAATGTTTTTTTTTTATTCTAAATTCTGTATATGCATGTGAATTCAGGTGCCCTGGAGGCCAGAGGCATTGGATCGCCCTAGATCTAGAATTATAGGCTGCTGTGCACCATCCGACATGGGTGCCAGGTTCTGGGACTCATAAATTTGGGTGCTCTTCAAGAGCAGTAATTACTCTTAAGTGCTGGGCCTTTTCTCCAGTCCCGCAGACCCATTTTCAAGATAGCCTACTAGCGCATTAATAAGGAGAATTTATTAATCTGTTCATGAAGGCAGAGCTCTAATCATCTGGTTCTACCTCTTATAGCTCATAATGGATATTGGCTTTCAGCTTGAGTTTTAGAGAGAATAAACTCTATTCAAACCACAGCACCCCCATCAACCCTCTCTAGTAGCCAGTGTGCTTGTGTGTATGTGTATTCATATAGCTTATGAATATTAAACACATGCAAATAGTTCATGTTCTTAGTTTTCCCTTCTTGAAAATAAGTGGAAGCATCACACATTTCTGCATCTTGCTGGGCCTTTTGGTCACATACTATATATGGAGACTTTTAAAATACCTGCACACTGAATGCTTCCTCGTGTATTTTTAGGCCTTCAAAGTCTTAATGTTGTATCTGTGTGACACAGTGTAGCTAATCAGTCTCCAGGTCAAAGGGATTTGAATTCTTCCTGTCTCTCATTCAGAACAATGTCACAATGAATCCATTTAAATATATGCTATTCCTTAAGTATTACAGCTTAGGGATAGATTCCCAGGAGACAAGTTAGGGGTCAAAGGTGATTCTCAATTGGAATTTTGATCCCTAAGACCAGGTTACTTCCATGGAGGGGTATCTGAATCTACACTTCGATTAGGATGTGTGTTTGTCTCTCACACATGGCCCTGTATCTTTGTCACTTTTCCCCATTTAGTTATTGTCCTTCCAAT
Organism: Uromys caudimaculatus; assembly: GCA_028551405.1. Taxonomy (NCBI): domain Eukaryota; kingdom Metazoa; phylum Chordata; class Mammalia; order Rodentia; family Muridae; genus Uromys; species Uromys caudimaculatus. The sequence goes on from CM052708.1 coordinate 53,571,452, forward strand.
TAGAGGCACATGTGGAAAATAGGGACCAAGGTAAATAGATCTTCCTGCTCTTGAATTTTCTGCTTTCATAAATTATGCCACACCCCAGGGCACAATAAATATTTTTGTTTCCAGTGTGTAATTTGGGAGAGCAGCCAGTCATGCCTGGAGGAGAGGAGTCTCACATATGGAGGGGGTTAAGCAGAGTTTCTCTCTCTCTCTCTCTCTGTCTCTCTCTCTCTCTCTCTCTCTCTCTGTCTCTCAGAAGATATTTTGAATTCTTTCTCCAAGCGCCCTAGTCACGGAGTGACCGCTGAGATGAGACCCTAGACTTGGGCCAACAGCAAGTCTGTTTATTTGCTTGTCAGCTTCTGTCCTGGAGCCTCAGCATGTCCCATTTTCCTCAGCATGTGCCAGCACCTGCCCCAGCATCAGCCGCAGAACAAAGAGGCTTTTAAGCACTTTTCATATGTGCTATGTATGTAAACATTACATCATTTCAGGTTACTTTGCTTGCATCCCAGTAGTAAAATGAGTTCATTGTTGCTTTGCTGTCTTGGTTTCCATGATCCTCTATGACCTCATAGGTCTGCTCCTACATAGCAATCCTGCAGGCTTTGCCCTAGCTCATAAAATGGAATGCCCCTTGCATATCAACCAATCAACACAGAAAATGTGAGTTGAAGACGTTTACAAAGGATTTATCTCATAAATGCTAACAATATTGGCTCTAGAAAATATGGTTGTTGAATATACAGACAAGTATTGATGAATATTTCTATGAAGGTGCACACAATATGTGTATTTCCCCAGTTAAAATGTAGATTATTTTTATAGTAGTAAAACATGCAGAAGCATAACCTTTTCCCTTTGTAAGTGTATGACCAGGGCTGGAGATGTAGCTCAGTTACGTTGCTTGCCTAGCACACACCATCCTGAGCATCACAGAAAATAGGGGTAGTTGTACATACCTGTGATCTCAGTGCTTTTGGGGTAGAAACAGAAGGATCTGGGGTTCAAGGTCATCCTTGACTCACAGGGAGTTTGAAGCTGCTCTAACAGGCCTGGAGACTCTATCTCAAAAATGGAGCCAGTGGTTTTAAGCAATCAGTTTTTATGATTTTAATGTTAAAATACAATCTAACAAAGCTTACCATGTATGGCTGAACATGGAGAAAATATCTGCAATCCCAGTACTTGAGAGGAAGAATCTGGAAGATAACCATGTGTTCAGGGCTAGCCTGGGCTACATAGTAAATATGAGACCTGCCTTTCATCTGAGACCAACCTTACAGGTTACCTGTATAATTCACTGATTAAATATGCTTATTATGTGATGTCATCACTCCATCCTCTGGAACTCCACCTGCTGTGCTCTGAAGATGGGTTCAGTGTGTCCCCAAGCTTATGTGTTGGAAGCTTGCTTCCAGTGTGGCAGTGTGAGAGGTGGCATGAGGCCCTGGAGAGGGGTCCAGTAGAAGGCCATTGGGGCACCATACTCAGAAGAGGGGAGTGGGGTTCTCTCAGAACTCCGATTAGTTCCCCAACATCAACTGTTATATTGAGCTAGCCTGATCTAAGAATTTCTCCAGCGTCTTGTCATGTCATGTGATTGTTCCTTCTTACAAGGCTACCTCCACCATGCTGTCTGCCATGCTGTGATGTAGCCAGAGAGCCCTGTACCAGAGGCTGGCCTGATGAGTCGGTTGGTCTTGGACTTCAGACTTGAACTTTCAAAACAGTGAACTTACATGAACAACTTTCCTCTGTGCTATACCTGCCTCAGGTATTATAGCAACAGAAAATAGGCCAAGATGCCAGTGGAGTCCAGGCTTTCTTGGGTGGTTGTCACTCCCATTCTAAGGCTTTATGACTGTAGGTGCTCTTCATTAAGATGGCCTAGGCTTTGAGGGGCAGCCATTCTTATTTTTGTATCATGGTCATTTCATTATTTTTGTTAGAATAACTTTCTCATAAATTTTAATGGGTCCTTTACTTAGAAAGGAGAGAGGGGTTTTGTACTCAGTTAACAGCTTAAAGATTTTGTTTTTAATTACATGTAGGGGTGCGTGCATGGTATGTGTGTGTAGGCTGGATGTGGATATAGGTGTTATGGAGGCCAGAAGAAGGTGTTGGACCCCCAGGGCTGGAGTTGTAAGTAGTTGTGATCCACCTGCCGTGGGTGCTGGGAACTGAACTCTGGTCTTCTCCAAGAATGGCATGTAAACACGAGCCATCTCTCCATCCCACCCGCCACTCATTGATTGAACACGGGAGGGCTTTGAGGATGAAAGGGTATGGTGGGCGCTTTGGGCCTTTCCTGGGTCTTTCCAGTAAACGTGAGGAGGCAGTGAACACTCTTCAGGATGCCTACAGCTGTGTTAGGACAGCTGTGAATAGAGTGGGGAGGGCTGGGCTTTTCTAATGGGCCAAACGGTGGGGACAGTGGAGCGGCAATAAATACATGGACCTTGGTTAGATATCAAGGGTGGGAGGATTCTTGTTGAACTGACTCAGCAGGACGAGATGGCAGGTCAAAAAGTAGGCCTCACAGACAGGCATTCTCAGAGGAGCTGACTGAAGTTCAGCCTAAGAAGGGGGTCCCCACCAGCTCCTGCCTCATTCTATACAGAATATAGCATGACTATTTTGGTCAGCAAGCACTGGGACTCCTGCCAAGTGGCTGTCTTCCTTGTTGGACTGATAGTCTGGGTCTTGGATGTTTCTCTACTTTCATAGTCTTTATCACAAATGGTTTCCTAGGGAATCACTCATTCCTAACATCTTGGGAGAGAGGGTTACATGGAAATTAGGAATACAAACTTTGGACTCAGAAAGCATGGGGAGTCAGATATCGTCTCTGACACCTTTCACTTGGGGCCGAGCACTGAATAATACCTTCTTCCTGGAGAAGCTAACAAATTGTAGAGTTATTCTCCTTGATTTCCTGAAGCTAACCCAATGTATCCCTGTAGTATGTCCCACACGCACACGCACACGCACGCGCACACACATGCACGCGCACACACACGCACACTTACTAGGCTTGGTGGATTATAGAGGCAGAATCTCTGAGGCCCTCTGAGGTACCTCTTTTTCTTAGAAAAGAAATACTGGCACCTTTTTAGTAAACACTGTACTCTAAGAAACATACCCTAAATTTATTGCAATAGTGATAGCTTCAAGCCCATTGGAACCCCCATGTGTGTGTTTACATGAACTTTTTATAGTCACAAAAGAAAAGAAAATGATAAATCAAGGAGTCTTAGGGTTTCTATTGCTTTGAAGAGACACCATGACCATGGCAACCCCTAATAAAGGAAAGCATTTAATTGGGGCTGGCTTAGAGTTTCAGAGGTTTATAGTTCATTATCGTCGTGGCAGGAAGCATGGTGGCATGCAGGCAGACATGGTGGCATGCTAGAGAAGGAGCTGAGAGTTCTACATCTGGATCCACAGGCAGCAGGAAGAGAACTGGTTTGAGCTTCTGAGACCTCAAAGCTCACCCCCACAGTGACAGACTTCCTCCAACAAGGTTATACCTACTCCAACAAGGCCACACCTCCTAATAGGGCCACTCCCTATGGACCAAGATTCAAACACATGGGTCCATAGGGGTCATTCCTATTCAAACCACCACACAAGGCACTTTCAAAGCATATTGGTAGGGCCAGCAGATACAGGGGTTACATCAAGACAGAGAGATCTCTGCTATAGGTCTCAGATGCTATCTGATAATGTTCTTAGCTTTTGGGAACCCTTTAAAAATATTTATTTTTGTTTTAAATTATGCATATGCATGTATGTGTGTGTGTGTGTGTGTGTGTGTGTGCTTGTGAATGCTGGTACCTTTGAAGGCCAGAAGAAGAGGATGTTGGATCTCCTGGAACTGGAGTTAAAGATGATTATGAGGTGCCTTGTGGGTGCTGGGATCTGAACTTGGGTCCTTTGGAAGAGCAGGAAGCTCTCCTAATTACTAAGCTATCTCTCTGGCCCTGGGAACACTCTTTGATGATGTGTCTGCAGGAATATGCATATTGAGCATATTGAGGGCAACTCAGGAGTTGGTTCTCTCTTTGAAGTATGGGCTCTGGGGATTGAACTCTGGTCCTTAGGTTTGGGTGGCAAATGCCCTTACTTTCTGAGCTGCCTCACTGGCCCTGGAAGACTTTTTCTTCCTCATTAATTTATTTATTCACTTTACATCCCGATCGCCCCCTCCTCTCCTCCCACCCCCCAGCCCCTCCCGGAACACTCTTTTAATGGCATAATTACTGTAGCAGCTCCCTCCTCATTTGAGTACTTAACATAAAGTGTTAGCTACACAGCTTATCTCTTTCTTGCCAATCAAATGATTTTTTTTAAAGCTATCATCTATATTAACACTGTCAATCTTATTAATGGATGAGTCCCCCATAGCCTTTTCACCGTCTGAAGTATGTCTGAGAGCTCTCAGCAGTTTGAGAAGGAGTGTGTGTGTGTGTGTGTGTGTGTGTGTGTGTGTGTGTGTGTGTTACAATTAGGGGAAGATGGAGAGGAGAAAGTGCTATCATTTTTATAGTAACTCATAGAGGTCAACACCAAGGTCAGAGCAGCTGGAGAGATGGCTCAGCAGTTCAGATCACTAGTTGTTCTTCAGAGAACCCAACATCAATTCCCAGCACCCACATGGCAGCTCAAAAACCCCTTTAGCTTCAGTTCCAGGAGCTCTGACCCCCTCCTCTGGCCTCCAAGGGCTCCTGCATGCACATGGTATGTAGACACACATGCAGCAAAACGTTCACACAGATAAATCAATAAGTCTTAAAGCAAGAAGACAGGATGTTTAGCAGGTTGTGGGGAGTACACATTGTCTCTCAACTGCTTGCCTTCCGGAAAGCGACAGAGGTCATTGTGACCTAGGTGACGCCAGGTGTCTCGGAGCATGCACACTCCTAGCACATCTCATCCCTAACTTCACTTCCAGGGCTAATCACACAAGAGGGCCGCTGTCAACATCGGGTCATGGAGTCGGGATCTCTTTGTTTGAGATGTCCTCCTAAGGGGCTTGGGAGGAGGTCCCTAGCAATGGTGCTGATTCTTAGTGATGTGGCAGTTAAGGCAGAATTAAGAGCATTTAGAGGAGAAAGTTTGCTCATTGTTAGGCTTCTTCAGAGAAACTGAAGCAATATACACATCCACATTGAACTAAGACCTGCATAGATATGCACATGCATATGCTATACAGAGAAACAGACAGAGAGGCAACGAGATTCTCAGGGGTTGGCTCATGTGATAAGGGAGAGCTGGGAGGCCCAGAGGTCTGCAGTTGGCCTACTGGAAGCCGAGGAGGGCAGTATCTGTAACAGCTGACAGGCTTAAGACTCAGGCAATAAAGAGCCAATGTCTGGGTGAGGCTAGAAGTGGTTCTTCTTGGACCTTCCATTGGCTCTTGAGTTGAATGAATGAATGAATGAACATCTAGAAGAAATATCCAATCAACCTCGGACCTTCATGTGCACTCATGTACAGGCAACATCTCAGCCACATGTATGTGCATGCATGCATCACACACACACACACACACACACACACACACGAAACAAAGGAACCAAGTAACTATATTAACAACTTTCAAACATTTTTACAAACTAACATAATCATGATTGTCAGTTGGTCCTGATGTTGGAAAAACATGGGCTCAGGGATTAAATTCCCAGTTCAAGCATGTACAAGACCTACAAGATGACAACTGAATATAGAACCCCTTGCAACTGGCCAGATTCCATTGTAAGTTGCCTTGCTGTCTATTATTAAAGTGAGAACGGTTATTGGGACAGAATGGGATCCAGAAGTTGGGGTGAACATAGAACCCTACATTCTGATGCTTTCTTTGCCAATGACAGAAGTCATTTTTTACCCTCAGTGGATTTGACCCCTTTGCTCAAGTGGAAATGGCCTCTTTTCTCTCAACAATGCAGGGTTTTACATCTTGGAGATTAACCTGTGTTGCCCAAAGAAATTGTCATGGTCTCTACTGAAGCAGTTACTGGCAATCCTGATTCTCTCAGGTGCCACCACATAAACCCTCTTTGCTGCTAACCACTGGACTCAAATCTCAGCAGGCCCTGAAACTGAGATACAAGGTGTGTCTTAGAGTTTTACTGGTGAACAGACACCATGACCAAGGCAGCTCTTAAAAGGACAGCATTTAATTGGGACTGGCTTACAGGTTCAGAGGTTCAGTCCATTATCATCAAGGTGGGAACATGGCAGCATCCAGGCAGGCATGGTGCAGGAGGAGCTGAGAGTTCTACATCTTCATCTGAAGGCTGCTAGCAGAATACTGGCTTCCAGGCGGCTAGGACGAGGGTCTTAAAGCCCACACCCACAGTGACACACCTGCTCCAACAAGGCCATACCTTCTAATAGTGCCACTCCCTGGGCTAAGCAGACACAAACCATCAGAAGGTGTTTCTAAAATCCCTTCCTTTGGTGTGATATAAACAATGCCTACCCACTCCTCTTCTGATCCCCATAAACCAGTATGAAATACCACCAAAGTTTTGCTCTGGGGGACTAGTGAGTTTATTAAGCTTATTTACAGGGTTGTGGGTGAGGGGACAGACAGGAGCATGAGAGACCCTACAGCAGCCACAATGGAAGGTCTGTCCCCAGCATGCATGATGATTCTCCCATAGCTGTGTGGGTGGGGTCTCTTTACCTCATCCTTTAGCCCCTTCCCAGAGACCGGGCGATGATGTATACAATTAGGGAAGAACTGCACACAGCTGGTTGGGAGGGGTGGCTGGCTTTATATAACCCTCCCTGTACCTGTCTCGGCAAGCCTAACTGATGACCTTTGGTGAGCAGGCTGAGCCACACTCCTAAGGATGGCTGCAGTTTGGCTCAGAGGATAGTCTCATGCCACACAAGGTTTAACCTGTGACTGTAGATCATCCACAGTGTTCCAAGAGCTATGGGGTTCTGTAATTTACACAGGCAGAAGAAACCCTGAGAACTTGTGTAAGAGCAGACTCCCAGGGTGTGGGATGATGGAGTGATGGAGAGAGGAAGATTAAGTTGGATCAGGTTGGGCTTGATGGTGTGGGTTTAGTAAGTTGAAAGGTCCTCATTTCATGTTGCGGCTGAGAGAGCTGGAAGGGGCTCTGGCTTGTTTGGCTGAAGGGTTCACCCCAGCAGATGGGAAGTGACAGATGTATGTTGATTTAGTGTGGAGGAAGGGGATCAGAGGCCTAGGGAGACCTGGGTGTAAGAGCAGGCTTGGACTGGCTCACTCACACTGGAACTGTCTAAAAAGACTGATCTTTTATAAAGACTGTGAGAAATAAGTTTGTGAGGGAGTCCCACATCCCTAAAAAGGCTAGTGATGGCTCTCATCTGAGGATCAGGCTTCAGACCAGGAGCTGCAGGCTGTGGCTTCAAAACTCCTAAGTGGTGGGAGTTACTGGCTCCTGGGATGGCAGGGGCCAGGTGGCTGCCAGAACCACACCATGTAGCCCAGACTGTCATCACAGATGCAGTGGGTTAGAAGATGTTGAGTTCATTTCAGACAAGCTGAGTTTAGAAAGCCATGTAATATTTTGCTAGAAAGATCCAGAAAGTAACCGGATATCCCAAGGGCTCAGAACAAAGGCCAGACTTGAAGACCCACTCTTGAGCATAGCTGGTGTAGACTCATCTATATGAAAACAAACACTAGCTTGGCATTTGGTGACTGAATTCACTTAGAGAAAAGAACACATGGAAACCTGGGACCCAGGACAGAGCCCGAGAGGGTGATTTAGTGAACAGAGGAAGATAATCCTCTTCCTCTGCTCTCCGAGAGAGAGGGACAACTGGTGTCAACAGTGATTTTCAGTCTCTAGGGAGCTCATAAATCACCTAGACGTCTGTTAGAATACAGATTGGGGGTGGGGGAGCTGGGGTGGGTTGCTTGAGCCCACGCATGTGCCTATGAAGGCCAGAGATTTGATGCTGAGTTTGTCTCTCACTGAATCTGGAGCTCACTTGCTTCCTCTGGACAGGCTGGCCCATGAGCCCCTAGGATGCTCTCTCTGCTTCTTAGCACTGGGTTTCAGGCTTCCCCTGCTCCCATGTTTAGTTGTCATGTGGGTGCTGGGGTTTGGAACTCAGGGCCTAATCCTGCCCAGTAAGCACTTTAACTGCTGAGCCACGGTCCCCACTCACCTTCTGCCTCCCCCGCCACCCCTCACTCTTTTGAGACAAGGTCTTTCTATGTAGCCCTGGTGACTTCAGACTCAGGGGTGATCCTTCTGTCGCTGCCTCATAAGTGCTGGGATTCCAGGGCCACCACACCCAGTTCTAGATCAGAGATCCAGTCCTAGCCACCAACATTTGGATTTCTAAATTTAAGATGATTTTGGAGCTGCTGCTAGTCCTCAGTCCACGCTCAGGTAGCGTGGGAAGGGCCTTCAAGAACAGGGCATCCTAGGGCATCTGGGGATGGGGATGGTGAAGGAAGCAGTGGTGATAGGAGATGTAGAACACCCCACAGGGAGGACGGATAATTAACGGAGGAAATTCATGCCAGAGTATAATAGGAGTGGACCAAAGAGGAAGAGAAGTCAGAGATGGCATGGTCAAAAATGTTTAGAGGCTATAAGGGCCATCTTCAAAACCCGAGGTCCCTTTGGAGATGTTTTCATGGCTCTTCCTCCTTTATTGTTTTTTAAAGAGCTCCTCAGTCTTTGGAGTGACTGTTTATCTTCCTGGCCCTCCCTCTGCGCCTAGGAGCTTTTGTCTCGATCGATGTCCTCAGAGCCCCGTGACTTCTGTGTACAGATCCGCAGAGATGACTCGCTTCAGATGAATAAGTGGGGATGAATAGATCCAAGCCAACACGAGGCATTTCAAGGATAAAGGGGAAAATTCAGATGTTTGATCATTATTGCTAAAAACCATGTTGCTGCCCGCTTCCTGTTAGCAATGCTGTCTGCTGTTAGACAGCTCCCCCGGGGTGTCACTCTCTGGCAGAGCAATCATAGCAAAGCACAAAGACACAGCTTTCTCTCCTCTGCTCACCAAAGTCTGCTCCCTCATAGCTGCAGAACCCTCTGACAAACAAGAGAAGCTTCAAAAACCACTTTGTGTCCTTACAGAGTAAAAACAACCCTGAGAATAGATGAGCGGCTGAATGTCAGTGTTCCATACACTCCTGAGTTCAAGACAATAGAAACCTCTAGAGGGCTTGTAAGAGCAAGCACTATGCATTCAATAAGTACTGCTGAGGGTCTAGGCTGTGGGAACCCTCAGGACTCTTGGGACTGACTTGGATCCTATGGCTGGGAAATATCTTGTTGTTGCTTAAGCCGCCCTGCAGAGGGGGCTTGGACTCAAGACCACAAGAGACTTCTTGTTTCTTTCTCCAGGAACTGAGCTTTTCCCTTGGACAGGTATCTGGAGACTGCTTGACCTGACCCTGCACGAAGAGAGACGTGCATGTGACCGACCTATGGGCAGGTACCTTCCCAAGAGGAATTCAAAGGGTCCTGGGCCCCAACTGTGATGTGACTATGTACCAAGTATTGTCAGTTCCAGAGATGATAGTGTGCTCCTGTGAGCAACAGGAGTCACTTGGCCAGTGTGACCCTCAATTTTCAGGTACTGTGATGAAATGCCTGATATAATTAGCTTAGAAGGAGGGAATTTTTATTTTGGTTCACAGTTTTTACAGTTCTAGCCCATGACCAGGTAGAATTATATCGCTTAGGCCTCTGGAGGGCATTGTAAGGAGCAAACTGCCCACCTCATGACTAAACAGCCAAAGAGGGAGGAAGGGACCAGGACCATATAGCTCACTTCACGGGCATAACCCCAGTGACTTAAGGACCACCCACAAGCACACTCTTGTCTTTCAAGGTTTATTTTTATTTTTATTATGTGTATGTGTCTGAATGCCATGTGTGCATGGATGCCCTTGGAGACCAAAAGAGGGTTTTGGAAATGCTAAAAATGGAGTTACAGCTGATTGTGAGCAGCCCTATGTAGGGGCTGGGAACTAAATTCGAGTCTTTTGGAGAAGCAGTAAGCAGTCTGCCACTTCTCCAGTTCCAAGATCTCTTAATAAAGGTTCATAGTACCAGTCAGGCGGTGGTGGCGCATGCCTTTAATCCCAATGAGTTCTAGACCAGCCTGGTCTTACAGAGAAAGTCCCAGGGCTACACACAGAGAAACCCTGTCTTGAAAAAGGGAAAAAAAATTTTTTTTTCATAGTACCTCTGAGTAGTTCTACTCTAAACCGCAACATGGCAGAGGCAGAGTGAAGAGCAGGCGTTACAGAGAAAAGAAAGTGTATAGATTCCCCAATGACAGCAAGCAAGGGAAGGGGAAAGAACATGGCATCTCTGTATTCTTCGGAGGGTAGATTTTTATTTTTTTTTTTAAGGGTCGGATCTCTTAACCCAGGGCTTTAAAAATATATTTTTTTAAAAAAGTATGTGTATGGGTGTTTTGGCTGCATGTATGTCTATGCACCCACTGAAACCAGAAGTCACTGGATCTCCTGGGACTTGAGTTACAGAAGGAAATTGTGAGCCACCATGTGGGAGCAGGTTCTCTGGAAGAGTGTCGGAACTGTCTCTCTGGGAACTGTCTCTCTGGCCCCTCACCCCAGGGCTTTTCTCTTGGGATCGCCTCCTGTAATGGTACCGGAAGTTGGAAGTAACAGAGGTTCAGACAGAGGCAGGAACTTTCACACACACTCTCTGTCTCATTGCCTCTCTGCATATGCCAGCTGCAGCTTCTTCTAATATCTACCTGGGACCTGCTGTGGCCATTCCAGCGTTGCTCCCTGAGTTTCTGTAAGGGAACAGAGGCACACAATGATTACATTGATGACAGCACCGGGCTAAGTTCAACCAAGGGTTCATTTTCTGCACCAGTAATCAAGAATATCCAGCTGTGTTTCCTGGGAGCCAGATTGTAGCATAAATTTCTCCAGTAACACCATAGCAGCAATGAAAACTGTCCTGGGTTAGACTCTACACCTGCTGTTCTATTCCAAAAGACAACTTAGTTCTTGCCTCCAGAGTCCTTAGGTCTAAAGAGATAAGATGAAAATCAATCCTAACAACCCAACTGGGGCATTTTATAATAAGATTAAAAACATTTACAGCAGTGAAGAGACTGCAGCACTAATTCCCTTTTTAGGTTTTGAAGAGCTAGCTAGCTATATGCTTCACACTTTGGTGGCTGGAGTGATGGCTCAGTGCTTTTGCAGAGGACCAGGGTTTGATTCCCAGCACATACTTGGTGGCCTACAACCGCTATAACTCTAGTTCTAGTGTGCCCAACGCCCTCTTCTGACCTCCCCAGGCATGGCATGTGTGTGAATCACATACGTACATGAAGGAACTCATGCACATAGTTTTTTAAAAAAAAGAGTGACTGGATTGGAGACATAGCTCGGTGGTAGAACTCTTGCTTAGCATGTGCTCCGTTCTAGGTTCGATTCCCCAGACCCACCGTAAACAACAAACAAAGAAAGTATGTGTGTGTGAGGGCATCAGATCCCCTGGAACTGGAGTTGCAGACAGGTGTGTAAGCTGCCATGTGGGTGCTGCGAATTGAATCAGGAATTGAAGAGCAACCAGTGCTCTTAAGCACCGAGCCATCTCTCCAGCAGAGTACTGACATAAAAACACAAAGACCAGTAGAACAAAACAAGATGCAGAAGTAAATCCACATATTTACAGACAACTAAACCAAAATAATGAGCTCACACAGTGAGGAAGGACATCTATCATGACGGGCAGAGACTGACATCCACCTCTAAAAAACAAAAACCAAACAAACAAAAAGGTTATTCAAATGCAGTAAGACTTAAATATAAGACTTTGATGTTTAGTACTAGTAGAAGAAATACAGTCTTCTTGACATTGGCTTCGGAATTTAAGTTTGGGATATGACCCAAATTATATAAGACAACACACACACACACACACACACACACACACACACACACACACACATACACGATTGTATTAGATTTAAAAAGTTGCCACACAGCAAAAGACGTGACCAACTGAATGAAGAGGTAAGTCATGGCAATAGAAGCAAACTCTATAAGGAACATAATGACATGGGAAAAAATCTTTTTAAAAAGGCAACAAGCTAGACACATGGCACGAACCTTTAGTCCTAGCACTGGGGAGACAGAAGCAGGTGGATGTCTGTGAGTTCAAGGCCAACCACGTCTGCGTAGCAATTTCCAGGACAGCCAGAACTATATACTGAGATCCTTTCTCACAAAAAATAAAATAACAATAATAAATGAATGTTTAAAAAGAAAAATAGCTGTAGGCAATATATTCGTAGTATATTTTGAATCCAGGTAACGTAAAGCCTCCGGCTCCCCCTCACCCCCCAGATTGAGTTATTTATTTAGGGTCTTGTGGTTCCCTATGAATTTTAGGATTGCTTTTTTCTGTGAAAACTGTCATTGGCATTTTGATAGGGGTTTAAAGGTCTGTTTAGTATGGGCGTTTCAACAATAGTCATTGATCCCACCAGCACCGAAAATCTTTCTGTGCCATCTCCATCAAATGTATAGTCTTTGGAAGGCAGCGTGGTCTGTCTCAATGGATAGGGGAAGCTTTCACGGGAGACAGGAAGTGCTGGTTTTTCTTTGTTGATACAAAGCACATTAATGCTCACACACACACACACACACACACACACACACACACACACACGTGCGCACGGGAAAGAGATACTATTATACATTGAAACATAATCTTCTGCCTTTAAATGTAAATATTTCCCCATGAATTCCTCTCTTTGCCCTGTGCCCTTCCATCCCTCCCTTCTTTCCTTCCTTCCTTCCTTCCTTCCTTCCTTCCTTCCTTCCTTCCTTCCTTCCTTCCTTCCTCCCTTCCTCTTTTAATTTCTGGTGGTGTGTGGGTGAGAATCCAGAGCCCTAAGCATCCTAGGTAATTGCTGTACCACTGAGCCACACCCCAGGCTGTAGCATGCATTTCTTAAGCACAGTGACATTCTTGTACCTAACCACAGGAAATTCAAACTGCTGTAATGCTATTAAATAACGGAGTCTGTTCTCAAATGTCACCATTGTGCCAGTCATACATGTGTAACGTTTTCGCCAGTCTGATCCAGTTCAAGTTCACCCATGGCACTGGTCACCTTTGACTTCACACCCTTACCCTCCCTCAGGTCTCTCTCCCCCTCTGCCTCCTCCTTCCCTTCTTTTCCTGCATCCCCTCCCCCACCCCCTTCCCTCCTTCTCCTGCTTTCCCTCCCTGTCCTCTCTAGGACATTGGCATTCTGGGAATGTAGGTCAGTTTGGGAAAATGTTCAACTTGGGTTTGTTATTGTTTCCTTATGGCTGGATTGCATAATGCTTTTTATTTTTAATCTTGTCTTTTGAAGTAATTTTAAACTTAACAAAAGTTTTCAGGGTTATATAGCACTTTGTTATTTTTTTGTAAGTTTGAAGGTACTCTTAGCCAGATTTACCAGTTTTTGACACTTTGACTATATCCAAATTCATTTTCATTCATTTTTTCTCTCTCCAGTCCCCCTCTCTCTTCTATCCCTCTCCTCTTTCTCTCTCCCCCCTTCCCCATAACTCCCCCCACCACCTCTCATTCAAGTTTTTGTGTTTGAACAATTGAGTGTTAGAGAGTTACCTTTAAGTCACAATTCTGGGGAAGATTTTGTGGACAGAAGCTGACCCCAGAGGGTCAGCATGTGCAGACAGGAAGCCATTGCAGACAGGAAGTTCCCTGTGGGGAGCTCAGAGTTTGCACTAACTAGACTCAGGAAGATGAAGCGGGCTGTGGTACATGCCTGTGACCCCAGCACTTGGGGGGAGGTGGAGGCAGGAGGATCCTCTGGTGAGAAGCAAGTTTGAGGCCAGCCAGCACTGTGCAGACTTGGGGAATGGGAGAAGGAAAACAAAACAAGATGCAAATGAGTCACACAGAGGAGAAAACACAAGGTAGGAAGTTTTCATGAGATGGGGGTGTTGAGACCTCGTGTAGTTCCGAAGAGGAAGATGAGCCATGTGGTAGAAATCCTGGCCTACCAACTTGTGAATGCTGGAGCAGGGGGTTCCAGGGGGATGCTTTTGATTCCCTTTTGTGTGCTACCCATTTTGTGTATGATGCTTTATTTAATTCTCACAAAACCTCAAGCAACAGCAGTGAGTTACTTGGCCAGGAATAGTCATAATAAGTTTGTGACATCATTACATGCAGACCCACTCTGAAATCCAGTGGGGTAAGAAGCAGTGACATTAGTTTGTAGAAGCATCCTTGTCAGATTCCAATAGCCAATTGGATGTGGTGGATGAAGACCACAGGAACGTAACAGCCCATGTTTCCACCTTGGGCTGCAGCCTGGGTGGTGACTGTTATTTGAGGTTGTGGTACCTGGAGGAGGGAAAGACCTGGGCAGGTGGAGAGAGAAGGATTTCGTTTGTGATCTCTGTACAGTTGATTTGAACAACTGATTTGTGCTGAACAGGACAAAATACTTAGTGGGCACTATGGCTCAAGAGCTCTGAGGAAGGGTCGAGAAAAGACAGATTTGACTAATGGTATCATAGTTATGTTCACCTCTCCAGGGCAAAATGTGGGGATGGCTCAGTGGAAGTGGGAGGCCAGGCATGGTGACACACCTGTAGTCCCAGCACTTGAGAGACCGAGGCGGGAGGCATGACCCTGAGGACATCCTTGGCTATTGTATAGTGAACTCTTTTCTCAGGTCTGGGATTGCCATGTAGACCAGGCTGGCCTCAACCTCAGAGATCCTCTGCCCATGTGTGTGTCCCGTTGTACCTGCTTATGGATGCTTTTATTCCTTGACTCCACACTGACCCCGCTGTCAACTCGGCTCTCATTCCCTTTCTCTTAAATTGTAAAAACTACAGATCTTATGTGTGTGGGTGTTCTGCTGCATGCTCAGAGAGGCCAGAATGGGACATGGGGTCCCCTGGAGCTGGAGTTACAGATGGTCGTGAGCCACCACGTGGGCTCTGGGAGTGGAACCTGAGTCCTCTGCAAGAGCAGTCAGTAGTTCTCTTAACCACTGAGCCATCTCTCCTCCATTCCCCCTTTCCCTTGATTTTTCTCCCAAGTCCCTCACACACAGCATGTGTACTTGTGGCAGATATTAATGAAGATGTGGGCGATTTTATATCCTTAGCACCACGAAGAACATGAAGTCCAAAAATAGATGTTGCTATTTTGAACAGCCGTCCCTGGGATTCTTCCCCAAACTGCAGCCTCTCCCTCGCTGTTATCCCAGTTCCGTCTCACTCCACCTCCAGGATCCATCCCTTTTATCCATCTCCCTTTCAGTTTTCGTTCTAAGCCATGGTCTCTCTCTCCATCCGTACACCAAGCACTGTACCATGGTAGTTCCCTAAACAGACATCTTTGTTTCCCTCCATGGAACTCTGGCACTGGCCCTAATACCGTTATTTTTATTCTAGTACTTATGCATAACTGTAAAGGTGGAAGGGCAGTCTTTAAAAGAGATCACATCTGCTGCCTTCTATTTTCCTCGTGAAGCATACAGAGGTTTGTTTCTCTGCGGAGCTAAATTTGGGCCTGGTGATGATGTCACAGCTGGGGTCAGAGAGCCAGTCAACAGAAATGTACCAGATTTCTAAAACTTCACAAGATGCCATGTTTACACGAACTGACTCCTCTCACAAAGCCTGCAAACGCATGGAACTGATTCGCTGCCGGAGATGGAAGATTTCGTTTACTGAGCACAAAGGTCAACAGGAGAAATTGAAGCAAGGGAAGACAAAGGAGTCAGATTAAGCAAACTGAAGCCTGGGTAATGGAAATGAGCCCCCTCTGATCCCTTCTTCTCCTCCAGCACAGGCACAGAGCATGCCAGGAGCTTCTGCTGGCAACAATGCTGGGGATAAAGGAGCTTCAATGATTTCCCATGGCTCCCTAACAGATTGCCCCAAACCAGGGGTTTAAAATGCACGTGTGTATTATCTCACACTTTTAGAAGGTTAAGGACTCAGGAATGATGTGGTTTGGGTCTCTGATGAGGCCTATGGCATCTACAGGCTGTACTTGGGCTGGGCCATCGAGGGAGCCTTGATTGCTCTCCACAAAGGTCTCTCTGTGGCATGCTTTTGGCCTCAAGGTAAGATCTTTTTGTTTTCTTAAAACATTTTAGATTTTGTGTCGAGTGTGTGTGCCATTGTGTGCGTGTAGATCGGAAGACAACTCTTGGGAGTTGGCTATCTACTTCTACTGTGTGGGTCCTGGAGATTGACCTCAAGTCATCAGGCCTGGGCAAGGTACCTTTACTTGCTGAGTTATCATTCCAGCCCCGATGGTGAGGTTTTATGAACTGAGTGATACAAGGAAGAACAGTCAAGGGGGGATGGTGGACCATCATCATAAAAAAAAACCAGGGTCTCTCTGTGTAGCCCTGGCTGTCCCGGAACTCACTCTGTAGACCAGGCTGGCCTTGAATTCAGAGATCCACTGCCTCTGCCTCCCGAGTGCTGGGTTAAAGGCTTGTACCACCGCCTGACTAACATACCACCACTTTTGACTGCTGTTCTATTAGTCATACCAAGAATCCTTGGTTTCAGTGTAGAGGGGACTACACTAGAGTGCAAATGGCAGTGTGCGGTGGTCCCTGAGGGCTATAGGAGTCTAGCTACTGGAGGAGTGTTTCCAGAAGTGTATGCCATTTGTGTTTGCGCATGTGTGTTATGTGCCCTGCATACCTTAAGTGCCAAGGAGAGGTGTAATTGGGCAGACTAGTAGTTTCATACTCCTAGACTTTATAGATTAATGTGTTAAAAACTGAGTGGTGCGTACCAAAACAGGAATGCTTTAGCATTTTGTCCAGTAAGGAAGAAACAGTTGCTATTGACCGGCAGTGTCATTCCATGAAAGCACAATTTAACATTAAAGAGAAAGGACATAATCTCAGCATAATCTTAGAAGGAAAGACAGCCTCTCAATCAGATATACCACTTTATTTAAAACCTACCAAAGTAAGGGGCTGGAGAGAGGTGGCTCAGTG
The DNA here is from genome assembly GCA_028551405.1 of Uromys caudimaculatus. NCBI lineage: Eukaryota > Metazoa > Chordata > Mammalia > Rodentia > Muridae > Uromys > Uromys caudimaculatus. The sequence continues at coordinate 53,588,483 of CM052708.1, forward strand.
GATAATAGTACTTGTTGCTCTTAAAGAGGACCCAGATTCAGTCCCCAGAACCCACAGCAGCTGGCAACCATCTACAGCTTCGGCTCTGGGGGATCTGCTGCCCTCTTCTGGCTTCCATGTGAATTGCACCCATGTGGTGCACATATATAATCAGACACATGAAAATAAAAATTTTAAGAAAAGCGATATTAACTTGTCCTTGCCTGTCTCCTGTATCTGTGAGTGAGGAACACGCCATCCTATCTTGGTCCACAAACTGCCATTGTGAACTACCCATGAGTGAGACGACTGAGGATCATGTGATAAAAAGTGACACCAAAAAACCCCCTTGAGGCGCTTGGTGTATAGACATAGCAAGAAACATAGACCCATGACCTGGAAGCAGTAACTAAACATGAAATAAAAAAAAAGATATCTCACTGTTGCAGCATATTTACCTTTCCCGATACTGTGAGAAAACACTCTGGTAAAAGCACCTTAATGGTAAAAAGACTTCAGCCCACAGTTCAAGGTACAGAAAAGTCCAGGAAGTGGAAGCATGAAGCAGCCGATGTTGTATCCACAGTCAGGAAACAGGAGCAATGCATGCCTGCATGCCTCTGCTCAGGGAATTGTCCTGCTCACATTAAGATGAGTCTTCCTGTAGCAGTCAATGTAATGAAGATAACCATTCACAGACACACTCAGATGCTCATTCTCCAGGTGATTCTAGAGTCTGTCAAATTGACAACATGCAGCATCACCACCATTTTATATATATATAAAATATATGATATGTATCACACACACATAAATTACATATGAACAATACAGGTGCATGTGTGGCTTTTAACAGTTTCCATATGTACTGTATATATCATGAAATTGATGTATTTCTACCTGTATTGCATCATTTCTGTCAAGGTTTTTGTTTCTGAGTGGTCACGGCATCACCTTAGCGATAAGCTCTCAATAACGTGATGTAATTATGCATGTCTATAACATGTAATTATGCATGTTGAGAACATTCTGTGTTGGAGAACATTCTCTTTTAGAGATGAACTTTGGGTAATTATATTTTTGTTCCTCAAACTAATGAATTTGTAAAACTATCGTTACATATGGTCCAGAGGTAGCCATGAAAATGTGACCATATTTCTGGCTGATGGTTTCAGTTGAGAGAGGGATGGTGATTATTTCATTCTAATGGTTACTTGGCTCCTATGTCGTCATGTTACCACCACAGAGATTGAGAATTAATATTAGTAGTATTAAAGAAAATAGACATTTTCTCTAATCTTGCTGGAAGCCTTTATGAAGGTTTAAAACCTTCATATTTTTCCTTCTTTTTGAAATTCTGGGTAGTAGAAACTATTGAAGCTCCAGATGTTAACAAGTGGCTCATCTTTTGGACATGTACAGTGTGGTTACTCTTGGAAATTGCACATTAAACTTCAATTTTATAGCCACATTGGTTAAGAAAGTCATTGACATGGCTGCAGAGATGCCCAATGGTTAAGAGTACCTGCAACTCTTGCAGAGGACCTGAGTTCGATTTCCATCACCCATATGAGGTGGCTCACAACCACCTGTAACTCCAACTCCAGAGATCCTATACCCTTCTTCTGGCATCCGTGGGCATCTGCACACAGGTGTCATATGCTCACATACATTTATACACATAATATTAACTAAATTTGTTGATATATGTATTTGCTTGTTAGGGACAAGGTTTCATGCTGGCCTCAAATTTGAAAATGAAGCTGGGGATAGCCTTGAATTTCTGATCCTCCTACTTCTACTCTCAAGTGCTGGGATTACAGGCATTTGCCACCAGGCCCAACTTCATTAATGTTCCTTAAGAAGCTCTTTGTTGGAGCAATTAGTCCTAAATGGGATGTCTTCATTAAACCGTCCCCTCACGGCTCAGGAAGCTATGAAGAAGACGAGGCAGGAAGATTGTAAGAGCCAGAGGGGATGGAAGGCACCAAGGAGTCGGTCCTCCAAAAAGCAGGGCTGATGGCCATACAAACCCTCAAGGATTGTATAGTAGCATGCATAGGGCCTGCAGAGGTCCCAACAAGCTCCCACCCCTAACCAAGAGTGCAACTGATATTCATTTGTAAAGGAAAACTTAGTTTTCTTCAGTGGATTCTCACTGAGTAAATCAACCACACTTCAGTGTAGACAGCATGTAGATGGCTAACACAAAATGAACTCAGTGGAGTTTTGTAGACTTTTGGTCTCAGATCGCTTTGTTTGGACATGTTTTCTCTTATTGATCTTGTATATTTTTTTTCTGTGTGTTTGTGCACCTTCATGTGTGAGCATGTGTGCCCACATGTGTGACTTTTGCTTCCTTTTTGTCACTGTTTGTTAAAGAGAGAATGTGGAGTTGGGTAGGTAGGCAGGATCTGGCAGGAGTTGGGAGAGGGGAAAAGTGTGATCAGAAAATATTGTGTGAAAAAAAATTAATTAAGAAACAAAACAAAACCTCTGTAACTGTTTGCCAACTGGAAGACCTTTTCTGCGTAAGATGGTTTGTAGAAGAAAGGCATCAAGCAGTTGACTTTTTAAGTCTGTGGGTGACTTCCTGGTGTAAGGACAGGTTTGGGGATGCGTGCAAATGTGACACTGGAGTGCCACCCTGCCTAATTTTACTTTTCTCTGGTTATGGTTCTCACTACACTAAGTCCTTCAAACAGACTGCTTTATCTGAAGAGCTTTGCTACTTAATGATTTAATTTAGGATGAGTTTTGGTGTCTTTGTGTTTGTTTTAGGGGGAAGGCTATCATCAAAGCTCCCAGGGTCAAGCTTAGAAAATGGCAGTGGCATTTTGATATCTATTCGCTGATGTGAATTTTTTTCCTTTTTTTGAGATGCTGGGGATGAAACTCGGAGCCTTGCCTATGTTGGACAACCTGTTTACCGCTGAGCTACAGGTCCAACCCTACTGCTGTGACTGTTATTTAATTCAGGTTGGATGTCTTAATGCAGTTAAGACTTGAATTAGGCTAAGGGTCCTGGAAGGAAGCTAGTGCAAAATTTACTTTTCATATTCACAAGGCAATTCTGTGACATGGTGTTAATGACTTAACAGAATAGTGCTTTTGTTTGGTGTGTGTGTGTGTGTACGTGCGTGTGTGTTTTGTGCTGAGGACAAAACCCAGGGCCTCCTACTTCCCTTGGCAAAGTATTTGACTAGCCATGCCCCACCCTAATCTACAAATAGGTTTGTTTTTGTCTTTTAACAATAAAATGTGCTTTGGCTTGAAGTTGATATTAACTTGATGTTCTTGCCATAAATTATCTGCTCACCACTCCAAATGTTCTACCAATTTTGGCAGATAAAAGCCAGCCACTTTAAAAAGGTAGCATCAAAGCTTGGACTTTGGGAGGGAGCCATTTAGCAGTGTAGTGAGTGGAGCTGGGAGACCAACCTTCTCACTCTTTGGCGCTGACAGTCCGGGGAAGAGAAGAGTCACCTTGGAGCCCTAATCTAGAAATTGTCATGCATTGTTCTAATTATAAGCCACAAAATCGCCCAGTCACTTATGTATAGAAAAGATCTGCAAGGGCGGCTTTCAGCATTTTTTTTTTTTTAAATCTGAATATTGCAGAGAACCAGTGCTTTTCTGACTTAACCTCACTTACAACTCCCGAAGCTTACTTTTTGAAGGTTGACGGGGTCACTGATGGCATCTTTGTTGAGTGGCTTGTGGGTCTAGCAGCTGTCCTTGGGGGAAGTGACTGCAGACACCTCCTTCCCTAAAACTTTTGAGATCTTCTGGTATCAATTTCTCATCTATGGGACTGACATCCAGGATTCTCTTGGGTAGTCACCATTTGGGGAAGAATAAGTCACCAGCAGGGACTTCTCCCTAAGAGAACATTTTTGATGCTCTGTAAATACTTTTCCTGGTGAAAGAACACAGCTTTTGTGGCTTAAAATTTTTTTTTTTTTATTTTTAGGCTTATTTTATGTGTATGAGTGTTTTTTGTCTGTGTGCGTGTGTATGCATCATGAGTTTGTCTGCTGCCCAGGGAGGTGAGAAGAGGGCACTGGATCTTCTGTAACTGGAATTATGGACGGCTGTGAGCAGACATGTGGGTGCTGGGAAATGAACCCAGGTCCTTTGCAAGAGGCATCCCTCTGGCATCTAGGTTTTGTTTTGGTTTTTGGTTTTTCAAGACAGGGTTTCTCTGTGTAGTCTTGGGCATCTTGAAACTTGCTACGTAGACCAGGCTGGCCTTGAATTCATAGATACCCACCTGTCTCTGCCTCCAGAAAGCTGGGATTAAAGGCATGCATCACCATCCAGTCCCTGGCATCCAATTTTTGTTTCAGAAGCTTGTGCTATATTTTGGGCCTTTTACATTTCTCTAACCTAAACTGTCAGTCCCTTGTGAAGGAAAGAGGGTTTACCAACTTCTCCGCCAGGCTTTCTTAAACTTTCTTCACTTGAACTTACTTAACAAACCAGACAACTTAGCCTGGTCCACAGATGCAGGCACAGTTCAGCTTGTATGCATTAGCCGCCTTCTTCATCACTAAGATGTCATGCGTCTTAGAGGGTCCAATACCTAGCATGACCACTTACCAGGTATGAGATGTGAACGCATAAGTTAACCTTTCTGGGTTTCTGTTTCCTCATCTGGGAAGCCATGACACCTGGGACAGATAGAGGGTCCTGGAACTGAAGGAACTGAATGTTGTCGGCCTCAGAGGCTCTTCCTTCCACCTCTCATGGGGCTTTCCTTCCCCCTAAGTTGTTGGCTCTATTCTGCTTTCTGCAGACCAGCTTTCTTGGTGAACCACTGTACATGGGTCTAGAAATACCCCCAAGTCTACTTAAGCTATTAGCAGAGCAGTCCCTGTTGTGTGACTATATCCCAGCATGCTGCCACCACATTTCTAAGCCAGAGCAGGTGAGGCTGTGCAGTATGGTGGTCTTTATCCTGGATTGCTGGAATAGGCTGATAACTGAAGCTCTAGGCTAACCATATGCCAGCACCCCAATCATGTATTAAAAATCTTTTCATTCAGGGCTAGAGAGGTTGCTCAGTGGTTAAGAGCACTGACTATTCTTCCAGAGGTCCTGAGTTCAATTCCCAGCAACATGGTGGCTCACAACCATCTGTAATGAGATCCGATGCCCTCTTCTGGTAGTCTAAAGACAGTGATGTACTCACATAAAATAAATAAATCACTATTTTTCTAAAAAATCTTTTCATTCAAAGGTGATGTATGTTGGTAAAAGGGTACATGTGGTAAGTGACTAGCTGGATGAATTTTGACAAATCGAACACACATATGCCCGGAGGACAGCCTAAAAACCCAAACCATGGCTGCCTGCTACTCCGTCTCCACTCTGAATGAATGGATTAGCTTTTGCATGATTTATACTTCAGTTCGGGAATCATATATTTTATGCTTATTTTGTCCCGGGGTCCTTTTTCTTTTCTTCTTTTAAAAATCAACCTTTACTTCATGTATATGAGTGTTTCACCTGCATATATATTTTTGATCTGTTTGTGCCTAGTGTCTGGGGAGGGGGTCAGAAGGGTGGGGAATCCTTTGGAAGTGCAGTTACACGGGGATGGTTGTAACTCCCCATATAGGTGCTGGGAGCAGAATCCAGGTCCTCTGCGAGAGCTGCTGAGTCATCTCTCCAGCCCCAGTTCTTTTCCTTAGCAATGTGTCAATCCGAGCCTTTATACCAGCATGTGCTGCAGATCTGCAGAGCGCTCACTCTTAGTGCTGTATGAATATGTTGTGTTTTATCTGATCTGTGCTACTGGCCATTTGGGAAGTTTCTATTTTGTTAAATCTTTTTTAAAAAACAAAACAAACCAAGGTCTCATATAGTTAGGGTTACAGCTGGGGAAGCCCATTAACTTTAGATCCTCCTGCCTCCACCTCTCCACTGTGAGATTACAGGCCTGCACCACCACAGGCCTGTATGTGCTAAACAAGAGCTCTGCCAACTGAGCCACGTCCCCAGCTCTGTAAGCCCCATTGTGTGAACTTCTGTTGAACTTGCTGTTGTCCTTGCTGATGTTGACTGTTTACCACCAGAGGCTTTTGGAATATGTGCCAAATTATCTTCATTCTGTATAGCTGAGTTGATCTCCTACAAGTCTGTTAGACTTTATCTGGGAGTATCTTTTCTTCAGGTGACTGTCATGGTGTGAGGGCACAGGCATGTTGGCATTTGCTGTATGTATTCTAACTTCAGCTCCTTTCTGGAAGAAAGAAAACACTGAATATTATAAAGGTTTTTTTTTTTTTTTTTTTTTTTTTTTTTAGCCAGAAATTTTGGTAAAGAAATAAGTCCATGGGAGGAATAAAGAGGACTTGATCCAGGGTAGGTACTGGAATTTTGAAAGATGGGTGGTGGAGACCCTGAGGTCAAGGCTTTAGGTCTTGGTGACTGAACTTAGGTGTAAGGAGAAACAGTGAAGGTGTGCCAGGTTTGGAGTTTCTGTCTTGGGAAAGATGAAGGTAAAGTGATTATAAACCCAGACATTCTGGGAGAACAAGGAGGAAGAGATAGAAATGAATTCACTGTGGGAAATAGTAAAATTTTAACAACTTGGTGAAATACCTAGATTGTTCTCGTCAAGAATGTGGGGTTCCAGGTCAGGATGGCTTTGAGTCCTGGACTCTGCTGTGCCCTCTGTGGTCCCGGGCATCTGCTTCCTGCAACTACAGGAAGTCTCACTTTCCTCTCTATAAGGTGGTAATTCCTAGCCAGACAAAAATGAGACAGCAGGCATGGAAAGAGTGTGACCCACTGCCTGGCAATCAAGTATTCATAAAACACACATTCACGGGATGTTGCAGCTATGATGGTATCTAGGGCATGGCTGCAAAACGAGGAGTGAGCAGAGTCCTGCAGCGAGGGAACTGTTGCTGATGGAGCTGATACTCAGCAACCACTTAAAGTGGCAGTGTTAGGGAAAGCCAGAGTCACACTGCTGGTTTGGCACACCTTTTAGAAGGAGCTGGGGCAGGAGACTGACAAGGATGAGAGGTGCTGGGTGACAGCCAGAGAGCAGCAGCCAAGGGTAATGTCCAGTAAGTTTCAGTGAATCTCCTTTTTCTCCCTAAAGCTTAGGTATAGTTAAAACCGAGTAAGTCAGAGGTAGGAGCAGCAATGTGTTGTGTTATTCAGGTCCACGATGACTAAGTCCTCCAGGCAGCTGTTATCTGCAAGTCTGCTCTTGCCAATATGGAGATGAACCAACCCCTGGAAAATCTTGTCTCCTATCCTGTCCCATTACACATTGCCGGGCTCTTCCTGCCGCTACTGCTACACATCTCTGGAAGAAAGCCAAGTAGAGGAACTGCTGAAGGGAAGTTCAAGCCGAACAGACAAAGCTTTCTCCATTTTCAGTTCTCCAGTTTGTAAAATTCATTCCTACTTCCCTGACATTTCTCAAAAAAAAAATAAAAGGAAGGAGTTATATTTTGATATGTCAGTGGTGAGAGTAGAGATTTGTGTGCGCGCGCGTGTTTGTTTCTCATTAAAAGGAGAGGAAGAGGCTGGTGTAAATGGCAAAGAAGATAGTGATAAAGGGGTATCTCGGCATCTTTGATGGCAGCAGAACCTTTCTCAGCTCTTCGGCGCTTAGCTCGAGAGGTGAGGGTCCTGGAAATGCAATGGCCATCAAAACCACCCCAAGCCAGAGGCTTCTGGGTTCTTTCCCAAATTCAAAGAATGAAATTCATGTACCACAGAGGGGGTGAAATCTGTGTGGAGAGAAAGAATGTGGAGGAGTTTCTGCACAGTGGGAAGGGTCCCTTCCCCAGGGAGTGGGACCACTGAGCTTCACTGTCTGCAAGTTGATAGGACTTTAGCGGGGAAGGAAGGAGGATGAGCTGGTCAGTCCAGTTTCATTCCAGGTGTTGAGGTCCTTGCAGTTTGGGTCACTGCTTCAGTATGGCTTCCAGGAAAGGAGTATTCCTCTGGGGGGAAGAGATGACGACCTCCTTCCTGGCATCTCCAGCCTCCGGCCATGGCAGAACCAGAGACAGCTGGCTTAGGCACTTGTGGCCTCTTTGGCCTCTGGCAAGGAAAAGTTATGGACATTCCCAAAGGCATTTCCAGCCTGCGCCCCAACTTGTCAGTTTCTACCTCCTGTTCTCATCAGTAGTAGAGGAGAGTTACATGTCCCCAGAAAGGGAAGGAGGAAGGATGATGCGATGGTTAGTTTTTGTCAACTTGACACAAACTAGGGTATTCTGAGAAGAGGGAACCTCAGGTGTGGGTGGGTGGCACGTGCCTTTAATCCCAGCAGAGGCAGGCAGATCTTTGTGAGTTTCAGGCCAGCCTGGTCTACATGGTGTGTTCCAGAATAGCCAGAGACCTGTAGAGGGTGATCTCAAAATGTCCTCCCCTAAGTGGAGAGAAAGGGAGCAGGGAGGGGGAGGGGGAAAGGGGTAGACTGGAAAAGGGAGTGAGGGAGAAACTCATCTATCAGATGGGCCTGTGGGCAAGTCTCTGGGAGGGCATTCTCTTGATTAATGATTGATATGGGCAGACCCAGCCCATTGTGCACAGAGCCATCATTGGGCAGAGGTGGTCTCTAGTGCATAAAATAGAAAACCGAGCCAGCCAAGGGGAACGAGCCAGTGAACAGCCTAACTCCATGGCCTCTGTTTCAGTTTCTGCCTCCAAGGGCTCCTCTCAGTGATAAACTGTGATCGGGATATGTAAACCTAATAAACCCTTTCCTCCCCAGGTTGCTTTTGGTCATGGTGTTTTATCACAGTGACAGGAGAGTAAAATAGGACAGATGGGGAAAGAGTGCAGCCTGACTTGGAGGTGGATGGAGAGACCAGGAGGATGAGGAGACTGTTCCAGAAAATAGGTTGTCAGGGTTTCTTTTTAAAGTTTTGTTTTGCAAAGGGAATGGTTAACTCAAACTGTCCGCTGTGGGAGTGGAATCCTGTTTTCTCAGCCTCTCTCTTCTGAGCACTGGGTCTGGGTGCTCCCAAGTAGGGCAGGTGGAAGGGTCAGCAGCTGTGAAACCGTCTCTGGGCGCAGTTCTCCTTAAAGTAACAGACCACCCAAGCACGGGGATGGAAATGAGCCAACCTGGCCGGGTGTGTCTGGACTCTTTGGAAGCCCTGGGGTAACAACCTTGTTTTGGGGGGACTAAAATAAATACATACGTCAAAGCAATCTGACGTTAGACTATACTACAATTGTTAATTTTAAAAGATGATTTTCAACTGTTTTCTAAATTAACTCCGGTGACCTCGTGCCACTTTAAAGATTGATCCTATCGCCTCCCTCTCTCCCTCCCTTTTCCCCACCCCCCGTATTCTCTCTATATTCTCTCTCTGTATTCTCTTTCTGTAGTCGAAGGGTCTTGTGAATTCCCAAACCACAGGGGCCGGATTTAAAGAATTTAAAAGATATTCCTTTTAGCCCACAACTTGCAAGGTTGATTAATCTGTTGTTTTTTCCCAAAGCATCCACTCAGCCCCGCCCTTCATTTGCAGCTAAATATTTAAAAGTGTTTCAGAACTGTGGGTCATTGCTAGCACAGGGTACCTCATCTGAGCATGGGCTTATTTTTAGGCTGAGGGTTACCCAGATTAGTGGGGCCCCTCCTCAAAGCCGAGCTCTTGGCCCTTCTCAAAATCACTGGCACCCAGCCTGGGCCTGGGATCCTGGAGGGCAGAGCCCACCGCCCCCTCCGCCTGTGCCTTCGGACGCGTCCGGAAAGTCACGAACACCTCTGTGCTTTCCTCTCGCTGGTAAACGCAGGTTCGGCCATTTCCGCCCCATCTTCGGCAAGTTCCGCCGGCGCCGGTCGGAAATGGCCGCCGGCCGGCAGGGGGAGCGGAGGATCCGGCGCGGCCTGGGAGGCGCGCAGCCGGCGGCCAGAGCGGCTTGTGGGAAGCGGACTTTCACGCAGGCAACGGCGGTGGCTCGTCCCTGACTGGAAGCCGGTAGGAGTCTGGGTGGCATGGAAGCCTGAGGACCCGGGCAGGGCAGGAAAGGCTGGTGGGAAGGACCGGGCAGCCTTGAGCTTGTGGCCGTGGCGGGCGGGGGCGCAAGCGGCGGTGCCTAGGAGCTGCTGCGGCGGCGCAGCCGGGTAGGCCTGCCCCGCGCGGGGGCCTCGCTCCGCTGGGGCCGGGCACTAGCGGCCCACGGGAACATCTCCTGTGGAAGCGCAGCCTTCAGCTCCCCGGGATCACTCCCACATCTGGCCGCTTCTCTCAGCACAGCTGTGCGCCGCTGCCCTTTGGGCTCTTCTCTCCAGGTGGTCACTTCCTGCCAGGGGTCCAGGTGCTGCTGTGCTGTGTGTCCGCCCGGGGCCTGGCAGTGCCACAGCTAAGGGATGGGGTCCCTGTGCCGCCCCAAAGGGAGCGACTACTCTGTTGGTTACAGCCCCAGGTCAGAGCCTGAGGAGCCGGGCAGCACTGAGTGCTTGCTCTAGTCCACAGTGAGCAGCTGCTTAGCCTCTGTTGAGATATCCATGGCCCTTAGCCTACTGAAATTGGATGGGTGTCAGCCCCCAGCCTGGATTGCTGCTTTTTAAATTTTCAAGGCTTTATCTGGTCCTCTTATTTTGGGGAGGAGGAAACTCAATATGTGATTTAAGAGATGGCTTTTAGCATTTCTTCACTTTTGTCTTGTTCTTCTTCCACTTGGAGAGTCTGGCATTTCAAGGCTGGACTTCTTGATCCCTTCTCCTGTACCCTCCCTATCCATCCATCCATCCATCCATCCATCCATCCATCCATCCATCCAAGCAGGCATGGAGGTTCCTGTCTATTGCTCAACAGTTAGCTTTCCCCTCAGCCTCAGTGGCTATAACTCTCTGTAGAGTCTGGGATGGTGGTTCCTCCCTGTGGTATTGATAATCTTGAGTGAAACTACACTTTCTCAACAACTTATTCCAGCAGAGTACTTTGACATAATTTGTAATGAAAGAAAAGCCACTTTCTTAAACTCTTACTTGGTGTATTAAACATAACCATTTCCCGTGAGGATTTCCAGATCTTTGCCTGTGGAGAGCCTGAAGAGTTGAAGTTAGTCTAAATGCTTTCTGGAGGAGACCTAGAATTGTGGCTATTCAGAATTGTGTGTGGGTTTTTGTTGTGTTTGGTTGTTTGAGACAGGGTCACACTGTAGCCCAGGCTGGCCTGGAGTTCTTGGTGAGCCTGTTGCTTCAGCCTCTGTAGTATTGGAATTATAGGCTGGAGCCACCAAATCTAGACCTAACAGCTTCAGAATTCCTGAGACATGTGTTTGGTCACCAAAGGTGATGGTAGAAGTAACACAAAGCTGTGGCATGTGTCTTTATTCTCTTATCCCCCTCCCCCATACTCTTCTTGAAGAAAAACCATTATTAAGTACTGGGTGTCTGTTGGCATCTCTTAGTGATTAGATCTGAGAGCTTTTTTTTGCCTGTGAGTGAAAAGACTCAGTAACCAGGTGTGAGAGGAAAATGGATTCTAGGGGGGAGGGAGCCAAAGGTAAGCTAGCAGCTTTCAGAAGAGCTGTGCTGTGTGAAGTCACTAAGCCAGGGTGTGGTGGTTTGCAACTATAATCTCAGCTGTAGGCAGGCAAGAGGCTCACCATGAGTTCCAGGCCAGCTTGCTGTATGTCATGATTTCTAGCCTAGTGGTAAAAGTCAGTAAAAGGGAGGACAGGAGTTAGGCAGTGAAGCAGGTCCTGTCAGTTGAGTGACTGAGTTTGTTTACTTTTTTACCTGTAGAACCCAGGGCTTCACCCATGTTACACTGGCAAGCCCTCTACCACTGGTGGTGACTGGAGAGGGGTTAAAGGTATTGTTTAAAGTAGAATAAAGTATTAGAAATAAGAGCGTCTAACCAGATGGAGTCCTGGGGTGGCTGTAACTATCTCTGTACATAGTTCAGTGTGAAGCAAGGACCAAGAACCAAGGAGCTTCCATTAAAAGTTCTAAACTACCTGCTAATATTTGCTGGAGAACTAAGTTGAGTTGAGAATGTTCTTGGTAAGTTGTTTCTTTCCAGGCAGGTTCTAGTAGCACACACCTGAAACCAGCACTTGCTAGGTGCACCAGAAGAGTGTGGGGCCAACTTGGGCTACATGAGGCCTATGTCAAAAAAAATCAGCCAACCAACAAAAATTTTATTTATTATTTGTTTCCTTTTACTTTTGGTATCTGTTCCCTTTGAGAATCTGTGATAACAGGACAGCTGAGCAAATGAGAAAGATTTTTCACATGTTGTAGGTTCCATGAAATAGCAGATTGTGTGCAGATGAAGTTGAGAAGTCAAGGACAGAGGCAGACTAATCTGTGAGCATTGTCCTATCCTGCCTGAACCACTTATATGCACCTTTTGTGATTTCAGTTTTTCAGGTGTCTTGGGTGATGTAAGTAGGTGTAAAAGAAGCAGGATCTTTTAAAAAAAACAAACAAACTGTAGCCTTGAGGTGCAGAGGGACAGACAGACTCATTTAGTAGGATGGCTCCTCTACGTAGGCCAGAGTGTGCAGAATAGAGTATTGCTCAGAGGCATCCAAATGACCCATTAAAATCCCAGGGATGGAGCCGTACAAAGGAGAACAGCACATACATAATATAGAGTAGAATCTAATATATTCCGTAGTTAATACCTGCATGTATCCCAGAGAGTGTTTGCAGTAAAGTTTGGAAAAGCAGGTGGTCTAGGAAGCCCTGTGTCTGCCCTAAAGTGTCAGCTCTCATTTGCTCACCGTTTGTATATTCTTTCATTCGGCTGGGCCCAGTAACTTTTTTTTTTTTTTTTTTGGTTTTTCGAGACAGGGTTTCTCTGTGTAGCCCTGGCTGTCCTGGGACTCACTCTGTAGACCAGGCTGGCCTCGAACTCAGAAATCCACCTGCCTCTGCCTCCCAAGTGCTGGGATTAAAGGCATGCGCCACCACTGCCCGGCTGGGCCCAGTAACTTTGAGACTGGCTGTGATGTTAATGATTAACATCCTGACGGTGCCTTGTGGACACTTTACCCTGTAATTCTGTCCTCTCACATTTTCTAAGTGTTCCCAACTTCTTTTTTTTTTTTTTAGAATTATTTATTTATTTTATGTATATGTATACACTGTAGCTCTCTTCAGACACACCAGAAGAGGGCATTGGATTTCATTACAGATGGTTGTGAGCCACCATGTGGTTGCTGGGAATTGAACTCAGGATGTCTGGAAGAGTAGTCAGTGCTCTTAACTGCTGAGCCATCTTTCCAGCCCTCCCAACTTCTTTTAAATATTTTCTCAACAAAAATATTTTATATTCCGAGGGAGGAATATGAAACAGAAATAGGTTGGGAATATGCCCTCAATATATGTAACAAGACAGCTAAAATATGTAAGCATATGGGACTGGAGAAATGGCTCAGTGGTTAAGAGCTCACATTGTTCTTGTAGAGGATTTGGGTTCAGTTCCTTGGCACCCACATCAGGTAGCTCACAACAGCCTAGCTCTCCAGACTCAGGGAGCCAACACCCTTCTGACCTCCTTGGTCACATATACGGACATTCAAATAATAAATGTTTAAACATAAATTTAAAAATATAAACACAGTGTGATGGATTACAATAGTGTTTTTAGTTGCTGTATAAGTTCTTTGCCGTCTTTGTGTTCTTTTTCTTCCATAGAATTTATTCTTTAGGGGGCTGGAGAGACGGCTCAGCTGTTAAAGCAATGGCTGCTCTTTCAGAGGATCCGGGTCCAATTCCCAGCATCTACACGGCAGCTCACAACTGTCTGTAACTCCAGCTTCAGGGGATCTGAGACCCTCACACAGATATACATGCAGGCAAAACACCAATACACATAAAATAAAAATAAGTAAAAATCACTTAAAAAATTAAAGAATTTATTCTTTAAAGTCATTGAGGTGTAGCGGGAAATATTAGAAAACCGAGCTGGTTTGTTCCTGCACTAAGCCCAGCACCGATGGGTCACCTCAGTCCCAACTCTGGTCCCTCTGAGTTACTCTCTCGAGCTTGTCCCCACTGTGCCCTATCACTGTGTTCCCAACTCTGGTTCGCTTGTCCCTGGAGCCGATAGTTCTTTCTCAGCCATAAACCCCTGTAGTTGGCAGTCCCACATTCTAGTAACCAAATAGAACTGCCAACCTTTCGGTTAGATATCACAATACCCAGTAAACCGGTAAAATCAAAAAAACTCTTAAAGCTTATAGTTAACCAGTCAGATTTATATGTCAATAAATTCTCAATACACAACATGCCCACCTAGATTAGACAAATTATCCCAATACTCTAACTTTTATGATATCATAACTACCTGTGGCTGGATAAAGCCATGCTGGTTCATGTCAGACTCCATCTTGGCCTGCCTCCTTCTCCCCTGAGACACTCTCTGTCTCTGCAACTCTTAGCTCCGCCTCCCTTTTCCCTGTCCAATTACAGGCTTCCTGCTGCACTAATATTTTAATGTGATTGGACAGGGAGAATCCTGTCACACTGAGGGGCCGGAGAGATGGCTCAGCTAAGAAGAGTTACTTGCTCTTTCAGGTTTGGTTCCTCGCACCCACATGGTGACTCCAGTTTCAGAGGATCTGATGCCCTCCTCTGACCTCTACAAGCACCAGGAATGTATGTGGTGCATAGACATACTTCCAGGAAAAATACTCATGCTATAAAAAAGTGAAATAAATCTAAAAACCAAGACACTGAGAGATAGGAGGCTACATGCTAACAGGTTGATGTGTGAGGTGGGCTGTTGATTGGGAGGTAGTGGAGGACTGAGTGCCCAGGAGACCTGACTGAAGCTACAGTGATAAGTGTAAGTGGTAAGGCTCTTCTTAAACTGGTCAGACGTATTTACTGACCTGTCTGCATCTAAACTCTTACAGCGATGTCACCATCCCAGCTCGAAGGCATTTTCTTAGGTCCAGCTGTGTATTTTGTCTCCAATTGTTATTGTTTCGGACTGCATAGAAAAACTGTAGATGTGAGGATGTCTGCTCCTTCACTTTGACACAGGCTGCATGCTGGACTTTGTTTGAATCAAGTAAGGCTTGCAACTTATGCTGAAACTTAAACCAGAAGCCAGCATTTAGAAACAGGCAGATTTCATGTTAAAAGTCACTATTTTTGTCATGTTTTGAGGAAAAGGTTGTAGGGTTTGTGCTGCATTAGCTTACGTATGATGACAGCAGATTGCATAGGTGTTGACAGATTCTGCATTTTGCTATCTTTCCTGGCCAACTTCAGTTGTTTGTCTGTCTGACTCTTAAGGCCTCTGCTGTACTCAAAGCATTCCATTTCCACCAGCTGTTTCTTTTTTCTTTCTCTCTCTCTCTCTCTCTTTTTTTTCCCCCCCTGAAACAGAGTTTCTCTGTGTAGCCCTGGCTGTCCTGGAACTCACTCTGTAGACCAGGCTGACCTCGAACTCAGAAATCCACCTGCCTCTGCCTCTCAAATTCTGGGATTAAAGGTGTGCGCCACCACTGCCCAACCAGCTGTTTCTTATTTGAAGGTTTTAAATCCTCTTGCCAGTTTTTGAGTCCCCTGCCCTCCAGTTTCTGTGTTAATGGCCTTCTTCCAGCGTGGTTCTCAGCACAGTTCATGGAATTCAGCACCAGTGCTGAGGACACAGCTGCCTTTGCTTTTCACTCTCCACTTTGGTTTTGATTTTTTTTTAAAAAAGGAAAACCAGATTCAAGGTGATGGGCTTTTCCTAAATGGTTAGATTTCCTTGCTGATCACAGTAGCTGGAGTCAGACCTGCAAGTACCTCAGCCAGTGCTCAGTTAAATGCAGTCATTCCCATGCAGCTTGAGATCAAAGTGCATGTTTGTCTTTATCTATATTGGATTTCCTCTGCAGAAATCCAGCTGATAGCTTTTTGTATCTTGGATTTTCTCCCAGGCGTGACTGACCCCTCCCAGCATGACTTCCTTTATTTCTTAGTTGTAAAATATCCAAAGCACCAAGGCTTTGAAGGAAGAAAACAGTAGATAAGGCCCCAAACTTGTTATTAATGGACTCCATGGAAAATAGGGGCAGGAAAATAGGGGAGTGGTACGTAAAGGAAAATGAGGTTGGAAGGAGGTCTGGAGCCCTGCCACCTCAACTTGACACAATGGCATCCGTTCTTCCAATAAAAAACACGTGAACATCTGGGCATTTCATGGGCAGGGTGTTGTTAGTCAAGTCCTAGAGTGGAGAGGCCCTTTGAGGCCAGCTGCTCTAACTGTTCTGTCTAGGAGTTAAAAAGGATTAAGAAGGGTGTGGTGACTGTGATCCCTGGATCATCAGGAGTTTGAGGCTATCCTGGGGTACATAGATTCTGCCCCCAAAACCAAAAGGTGCCAAGAGCTTACTAGTCAGGAGGAAGCATTGTAAAGGGCTGGTGAATCAGAAAGATGGCGGTGATAAAGCAAGGACAGAATTCTGTTCCCAAGAGCCACAAGCTGGTTTACAAACAGGTGAGCCAGCTTTTGCTTCAGCTCTGTGTCTCATCGTGAGTCAGGCCCAGGGTACTAATGATATCCATTATGTGGGCCACAGAAAGGAAAAGTCCTGTGTTCTTGAGAAATGGAAGCCTTAGAAAGATCAGTTCAGTCTCCGTCATACCACAGAGGTACACCTGGAGACCTTATTTAACTGCTTCCTACATGTCTCTCACTTTAAGAAATATGCTTGGGGAAAAAGACATAAGAGGTCTGTGATTCTACCATTCAGGAGATAATGACAGAGGCAGGAGGATTGTCACAAGTTTGGGGCTAACCTGCTTCACATGGCATTTTCAAAATAACATTTATTTATTTACTTATCTATTGCTGGGGGAGGGGCAAGGTCTTACTGTATAACTCTGGTTGCCCTGGAATTTACCATGTAGACCAGGCTGGCCTCAAATTCATAGAGATGCATCTGCTATGCTTCTCAAGTGCTGGGATTTTGAGGGTGGGGGGGGATAGAGGGAGGGAAATAGGAAGAATGCAAAAATCCTGTCTAACTTTGTAATGTAAAAGAGCCATAGTTGGTGTTTTGCATCTGTGTGTTTTTCCATTCAGATACATGGTTTTGAATGTTATTTTACCACTAACATAGCATTGTAAATGTGTTTCCACCTTACTTAAAATTATTGAAAAGTTTGCAGTCTGATGTCCATGGAAGTAACATATTTTACATTTAGTTGTACTTAATTAACTTCTTGGGTATTTTGTTGTATATATTGTAGAAAGGATGCTGAGGCATTTACATCTTGTGTTAGGTCTTTATCACCTAGAATCTATTCCTAGAAAGTGAAATTGTTAAGTCAAAGATAGGAAAAGTTAGGACTTTCATCACCAATAACCTCTGCTTACCTTCCCACTAACAGGTAACTAACACCTACCATACCTACTGCCTGTGTGGTCCACAGTGTTCTGAACTTCGCCTTAGTGTTTGAGCATTCTTGCAGGTCATTTTCTTCCTGTTCATGATTCTTAAGGCTTTCTGGAAGTGGAGTTGGGGGTCAGGACAGTCTCAATTTGCCAAACTGTATTCCAGAAGGGCATGGGACCAGATTCTGATAAGTACTAGATATTGTACAGTTCTTTGCTGTTTCACTGCTGGAAAGTTTCATTGGTTGGAACATGCTTGCTCCACTTCCCCTGGGCCCTTTCTTTTAGTAACCTCTTGTTTCTATCCTTGACCACTTTTAATGTTTTTCCCTTTTAAACTCTGGTCAGGTAGCAGATCAGTTTTTTGATCACCCTTCCCCCAACACACAGTCCTTTAATTGACAGGTAGTCGGGTGTGTTTAACTTCCGTGTGCGCACTGTTGTGCGCTTGCTTGGGTTCCTAGAAAAGTAGCCATGTTTAACTTGAGCTAAAGTGACAAGCATGTTTTCCTTTTCTTTTGGGTCATTTGTGACAATTTTTAATTCATCTGGACCTTTTTTATTTTGGTTAGTCATAGAAATCTGTTCCCCTCCCCCCTCAGATAGGTAATTATCACATTATTTATTGGACTGTCAAGCATGACATACTTTAAAAGACTGCAACAAGATGTTTCCTGTCTTTCCCCCTTCCCTCCCCTTTGCTCTTGCTTGTTGTGGCTCTCAGGCTGTCCTTTTGGCTCCAGCCTCCTGAGTGCTACAGGAATACACTGCTGGGCCTAGTTTTTTGTTTTTGTTTTTTTGTTTTAATTACAAAAATGATACATACGAACCAAATAAAAGGATAGCAACAAAGTATTTCTTGCCAGTAAACAGACAGTAGGCAAGTGAGACGCTGTGTACAGGATGTAGGCTACACAGATCTGGGCTTGTGTCTGGCTCCTCAGGTTTTTGCTATATTTTCTTAAGCAACTTTCTTGCCGTCCATGATTTACCAGGTCTTTGTCTGTAAAGCAGAAATAACAGGTGCCCCCAAGTGGCTTCTGAAATGATCGATAGTGTGAGTTGTGTTGTCTGGAGCGAGCTGTGCCTGGTGCTGCAGAGGTGAAGGAGGAACTCGTGGGTGCAGTGTTGCTTCTGGCTTTCTGCTTCAGTCTAGGTGCAGAGCTGTCTTCCTTAGTTGACTTTAATTGATTCACTTGCCACCGGCCTTCAAAAGAAAAAAAAAAAAATCAGGTCTCATGGCCATGGCCACGATGCGTAGAAAACCCGTGTTGGGTTTTGATCGAATTCTCCTGCTCCATGAGAGAGTTTGGCTGAAATGGGAAAAAAAAATAGTGCTGTATGTATGGATAGGTAGGTCTTAGTGCACAGATAGTGCTACACTGGTGTGTCATTTTCTCTTTCAGTAAAGAAACACTAAATCTGAGGAGAGTGGTAGCTTTAATCTCTGCGGTTATAGTACATTAGCACAGTCATGGAGGTTGTAGAAACCATCCTGTGTGTATGCTTATGAGACTTGGGACCCTCTCCCTCTCCCTTAGATGAGTGTCACAGGCAGTTTAACACAATGGTTGGGACCTGAGTCGGGCAGGCTGCCTTGGTAAGTGCCACCATAGTGGACACTGCGCTTTGGCTTTCTTGTGTACGTGGTGCAGTGGCATTGACCTGTACGGTTGTTGGATGATTAGGTGGTGTATTGAGGAGGAATGTGTAGACTTAACCTGGCGCCCAGGGAGCATTCAGGAAGTGCTGGCTCACAATTATTGAGCGCCATATTAAAGCACATGCAAGGTTTTACTTGGCAACACCTGGAAGGGCAACCCAAGTGGAACCAGGCATATCTGGTGAGTGTCTTGGCATAATTTCTTCCACTTCCTCTTTGTCTCTCTCCTCACCCTCCCCAGCTCTTTAGGATATAACTGTTGGAAGACACTAACGCAGATCTAAGTAAACAGATGTCCCAAAGTTTCCTAGTAAACAAGAGCTTTATTCCTTTTTTGTTGTTGTGGTGGTGGTGGTTGTTTTTCGAGACAGGGTTTCTCTCTGTAGCTCTGGTCGTCCTGGAACTTGCTCTGTAGACCAGGCTGGCCTTGAATTCACAAAGATTCATCTACTTTTGCCTCTAAAGGCATGAGCCCCATGCCTGGCTTTGCTTTTTTTTTTTTTTTTTTTTTTTTCTAGATCTTTATTCTTAAAATAAGAAAAATCAAGTAGAATGGTTGTGATATGAATATATCAATAAACTCTTAAAAGCAGGGTCTTGATAGAACAGAATAATATTCCTGCCAATTCAGGAGCTGGCTGAATGCTAAGAAATGCTAGAGGAGGTGACAGGGCTGTCTCTCTCTTTCTCTCTCTCTCTCTCTCTCTCTCTCTCTCTCTGTGTGTGTGTGTGTGAGAGAGAGAGAGAGAGAGAGAGAGAGAGAGAGAGAGAGAGAAAGAAAGAGAGAGAGAGGAAGAGGTGACAGAGGAAAGGAGGAGGTAACAGAGGAGGAGGTGGTGGGGTGACAGAAAAGAGACAAAGAGAAGATGGAGACAAAAGGAGGTGATGTGATGGGGTAGGTGACAGAGGGGAGGAGGAAGGAGGTGACAAGGGGTAGGGATAGGTGACAGGGGAGGAGGTGATAGAGGAACAGGCTGTAAATTTCAAAATTGCCTAGAGATGACAGTGTCAGCTAAGAGTTTGATTAGTATTTTGGTGATAGCTGCCATCTCTCTATGAGAGATTTAAAAACTAGAGAGGAAAAAAAATTCAATTTCTCTAAGGAGTTTCTTCTGATCGGATTGAAGAATCAGTTGAAGTGATGACCTAAGTTTTGAACCAAATAATACTAAATTGCGTCCAGTGGGAGTCTAGGGATTTGGAAGGCCTTTGTAGTTGGGAAACTTCATGGACTCCATAAGATTTAAAGTGGCTTGTATATGGAGTCTTTCTTCTTTATACCTGCTTGGTGTGGCTCTTTGAGTGGCAGAGTATGTTTATCTATCATTCTCTGGGAGAAGAGAGAGAGTTTTCACCTACCCTTAACTACCACTTGGTCTGAAGGACAGATTAGCTCCGGGCCCCTTTCTCTCTGCCCAGACAGAAGGATAGGAGATGGAGTGAGTGGGCGGTAACTGAGCTCTACCCACCTGTCACCGGTACCAGTGAGTGCTGGGAAGAGGAAGCTTTGATTCTCTTCCTTGGAAATGTATTATCTTCTTCCTAGTAAATACTGATATAAAGAATAGCAAGACATTCTTTCTAACTGAGCAGCTTCGCGTGGAAACATGCTCTGGCTCTGTGCAGAAATGCTCAGGAAGGCCTTGATCGTTATGGAAACTAGAAGCCTCTGCGTAGTGCTTACCTAGCACACAAAAGGGCTGACCGACTCTAGTGCAAGGCCTTCTCCTATGGGTGGTACTCAACTACAGATGCCTGTGTGGGGGCGGTGTTTTAACTACTAGTGCCTTTGTGGTAGGATGTCTCAGGGTAGGAGGACAGGGGTTTTGTTTTCTTTTTTTTAAACTCTAGCTGACCTTAAACTGGCTGTGTAGCTAAGGGTGACCCTGAACTATTTTTTTTTAAAGATTTATTTATTTTATGTATATGAGTACACTGTAGCTGTCTTCAGACACACCAGAAGAGGGCATCAGATCCTATTTCAGATGGTTGTGAGATACCATGTGGTTGCTGGGAATTGAACTCAGGACCTCTGGAAGAGCAGTCAGTGCTCTTAACCCCTGAGCCATCTCTCCAGCTGACCTTGAACTATTTTTAAAATTTATTGTTGTTTTTTAATTTTTTAAAATTCTGTGCAAATGTGTGTGTATTTGTGTGCCTGTGAATACAGTGCCTTCAGAATCCAAGCAGAGGACATTTGGATCCTCTGGTACTAGAGTTATATAGGCTATTGTGAGCCACTGACTTGGGAACCAAACTTAGGTCCTTCGCTGGGCTATGACTTCAGCTCTGACCTTGAAGGCTTGATTCTGCTGCTTCCACCTCTGGGATCACAGGCATGTGCCACCATGTCTGACTTAGCAGCTCTCAATATAAGTGAAAAGAAAAATCAGGTTGCGAAAGAGAACATACGGTGTCCTAGTTTTGTAAGCATGTCTGCGTGGGTAAGGGAAGCCTCTGCCTTTGGCAAAATAGCATTTGTGTTTCCTCCTCAGAATCCATATTATGTAGTCAAGAAAGAGAGGTAACTTCCCTTTAAAGCAGACGGTGGTGGGTAGGAAGCAGGGCTAAGAATCTGGCCAGCAGGCTGGAGCGACCTCACCTGAGTCAGTGTTGTGACTGGTGCGTGCTTGAATTTTCTCAAAGTTGCGGAAAAGCCCTGGATTTGTGAGCAGTAGGATTGGGGCGCCGTGTGAGAGTATAGATCTTGGGGAAGCATAGGGGACAGAGAGCTCTGCCACAGGTACACAGATGCCTCTCTTACCCTGGACTGTGGGCTATCAGGAGGAGGTAATGGCCACCAGGAAAGCATGGCCGTGGTTTTCCTGTCTGTGGGTTCTGTTCACATTTATCATTGCTGTGTGGTGTGGAGAATCTCTAGGTTGAGAAATTGACGTGAAACAGAAGGCCGATAATAAGGGTGCCTGTAGGATTCTCAGAAATAAGCAACCCCAAAGAGTGACTGAGACACGGTTACAAAGGAAGCAATCTACCGTCCGATAAGCAAGAATCAGCAGCTAGAATAAGGTAAGCCAGGGAAGACAAGGAGTAGGTACTTGCCTTCTGGACCTTCTGGGGCTTCTGGAGACTTGAGATTGTTGTCAGAATTAAAACCCAGTGGTAGGTGAATAGTGATACAGGCAGAGGAGAGAGCTGACGATCACGCCTGTGGGCTGCATCTGGCTTCTGGCTTGCGCACATGAGGGGGGGAAGAGAGGAGAGAGAGTGGGGGAGGAAGATAGAGAGAGAAATCTGAATCTGAATGTGTGTGTGTGTGTGTGTGTGTGTGTGTGTGTGTGTGTGTGTGTGTTACTATGTAGACCAGAATGGCCTTTAACTCACCTGGTCCACCTGCCCCAGTCCCTCAGGTGCTGGGACTAAAGGTGCTTGTCGCTGTGCCCAGCAATGTCTTGCTTTTTATAGTTTTCAGTGTAAGAATGAACAATATCTTAAAAGTGTTGTTTTAAATTTTTTTTTAAAATTTATTTATTTATTTATTTTTTGGTTTTTCGAGACAGGGTTTCTCTGTGTAGCCCTGGCTGTCCTGGAACTCCCTGTGTAGACCAGGCTGGCCTCGAACTCAGAAATCCACCTGCCTCTGCCTCCCAAGTGCTGGGATTAAAGGAGTGAGCCACTACTGCCCGGCTGTTTTAAATTTTTTTAAAGATTTGTTTTACTTTATGTATATGAATATTTTGACTATATGTATGTGTGTACCATATGCATGCCTGGAGTCATAGATGTTAAAAGAGGGCATCAGATTTCTTGGAACTGGGTTCTAAACCACCATGTGATTGCTGGGAACTGAACCTGGGTCTACTGGCAAGAGCAACACATGCTCTTAACCACTGGGCCATTTCTCCAGATCCTTCCCTCTTTTTTAAAGACTAAACTATGATGCTGATATTTTCTGTGACCTCCATGCATACTAAAATATTCATTGTCTGATCCTTTGCTGAAAGTTTCCCAACTCCTAAATTAGGCAGATATGAAGAAATTGCCAGAAGGCAGCACAAAGGGCAAAGTGAAAGTTAGGAAGGAGACGAGGTTTGGAGGCTGGAATGGGCTCTGACAGGCACCAGATAGAGAGCCAAGGGGAGAGACCCAAGGGGAGACACAGGCGGGCTATATCCAGAGACTGCAATTAAGAAACTTCTAGGTTAGCAACATGAGTCCTAAGATCCAGAAAGTTCAGTGACTCCTCTTCAAATAAAAACCCTACAAGTCAATACTTTTTAAAGATTTTCAAGCAGCAGAGCATGGGCCTGGCCATGACCAATTGGTAAAGTGCTTTCCACACAAACAGGAGGACCTGTGTTTGATTCCCAGCGCTCATCCAATCCCTGTGCAGTGGCGTGCACCTGTGCTGGGGAGGCAGCGGTGCGAGCATCCTTGGGGTCAGCCAGTAAATGCTGCATAATGGTAAGCTCCAGGGTTGGTAAGAGACCTTCTCTTAAAAAGTAAGATTGGAGCCCGGCGATGGTGGGACATGCCTTCAATCCCAGCCCTCAGAAGCAGAGGCAGGCAGATCTCTGTGAGTTGGAGGCCAGCCTGGTGTACAGAGAGAGTTCCAGGACAGCCAGGCCTGCACAGAGAAACCCTGTCTCGAAACCAGAAGTACTGAGGAACACACCCAAGGTCAACTTCTGGTCTCTGAATATGCACATGTACCCCACAGTCCACCCCATGTAGTGAACATACACAGAACCGCACATGTACCCCACAGTCCACCCCATGTAGAGAACATACACAGAACCCACCCAAACAGACAGTGGGGTCACATTGCCTTACACGTAGAGATGGACTGACATTCCACTTATAATGACAGTGATAAGTGATAAAGTATGGTGGAGAAGGAAAATTGTGTATGAGGGGAAAACAACAACCAGAAGGAAGGAATGAGGCACAGACAGGAACAGAATATTGTAAGCAAAGAGATGGGCAAGGGCACGTGTAAAGCTAAACCAGCGGGAGCCTGTGGGACTGTGAGGCTAAGACTAAAGTGGATCACCGTGTGCCGATGCAGGTTACCATGCTGTGCTCTGAGCAGAGGGAGCCATCAGAAATACCACTAAACCTTTGGCTTGGTTAAGCCAACGTTATATTTTAAGGGTAACCATTAAAGAAGACAGATTAAAAAAATAGTTTTCCTTAGTATGAGAGAGGGACTGTGTTAGGTTCTGTTGACAGAAACCCTGCAGATACTCAAGTGCCTTCTGTAGAATGGTACAGTGCTTGCCCTTCCTGCTATGAGGAGCTCTAATACATGTTGTGGTGACCCCCACCACACAGTTATTTTCATTACTACGCCATAACTCTAATTTTACAACGGTTACAAATTGTAATATAAATAAACCCCTCAAAGGGTTAGCAACCCACAGACAGAGAAGAACCCCTGTGCAATGTGCTTTAAACTATCTCTAGATTACTTATAATTCTGTATTAGTCTGTCTTCTATTGTCACGAAACACTTGAGGTTAAGTAATGTAGAAAATAAAGAGGTTCATCTAGCTCAGGTTTTTATTCACTGGTAATTTCATGCAGTTGTATAGTGTGTTTTGATCTTATCAGCCCCCACTGCCCATCCAACTTCCCCCACATCTGTCTTCCAGCTCACGTCCTCTTCTGATAAGCCAGAGTCCAGTCGGAACTGTCCTGTACATGGGTCTAGGTAGGGCCATCCAGCAGAGCATGGGCAACTTAGCAAGGCCATTTTCCCGATCTCTATGCTAGCAGCTTTCAGTTTCTCAAGCCCCTCAGCTAGAGGTGGACTTCACGAGGTCTGTCCTCATCCTCCTGAAATTTTGAGTGGCTTGGGCTTGCTCATAGTTTTTGAGGTTGAACATTCAAAAAGCACAGTGCTGGTTTGGCTAGTGCCCCCTGGCTATGTTACACTGGGAGTGGATGAGCGCTTGGTGGAAATTAAGACCACAGGTGGTTTAGTTGTTGGTATTAGCATATGAAAATTTTAATTATTTTAAATTTTTTTGAAATAAGAGTCTCCATACATTGTCCATGTTGGTCTTGAACTCTAACTAATGCCTCTGCCTCTCTAGCAGGCATTTGCCATCATTCCTGGTTAACAGATTAATTCTTACTAAATACTTAGTAAGACAGAAAGGTAGGGAGAACGTGAGATGGGCTGCGGTCATCAGTAGACTGTGTGTAGTAGAAGACTGGCTTGGAGACCTGAAGGATGGGCCAGCAACATTCAAGCTGGAGCAAATACCGATTTCAGTAACACATAGGGTGAGTTGGTAGAGAATCTGGGGTTAAGTAATATGAGCGCTGTGGGTTAGGACTAGGGTGAAGGCAGAATATTAATTAAAAAGGGTAAGTGTAAAAATTATTCTAAACCATTATTGCAAGTATATTATTGTGATTATGATCACAATAAAAATGGCATGATTTGGCATGAGACCAGACACAGATGTAGGAGCTGGAGATTGGAACATAACTGAGGCTTGTAGCCAGTGTGTAACCTGTTACACGACATACTCAGAAGTGTCTGCTTACATGCAGTCCCTGAGCTCTAGACTGCTTCCAAGCGAAGGTACTGTTGCTTTTCTGATGATAAGTGAGCATCTGACAGTGGGGTTCCATCCGGGCCTGGCTGCCTTGAGGTCTCTTTCCTGAGGATAGCACATTGTTTCTGGCCGGAGGAAAGTGGAATCATGGGTAGAACTAAAAGTTATTTGGAAAACGAATTCTTTGAAGTGACTGGTGCACCTCAGGAGAGGCAGGTTTGTCCGGAGCCAGGAGGTCCTCGCTGTGGTGCAGAGCAGCCAGGCGAGCATTGCGGGTAGCTTCTAGAGGATCTGAGCATAGGTGATGCTTGACATGGAAGCAGATGGATTCATTAACATGATGCTGAGAGCCTTCCAGAATCCTTTTTAAGTATAAGGTAGGAGGAAGACTGGATGTCCCCAGGACAGAAAAAGAACATGAGTCAAAGGTGTGGGTGGGGTACTAAAAATGTCCTCCCATAAAAACCAATGGAAGAGACTGGGCGGCAATCGGTGACACAACTCATTCATTAGCTTCAGTGGACAGAGTGATGACATAGCAAGGCCAGAGTGAAAAAGTCCTGCTCTCAGGGAATAGGGTTTAGTGTGGAAAGTAGGCGAGAAAGAAGAGCAAAGGCAAGGGAGAGAAAGGAGTTGGGGGAGGGAGGGGGGAAGAGGAGAGGAAAAAAAAGGAAGAAGAAACAGAAGAAGAAAGTCAGTAGATTAATACCAGAAAGTCAGAAGGTGTCAGGGACTACAGAAGACAACTTCAAAGTGAGAGCATTAAAGTGAGCCTGGGCTGGTAGTGGTGGCAGGGGGCTCTTTGAGTTCAAGGCCAGCCTGGTCTACTTTGAGTTACAGGACAGCCAGGGCTACACAGAGAAACCCTGTCTCAGAAAAACAAAATAAAACAAAAAGAAACTGGACCTGAAGCCCTAGAGTCAAGCAGGAAAAGCTGAATATTTCAGACAGAGCAGCAAGTATGTGGTAGTATAGAACTTGGTGTGGGTGAACTGAAAGGCCGCAGTGGCGCTCAGTTTGAATGGGGAGGAGGGCAGTGCTTCGAGAAGACACCTAAGGATCCTAAGGGGAAGAGAAGCCGCCTCAGGCTTGCAGTGGGAAGGATGTGCTGTAGGCAGGGACAGGGCAGGTCAGCAGACACTGATGCTGTGGCTGGTGAGGATTACACGGTGCACAGTGCACTTGCCCTGAAAACCCCACAAGATCGCTTTGTGTAAGTGTTGTGCGCATTTACTTCTAGATGGGAGAATTACAGAAGAGAGTTTGAAGGTTTCTTTTTATGCTTGCAAACTGTAAGCAGTTGTTTAGGAGGCAAGATCCACACTATTGGCCTGTGGTTGCTCTTTTGGCTTGTGCTGGTGAATGAGGTAGAACTTAGGTGAAATTCTTTAGAATCAGTGTTGGTTTCCATTAGAACATTTATTTCTGTTGTCAACTCTGCTTGTATGTTGGGTGCACTGGGAGTACTGCGCTTCCTCTGTGGGGGTTACAGGTATGCCACTTCAGCTGGCGTCGCCTGCCTTTGCTTCCGCCATGTGGGATTACAGGTGTGCCTGCACACCTGGCTCACACTGATGCTGGTTCATTTGTGCCTCCAGATGCTCCTCACCTGTCTGAACTCCATTCTAGTTATAAGTATCACCTCACCTACAAAGAGTGGCTGTGTACTTTTGAAGTTCGTGTACACGGCCTGCATCTTACAGCATCCTGCTTTACACCGTCAGGCCCGTCGGCAAACAACTGCCCAAGTAGTTTGCCTGTGAAAAAACTCCCTTCATCATTGTGCTTGTCAGTAGTACACGCTACTGCTCTGCTTGGTAGTCTGCTCTGTGACTGCTGAATCTGCAAGGGAAGCTTTTTCAGAAAGACTAATTAAAGTCCTTAACAGCACCTTCGGTAGTGAGCACTTTTGTCACTTTCTGTTTTCTCTTTAAACCAGGAGAACAGGCTCTGGTGTCCACTAGTTCAACAAATCCTGTGTTGAAGCATAATGCTACTGCATAAGCCAGAGAAAGGAAGAGTGCTGCCAGGTAGGGTGAGCGGGAAGGCCCGGCTTCAAGGCCTAGAGTCTGTCTTTTCCTTCCTCTGTCCTGTTCTTTATTTACTCATTGTGACAGTAGAAGCACAAACATTTGAGTAAAAAGATAATATGGATACTTTAGAAATGTGGGCCATGAACGATGCAGTGGCCACGCCTTTAATCCCAGCATCTGGGAGACAGAGGCATGTGGTCTACATAGTGAGTTCAGGACAGCCAGGGCTACACAGTGAGATCCTATCTTAAAAACAAAACAATCTAACAAAGGATGAAATGTGGAATGTTTGAGTAGAAGTTGTTTATCTGAGTTTGGAGATTTATTTTTATTTTTAAATAATTCTATCTGACCTAAAACTCACTATGTAGACCAGGGTAGTTTCAGACTCATAGAGATCTGCTTCCCTTTGCCTCATGAATTCTGGGATTAAAGTTACTCGCTACCACTCCTGGCCCTAATTTATTTTTATTTTAAGTGTGTGTGTGTGTGTGTGTGTGTGTGTGTGTGTGTGTGTGTGTGTAGGCCAGAGGCTTGGAAGTCCCTGGAGCTGGAGTTGCAGGTGTTGCAGGAGTCACCCCTATGAGTCCTGGGAACGAAACTTGGGTCCTCTGCAAGACCTGTAAGTACTTTGAACTGCTGAGCCTCTATTTAACAAGTTCAGATTATCCACAATTAGTACTTCAAGGACAAATTTTGTTTTGCTTTTTGTCACTATGATCACTTGCTGTCCTTAACCCTCAGTAAAATTGCTATCAGCTTTTGTTTGTGCCTTAGACCAGAAGAGATCTTAGGAGACTTTAACCGTTGCACATCTGGAGCACAGATGGAGGCTGGGAGCGGCTAAGCCTTTGTGAGACAGTTGGTGTAGGAGTGCTCCTGCAGGTGGCTTCTGTCTTCCCCTCCCCCTTCTCCCTGCTGGGTATTGAATTCGCAGATTTGTACAAGATGGACATGTTCTCCTCAGCGCTTTACATCTGTCTCTTAGACTCAGTAAAGTTTGAGGTCAAGAGTTAATTCCATGCTAGAATTTTTTTTGACATATGCTAGACTGTCAAAAGTACACGTCACACCCACACCCACACACACACACCCACACACACACACACCCACACACACACACACTTTTGTTTCATTTTTTGAGGCGGGTCTTGTTGTGTAGCACTGGCTGGCCTTGAACTCAAGACTTTCCTGCCTGGGCCTCTTGAGTGCCAGTTAGAATGGCTGTGTCTGTCACCCTACCTAGCTGTGGATGTATTTTGTGTGTGTGAAGATGTGAAAGAATGAAATCGGAGTATTTCGTGGGCATAGATTAGTATGGACTCTATGTATGTATGTATTCTATATAAGTTTGACTCGTAGCTCTGTCCAGTTTGAGGGGGATGTAGGTAGAATGCTTCTGTATGTTGGGATTGTAGAGTTTGGTGAGGGGACAGGACTGGGAAGCTGTGTTGGTACTGGGTCTCGGTACCTCACGTCCTCTGCTTATTTTCATAACACAATAAATAATACCTTGTTGTGTGCACGCACTTATATCCACTTCACAAGATTAGGTCACTGAGGGTAAGGGCCGGCTGCAGGTTTGTCCCTGAAGGATTCAGGGTGATGCCTCTCATTTCTAAGTATAGTCTTCTCTCTGAAAGACCAAGTTACTGTTTCTATTTTAAGAAGGAGTGCCTGATGTCTGCTAATGGAAGATAAGTAGAGGCAAACTGGAAAATACCTTTTATCTACTCCTGCGTGAAGTTCAAAAGAGTTCTCTTAACTCTTTTCAACTCTAAATTTAACAAATCGGGCTTCTTGGAGTTGTTTTTACTAAGTAGTTCAAAAGGAGACAGAGTTTCCTGTTGGGAGGACCGAGGGTCGATGCTGGTGCTTCTCCTCACCTCATGCTGTGCCCAGCTCTCAGGTATAGACAGCTGTGCTGGGGCTGGGGCAGGGGAGGCAATGGAGTTTGAACGGAGGCTTTTCAGAACTGACAAGATTCTCCTTCTCTTGCAGGCCTGATTGTTGGTAGTGACATGGAGGACGGGGCTGGCGTTTCAAACTGCCAGCTGTTTTTACCAGTCACTGTATAACTCGAATAGAAGCTATGCACATTGGCTGGCCAGCAAAGCCAAGGAACAAAAGCTATGGCAGCTAAGATGGTCCCTCTGAGTCCAGGCCTCTTTCCCTGGATTTTAGCACCATGGACCTCTTCCTTTCCATCCCATCAGCAATGTGGTAACTTCTTCTATTTGCTGACGACAGCTGATACTTAGGATCTGCCTGACGAGGGTTAGAGACCTACGTCACGGCGAGAAAAATGAAATTTCCATTTTATTTGGTGCCTTGTGCAGGGAGCACACTGATTCTTCCAGAAACTGGTGTGTGAAAACGAGGTTGAGTTTTGTCAGACAGACTCGTGGTTATGGCGAGTGACCCAACGTGACCAGAGTGGGCAAGGCCACAGTGAACTCATGACAGGCTATACCATGTTGCGGAATGGGGGAGTGGGGAATGGTGGTCAGACCTGTATGCTGCGCTGGTCCAACCGCATCCGGCTGACATGGCTGAGTTTTACGCTGTTCATCATCCTGGTCTTCTTCCCCCTCATTGCTCACTATTACCTCACCACTCTGGATGAGGCCGATGAGGCTGGCAA
This sequence comes from Uromys caudimaculatus, assembly GCA_028551405.1. Lineage (NCBI taxonomy): Eukaryota > Metazoa > Chordata > Mammalia > Rodentia > Muridae > Uromys > Uromys caudimaculatus. Next base: position 53,618,674 of record CM052708.1, read on the forward strand.
GCGCATCTTTGGCCCTCGGGCTGGCAGCGAGCTCTGTGAGGTGAAGCACGTTCTAGATCTTTGTCGGATTCGGGAGTCTGTGAGCGAAGAGCTTCTACAGCTAGAAGCCAAGCGGCAGGAGCTGAACAGCGAAATTGCCAAGCTAAACCTCAAGATTGAAGCCTGTAAGAAGAGCATAGAGAACGCCAAGCAGGACCTGCTGCAGCTCAAGAATGTCATTAGCCAGACAGAGCACTCCTACAAGGAGCTGATGGCTCAGAACCAGCCCAAGCTGTCCCTGCCCATCCGACTGCTCCCCGAGAAGGACGATGCTGGCCTTCCACCCCCCAAGGTCACTCGGGGTTGCCGGCTACACAACTGCTTTGATTACTCTCGTTGTCCTCTGACGTCTGGCTTTCCTGTCTATGTCTATGACAGTGACCAGTTTGCCTTTGGGAGCTACCTGGACCCTTTGGTCAAGCAGGCTTTTCAGGCTACAGTGAGAGCCAACGTTTATGTTACAGAAAATGCAGCCATCGCCTGCCTGTACGTGGTGTTAGTGGGAGAAATGCAAGAGCCCGCTGTGCTGCGGCCTGCCGACCTTGAAAAGCAGCTGTATTCTCTGCCACACTGGAGGACAGATGGACACAACCATGTCATCATCAACCTGTCCCGGAAGTCAGACACACAGAATTTACTGTACAATGTCAGTACAGGCCGGGCCATGGTGGCCCAGTCCACCTTCTATGCTGCCCAGTACAGAGCTGGCTTTGACTTGGTAGTGTCGCCACTTGTTTATGCCATGTCTGAACCCAACTTCATGGAAATCCCACCGCAGGTGCCAGTTAAGCGGAAATATCTCTTCACTTTCCAGGGTGAGAAGATCGAGTCTCTGAGATCTAGCCTTCAGGAGGCCCGTTCCTTTGAGGAAGAAATGGAGGGCGACCCTCCTGCTGACTATGATGATCGGATCATTGCCACCCTAAAGGCCGTACAGGACAGCAAGCTAGACCAGGTGCTGGTAGAATTTACTTGTAAAAACCAGCCGAAGCCCAGTCTGCCTACTGAGTGGGCACTGTGTGGGGAGCGGGAAGACCGTCTAGAGTTACTGAAGCTCTCCACCTTCGCCCTCATCATCACTCCCGGGGACCCGCGCCTGCTTATCTCATCTGGGTGTGCGACACGGCTCTTTGAAGCCCTGGAGGTAGGAGCTGTGCCGGTTGTACTGGGGGAGCAGGTGCAGCTCCCGTACCACGACATGCTGCAGTGGAATGAGGCTGCCCTGGTGGTACCCAAGCCTCGTGTTACAGAGGTCCACTTCCTATTACGAAGTCTGTCAGACAGTGATCTGTTGGCTATGAGGCGGCAAGGCCGCTTTCTCTGGGAGACCTACTTCTCCACCGCTGACAGTATTTTTAATACCGTGCTGGCCATGATTAGGACTCGAATTCAGATCCCAGCTGCTCCCATCCGGGAAGAGGTAGCAGCTGAGATCCCCCATCGTTCAGGAAAAGCAGCTGGAACTGATCCCAACATGGCTGACAATGGGGACCTGGACCTGGGGCCAGTAGAGACAGAACCGCCCTATGCTTCACCTAAATACCTCCGCAATTTCACTCTGACTGTCACAGACTGTTACCGTAGCTGGAACTCTGCACCCGGACCTTTCCATCTTTTTCCCCACACACCTTTTGATCCTGTGTTGCCCTCTGAGGCCAAATTCCTGGGCTCAGGGACTGGATTTCGGCCCATCGGTGGCGGGGCTGGGGGCTCTGGCAAGGAGTTCCAGGCAGCACTTGGAGGCAATGTCCAGCGGGAGCAGTTCACAGTTGTGATGCTGACCTACGAGCGAGAGGAAGTGCTCATGAACTCCCTGGAGAGACTCAACGGCCTCCCCTACCTGAACAAGGTAGTGGTGGTGTGGAACTCTCCCAAGCTGCCCTCGGAGGACCTTTTGTGGCCAGACATTGGTGTCCCCATCATGGTAATAAAATGGGCAGTGCATTTTACTGTGCGGAATGTTACCTCACTTTTAATGCCTTCTCTAGTTTTTATCACTTTTGCTCCCTTACTTGTAGTAGAGGTGAATGTACATGTACCTCTGTGTGTGCATGTGCGTGTACATGTGTGTGTGCATGTATGCACTCCTGGTGCTGGGGACTGAGCCCAGGGCCTTTTGCATGCTAGTATAGCACATTTATGGGGTTATTTATAAACCCATATAGGTGGTACCTTTTCCCATGAATGCAAACGGTTTGGAGAGGATTAGGAGTGAAGCCTTATTGGAGATGTATCACTGGGGTTGGGCTTTGGGGTTTCCAAGGCCTATACCAGGTCCATCTATGCTCTCTGCATATCTCAGCTACTTATTCAGTACCGTGCCTGCCTGCCTACCACCATGCTCCGCACCATGATGGTAGTGGACTAACCCTCTGAAGCTGTAAACAAGATCCCAGCTAAATGCTTTCTCTTACAACAGTGGCTTTGGTCATGATATCTTTTCACAGCAGTAGAACAGTGACTAAGGCATAGGTGTTGTTGAGTTGTTTTAAAGTGCGCTATTTTGTGAGAGACACACTTGCTCATACAGTGGACGGTGGAGCAGTGTTGGTTTCCTGCTTCCAGTAAGTGATGACTGAAATCCATCAGCAAACTTGCCAGAACTAATCCTTTCTTTAATCTGTTGGGAAGTGAGTGGTTCCTGTGATTTCTGGGCAGCCCATTGCAGTAATATGATACTTAGCTGGAAATGCCAGAAATTCTGCAAACGGGCTGTTCTAACATACTTTCTGTATTAGCATGCAGTCTTTTCTAGTTATTTTTAAAAGGAAAGAGTTTCAAGTTAGAGAATTTCAGTCTAGTCACTAAATATTTTGACTGTTTCCTGCTTAAGGGAAGCAGGTATTTAGGACAGCAGTTGAAATTGCTGGCCCTCTTAGTGAAGGCAGGTGTCAGCACCAGCATGGGTTTGTCTATAATTCTCCTCAAAGAAGGTTTTCCACCTTAATGCTAGCACAGCCTATTCTTTGTGCTACAGTTAACAGGTCCTTTGTCAAATTAGCTTTCCAGGCAGTCTAGTAGACTGTACCTCCAGGGAAGATGATTCAAGTCAGCATACTGACTAATGAATCAACCCAGGAGCATCCGTGCAGCTGCAGAGAATGCTGAGCACTTTGTGCTTCAGTTGTGCCCAGGGTCCAGGGAGGCATCAGGTGTACAGGCTGACATCTGTTAGCTGTGGACCCTAGGAGCCACAGATACTTGAGAAGAGAGGGGTTGTCATAGTGGGGACATGTGGTAGGTCTTACATTTTAAAGTCTCCAGTCTTTATTTATTACATCATGATGGAGTGAAGGTGACCTTCATGGCTACTGTCCATGGAGCTGGTTCCACACTATGTGTAAAGAGGATCTCAGGTCCTGTTGGGCAGAGAGGGGCAGTGCTATTGGGCTACTGGGCAGAGGCCCTCCATAGAGAGGCCTTCCTTCTCTACATATGCAGTGTAGGAAGACAAAGATGGAGAGATGCCTAATGCAAACCAAAGGAGGGCTGGAGAGATGGCTCAGCAAACAAGAGCACTTGTTGCTCTTACAGAGGACCTGTGCTCTGTTCCTAGTACCCACATGGTGGCTCACAACCATCCATAACTCCAGGGCATCCCACACCCTCTTCTGACTGCTGCAGACAACTGAGGCACACGTGGTACACCAACACACATTCAGGCAAAGCACACATAAAATAAAATGAGTAAATCTTTACAAAGAAATTTAAAAAGAAGAACATTCCCATGCCAAGGAATTGGGTGTCCAGTCTCCCGCAGAGCTCCCGATAGTTTGGGGACACCACCGTCCAGCCGTTCCACGGTGCCTGGATGTATAGCATTGGCTTCTCAGACCATTGCCCTGTGTATGTTAGTTTCTTCTAGCTGCTTCCAGGTTTTCCCTTCATGTTTGGTTTTCTGTAGTTTATCTTAGGCCATGGCTTAGTTTTCCTGGATTTTTTTTTCCAGGTGGCTTATTGGTTAGGACACAAAGGGAGAGTTTTTGGCTGTTGGATAGTTGCCCCAGTATTTGTTGAGTTTATGTTTGCCTGTTCTGCGAAAGAGAGCAGGGCTCAGGGTAGCCTGCGGTAGGAATGGGCAGGAGTTGGGTAGTTTATACTCGACCCACAGAGCTCCCTTCCTTCTCTGTATTTCATAATCTTCTCCTTTCAGGGGTCCAAAAACCTCCTGTACTCAAGACAGAAAGACTGTGGGTTTTCCCCAGTGCCCCAGCCGCCCTTTAGAGCCAGGTCTGACCTCGCCTCAGAGCAAAGCGCTCTCAGCCTGGTTCTCGGTGCCCTTTCATCCATCATTCATTTCTTTTGAGGAGTTTCTTGTTTTTAAAATAATTTATTTGTATTTTATGTACATTGGTGTTCTGCCTTCCTCTGTGTGTGTATGTGTGTGTGTGTGTGTGTGTGTGTGTGTGTGTGTGTGTGTGTGAGAGAGAGAGAGAGAGAGAGAGAGAGAGAGAGAGAGAGAGAGAGATACACCTTGGAAGTAGAATTGCAGACAGTTGTGAGCTGCCATGTGGGTGCTGGGAATTGAACCCTGGTACTTTGGGAGAACAGCCAGTGCTCTTAACTGCTGAGCCATCTCTCCAGCCTCTCTTTGAGGGATCTTTAAAGTTTGCCCAGAGTTTATAGTTGTCATCTGTAGGGATTGATTTTGGCAGGAGCCTTCCCAGAAACAGAAACCTCTAGATCAGCGGTTCTCTACCTGTGGGTCTTGGCCCCTTTGGCAAGCCTCTGTCTCCAAAAATACTTACATCATGATTTATTTTAAATAGTAGCAAAAATTACAGTTATGAAGAAGCAATGAAAGTAATTTGATGGTTGGGGGTCCCCACAACATAGGAACTGTATTAACGGGTCACAGCATTAGGAAGGCTGAGAACCACTGCTCTAGAGAATCTTCTTTTTTGACATACCAAAAATCTTGATCTCAATTATTCCTGTTTACCTGTCTTCCTTAGTCGACTTTATTTTAGATTGTAGAAAATAGTAAGTAATAGTTTAGAACACTCACCAGACTCTCGGGATGTCCTGTGGTGTTTCAGGGCTTGGGCTGCCATGGAAGGGACACTTCCATTTCTTGGCAAGTTCAAGAAAACATGAGTGATTCCAGGCTGATTTCTGCTGTCCTCTGCTTTCCCGGCTGGTGCTGGAATTGAACATGGTGACTTCTGTTTAGGGAATAGCAAGCCTTGCCAACAGATTGACTTTAACACTGTTTCTGACGTGGCCTGTTGGTGCATAGAAGAGAGAGCTGGGCAGGGACTGCCTCTGGGAGCCGCCTTCCCTGTCACTTCCTGGCTTTCTCCGTGGAACATCCTGGAAGCTGAGAGGCCATTGCAAAGGCCATCCTCATTGATGCAATATGCATTCTTTTCTTTTCTTTTTTTTTTTTTTTTTTTTTCGAGACAGGGTTTCTCTGTGTAGCCCTGGCTGTCCTGGAACTCACTCTGTAGACCAGGCTGGCCTCGAACTCAGAAATCCGCCTGCCTCTGCCTCCCAATCTCTGGGATTAGCAATATGCATTATTTTCTTAATCTGCACTCTACTCTTTAAAATATCACATGTAAACCAGACATGAGTCAGTCGAGACAAACCTTACAGCTTCTCCAGAGTGTATCTGGGTGGTTGGTGGTTTCTCTTTGTCTGTGTTACCATTCAAGAAGGAGGTCCTAAAGCTGCCAGGAGTCACGAGTTTAGTAATAAGCACGACGTGTGGATGTTTAAAGGGATTGTTGGAAGTCAGGCTGCCTACTGATTTACCAGCCCCTCAGACACCGTCTCCTTCGTTCTCATGGCCACCTCCACTACGTGAGATCGGACCATTCAACATGAAGCAATGTAGTGCTTTTCTTTTGTACCAAGCACAGATTGCTTAGAAAGGCATAAGGTTGCTGATGAGTCAGTAACATAACTATATCATGTATACAACTGAGACTGTAAAGTAACAGTGCAGAGTGTGAAGAAAGCTAGAAGAGACCGTGTTCGTCCAAAGGTGCAGTGGCTTTAGACAGCAGTGCTGTGTGGCAAGCAGAGGCTTGCTGTTAAGGTTGGAACTTGCCATTTGTAAGCCAGCTGGCCCTGAGTTCCTGTTCGTCCTGCCTCATTCTTCAGCAGACTGGGATAGAGGTGCACGCCAAGCCCCGCTTGTGAACTGTCTCTGTGGTTTCCTCGGTGCTGAGCGTGGTCTTTGTGTGCCTCTTCTCCCTGGAGGCTGCCCCTCTGCTTTCTGCTGCTTCAGTAATGCTTTCTCAGGTCTCATCAGCACTGCTTTTAAAACTTCAAATAGACGTGCCTCAGACGTTAAAACAGGTGCTGTTTCTGTGCTGCATTAGCCTCATAGTTATGAATGAAAATTAGTTCACGGTGTTACTCTTAACTCCCACCCCCTTGATTGTCCCTCTTGGCCCCTCCCACTTGTTCCGAGAGTAGGCGACTCCTGCCTCAAGCTCTTTGATGTTGGTGCTCACATGTTAGAGACATGATAGATGCAGCTTCCTAGGCCTCATGCTCTTCATTCCTGAGTTCCGTGGTCTGCTTTAAGTTAGAGGAAGTGGCTGCTGTTTCCATCTGTCACCTGTATGATGACAAGGCTGGCTACGGAAGTGTGCTATGCTTGTGGCATTGTGGATGGATGTTAGGCTGGGCTGAGCCAGTGTGAACTTAATGTTGTATAGGACAGCCTGTCAAGTGTAGTGGCAGGTTCTAGGTCAGGAATGCTGCCCTGGCCACAGCACTGTGATGTGACGGGATCCAGGCTTCTCTGAAGGATGGTAACAGAAAGCCAGCTGACCTGGGAATGTGCTGTGGGAAGCAAGCAAATGTTAATGAGAGTTCCTCCAACATGATTGATGTAAGTCAAGAGATCTTTTTGCATTAGAAAGCAAGACTAGAAGTCAGATGTTGTGGCACATACAAGTAATCTCAGCAGCCCAGAGGAAGAGCCAGAAGGACTGCATGTTAAAGGCCAGCCTGGGCTACACAGTGTGTTCAGGGCCTGCCTGAACAACGCAGCAAGAAGAAAATATAAATAGGAGCAAATGCTAAGGAGTCTCCCGATTTGTCTCATCATTCCTTAATATTACCTGTTATGCTGAATGTTTATTGCAGAGGCGACTGGTTCCTGTTTCTGTTCAGCTACTTACTCATCCACGTATTTATTTGATGTGTGTTGGACATCTCTGTAGTGGGCACTATGTGTACCATTCCTTCTGGTCGATGCCAGCCTCTTAATTGAAGCAGTAATTTGAGAGCTAGTTCTTCTGAGTTGCCAAAGTGTAACAAAGTCTGTAGTACACCTTCCTGCACAGTGTAAAGAAACAGCCAGTCCTGGGGGGGTTGGGGTGGAGGATTACTGGTATAATTTGAAACAAGTCATCAACAAAAATGGGTGTGTTTAAGTTCCTGGTTGGCCTGTGTCTTTTACATTTGCTGTGCTTTTTGGAAACTCCTAGAGATTAGCGGGGAGCTGTGTGCAGTGCATTTAGGAGTGACTGCGTCTCTGTCAGGATTTTGGTGCTGAAACCCACAATGGTTAGTTGCAGAGCTTCAGTCTAGTGATTGAGCACTGTAGCTTTGAAATTAGAATCTGTTTTTGTTTTGAGGCAGAGTCTCACATAGCCCAGGCTGGCCTGGGACCTGCAATGTAGAATGTAGCCTTGAACTTAGATTCCTCTTGCTCCCACCTCCTATGTGCTGGGTTAAAGGTGAAGCCTCCCCATTTGACTTCTGAGTCAGAACTTTTCCCCCATCTTCCCTCTCGGGCTTCTTGACAGTCATCTCAAGGATGGACTTGAGTGAACTTATGCACAAACCTGCTTGTGAATCCAGTCAGAGCCTGTCTGCTGTTAGATTCCTGGCTTTCTGGTCTAGCCTATTAGGTCTTTTAAAGAATGAGGAGGGAGCCAGGGTGGTGGCACACATCTTTAATCCCAGCAGTTGGGAGGTGAGGCAGGAGGATGTCTGTGAATTGAGGCCAGTCTGGTCTACATAGAGAGCTCCAGGACAGCCAGGGTAATGTAGAAAGACTGTCTCAAGTGGTGGTGGGGAAACAAGGAGGCCTGTGACTTGGCGCCTGTGAACTGCAATTTGCAAGTGAATCCTGCCTGCTGTGGGCCCACATCTTTGTCTTCACTTCAGCTTTCCTTGTTTCCTGGTTTTGGACTTGGAGTTTGGCTGTTTGACTACTAATTGACTCCATGTTGTGCAGACAACCCGGTGTTGTAGCTAGCAGTTCAGCCGAGGAACCACCAGGTTCACGCTGCTGTCTATCAGAGGTTGGGTGGAATCTGCACTGCTTTTCGGATAGGCTCCACAGCCATGCTGCTCTTTGCACCGTTGCAGAGCCATCTGCTGGGGCTCTTGAGAAATGCAGCGTTGACTGGAAGCTTGGAGGCCCAGGCAGTGTCCTTGCAGCTTACAGCTTGGCTTTGAGTCACCAAGTGCTCAGGCTCTGTTGATAATCTTGCTGGAAATTAATTCACGGAATTGGTAATCTTAAAGAGAAGCTTGAGGGGTTGAGTTTCTCTGTATATCTGCTGGGGCTGAGGAGGGGCTGTGTTCACAGCCAGAATACAGTGCTATGAGTGGACACAAGGGATGCTGGGAAAGTGAATGAATGATGGGCTGTTTGAGTGAGCAGTCACCCTGTCCCATCCTGTCTCAGGTGGTCACATGATCTTACCTGATAACGTCTCTGAAACTGGGTGCATCTTAAAATGGATAGGATTTTACCATCACTAAACTTGCCTTTGGGGCCTGCTGTCTCTGGCCACCTTCCCACTCACTGGGGAGCAAAGGCTGCTGAAAATGAGGGCTTGGTAGCTCTCTTCCTAGCTGTGTGTATATATGCTGCTCTGCGTGTGTGTGGGGTGGTGTGTATGTCCGTGTGTCCCTGTCCGTCTGTCTGTACCTGTTGATGTTGCTGAGGTCCAACTCGGGGCCTCACACTTCAAGTGAGCCTTCTACCACCTAGCAGTTGTTCTTTCCCTCTAATGTAGTGCTCTCTCTTTTGCTTTCCCAGTTTGACAGTCTCTGCCTGTTAAATGGCCACTCCGTTTCCTGACCAGAACCTGGCCTCTGTGTCGTTACCACTGAATCTGTGCTTAGGAGACTCTTGCTACAAACCCAGGCTCTTCGCTTCCCTTCCCTTCCCTTCCCTTCCCTTCCCTTCCCTTCCCTTCCCTTTCCCTTTCCCTTTCCCTTTCCCTTTCCCTTTCCCTTTCCCTTTCCCTTTCCCTTTCCCTTTCCCTTTCCCTTTCCCTTTCCCTTTCCCTTTCCCTTTCCCTTTCCCTTTCCCTTTCCCTTTCCCTTTCCCTTTCCCTTTCCCTTTCCCTTCCTTCCTTCCTTCCTTCCTTCCTTCCTTCCTTCCTTCCCTGGCTATATATTCTTGAGGCAAGGTGGGTTTCTTAGTCTGTTGTTGGGCTCTGACATCTGGAATAGTGTAGTAACTTGGTGTAGATCCTTTGGTGGTGATGGGGCTGGAATAGCTGTGGAACTGAGGCATGTCTAAAGCAGCTAATCTGTTACTTCACATGCATTTGTAGTTGACATCATTTTCGTGATGGAACAGGGATTAATAGTGCATTTTCAATGGTGGCTTTGGTTTAAAGATATTTGCAAAGTCGGCAGTAGTTTAGCAGACAAGGAACTGGAAATGTGAAGAGCAGGGGCTGTAGTGGATTCCAATTTAGACTGTCTCCAAAGTCACGCTGATGTGCAGAGTAGGTGTTCTCTTCATAACCCTCCCCTCAGTGTAGCTGGGAGTAAGTCTCAGTGATGTCATAGGGAGCTCTCCTTAGAGCACGGCATTAGTGGCTTTTTGTTGCTGGACACTGAGGTAGCTTACGGAATGAAGGGTTTGTTTGGGCTTATGGTTCCAGAGGGACAAGACACTGTCATGCCAGGGCGGGGAAGCGAGACAGCAGGCATGGCAGCTGGGAGAAGCTAAACTGCTCACATACTGGCTCACAGCAGGAAGCAAAGAGTAAACTCAGAACGCCCCAAGTCAAAACTCTTAAAGCATGTGCCATTGATACATATCCTCCAGTAGGCACACCTCCTAAACTTCCCAGGCAGCCGCCAACTGGGACCAGACCTATGGGACATCTCCTTCAAACCACAGTGCCTTAGCTATTAGTCCAGCTAATGAGGAAGCATCGTTTTTACTCTGAGAAAGCAAAGAGGATCTCAGGGACTCAGAAAGCCAGAATGGTCCCTCTCACTTCCGTGACACCATCTCCCCTGCACGGAGGATGACCTCCTACTGACACCAAGTATCTAGAAGTCCACACACCATGATCTCAGCCAAGTGTCCTGGCTGAAAACATCTTTCTTTCCATCCTTCTACTAAAATTACGCTCTCTGAAGACCTAGCACAGATGCCTCCCTGATCAAGACAAACCAGCCCTGTGCACACACACCTTGTGAAGAAAGGGACAGCTTTTATATGCCTAGTGGACACTGCAGGTGGTGATGTCCACACTGCAGGTGGGCTCCACAAAGGTGAGATGAACACTTTCTCTTCTCAAAAGGTTTATCTCCCAAAGGTTTTAAAATTGTGGGTGGGCTGGGGTGGTGCTGGCCAGAAATGAGATAAACTCAGTAGTATTTCTAAATGTAGTTTTAAAATTTGTGAGCAGTCGGGTGGATCCGAGCTAGGATCTGGATTTAGCTGTACTCTGCCACCTGTGTTCTCTTGGGAAACATGTTTACCTAAAAGCTTATGTTCATTGTATAAAATAATCCGCAGTGTTAGTTTCATGAGAAAGCCAGTTAACAGTGACTGATGGTCAGTGTGAGACCCCTGTGTGTTCCGAATGGAGGCAGCATCATTGAAAGGCACATGCTAGATGTCACAAGCAAGCGGCAAGCCACCAGGCCAGTTGTTGGTAAGATTAAAAGTCACTTTGAGACATTTTGATGTCACATTGATTTCTTGTGTTTTCCCCCCTTCCTTTCAGGTTGTCCGTACTGAGAAGAACAGTTTGAACAATCGGTTCTTGCCCTGGAATGAGATTGAGACAGAGGCCATATTGTCCATCGATGACGACGCTCACCTCCGCCATGATGAAATCATGTTTGGGTTTCGGTAAGGACTGCTTTTCAAACACTTCCATCAGAGGAGAAATTCTGAGGCTGTGAGGGCATTGCAGGGCGGGGCTGCTCCCATCTCTCCATGGTTTGGGCTGATTCTTGCTTGCCCTCTCCAGAGCTAGCTTCTCTGATCCCAATAGGCTCTTTCTCTGGGGCCGGGTAGGTGAGAGTCTGCAACTGGCTGGGACAGGGTTACTGCCTGTACTGGCTAGTTTTGTGTGTCAGCTTGACACAAGCTGAAGTTATCACAGAAAGGAGTTTCAGTTGAGAAAATGCCTCTATGAGATCTAGCGGTAAGGCATTTTCTCAATTAGTGATCAAGGGGGAGGGCCCCTTGTGGGTGGTACCATCTGTGGGCTGGTAGTCCTGGGTTCTATAAGAAAGCAGGCTGAGCAAGCCAGGGGAAGAAGCAAGCTAGTAAGGAACATCCCTCCATGGCCTCTGCATCAGCTCCTGCTCCTTGACCTGCTTGAGTTCCAGTCCTGACTTCCTTTCATGATGAACGGCAGCATGGAAGTGTAAGCCCAATAAAATAAACCCTTTCCTCCCCAACTTGCATTTTGGTCATGATGTTCGTGCAGGAATAGAAACCCTGACTAAGATACTGCCTCTCTGGACCTGCAGGTCTGACATCCTTAAACCCAGTCTCCTTGGTGGAGAATAGAGGTGAGGAAGTCAGGGTTGTGTTGCAGAAGTGGGAACTAACTCCTAGATGAATGGAAGGAACAAAGGCTGTGAGGAATGGGCAGTGCCAGAGTACCGCCCCCGGGCTGGAGAAGGAGGTGGTAGCAGCGGTGGTGGAGATGACGTTGACATCCGCGTATGTGCTGGGAACTACCGGGGAACCTTGGTTTCTCTCCCTAATGCCCTTTGAATTAGTTAATTATCTCTGTGTCAGAATTTTTATTCTGGATGTAAGTACATACTCTCCATGTCAGAGAGGCGAGCAGAAATCTCCCACTGAGTGGGCTATCTTTGCATCTCCTTGTGGCATTAAAGCACAGAGTTTTAAGATTTGATGAATTCTAATTTATCCATGTCCTCTTTGTGCTTTTAATAGTATTTACATTTTTGTCCATATAAATTGGGAGAAAAGTAGTTGTTCATCTTAGGCAAGTCACAGGAGTTGACGGCATTGGAGTCCCTCTGTCTTCCGTTCTGTACTGCCACCCACCTGTCTCATGGGCGTCCTTTGCTTAGGTTTGTGGACACAGAGGCATAGGTGACAGAAATAGTCTTTACTTCTGGATCCGTCGTAAGTCCTGTAGAGAATGCATGGATGCACTTCTGACGAGTCTGCTCAACTCCCCCCCCCCCCTTCGCTCAGTCTCTCTTCCCCAAATCTCACGATCTCTCCTCCTTTCTTTACGTCCCCCACCACAGCCTGTGTGTGGTGGATTACTGAAGCAAGTCTGTTGCTAGCTGAGATTGAAAAGCAAAGTCCTGCTAAACTGGGCTGTGTTGTCCATGGTGATGGCTGCTGCTACCTCTGTTAGGAAAGGAGAAAAACTGTGAAGAGCTTCAGGAATGATTTCTGCCATTGCAGGTGTTGATGGTGGTAAGCGGGCTGTAGTTGGACGTAGCAAGACACACTTAAGGCCTGCTAAGGGACTGGAGCTGTGAATGCACCCATGGGTGTTAGAGGAGAATCTCGGTCACTTCTGGGTCCCTTCCCAAGAATGACCGAGAGGAGTCCATGCTCTGAGGAGTTTGAATTCACGAAGGTGCTGGCCTCTTTTGTCATCTGTGGGTTTCTGACCTTTCTCGAATGGTGAGAAAGTAGGGGACCCTTTCTGTGTGTTTCCTAGAGGTCTTTCAGAATGTGGGGTTTAGTTTTCAAGAACTCAATTGACACATTGTCTCTAGGGCTGGATCACAACCAAGTCCTGTAGGCCAGGAAGGGAGGCGCACAGAGTGGAAGGCACGTGCTCCCAGCACAGCCTGCCTTGTTTCTACTTTATTAGCTTACATCAGTTGTATGAAGCTCTATCTGTGCCTCCATAGGATGTACTTTCCGCATTTGTCCTCATCGTCCCTTGTCTGCCTTCACCACTGTTGCTGTTCTTTTCGTGTCCTTCCCCTCAGCTTCAGCACGTGACCGGAACACGTCTGTCTTTGAGTCCAGGTTATCTCACGGCACGTGATAATCTTCAGCTCCATTTCATTCTTTGTACCTGAAGGAAAACCACACTGTGTCTGTGTGCCACACTGTTCGCTCAGGCTCAGGCACCCAGGCCACTGTGACATGCCACCGGAAACGTGGCTCTGTAGGAAGCTGACTTGAGGTTAGGAAGTGGTGTGGCGGGCTTGTACTTCAGGAGCTTCTGTGCTGCTTTCATAAGCAGCTGGACTAATTCTCACTCCTGCTTGTGTGTCAGGGCCCTGTGTGTCCACCTCCTTACTAGAACTTTCTGTTTTCTTATGATAGTCATTCCAGTTGGGTAACGTGCAATCTCAAGGTAACTTTGACTGCGTTTTCCTGTATTTATTGACCAGTTATTTCCTCTGACCATTTTTGGTGTGTGTGTGTGTGTGTGTGTGTGTGTGTGTATTTTAAAAGATTTATTTATCTTTATGTACATGAGTGCTCTGTCTTCATGAACACCGGAAGAGGGCATCAGATCCCATTACAGGTGGTTGTGAGTCACCATGTGATTGCTAGGAATTGAACTCAGGGTCTCTGAAAGAGCAGCCTTACCACTGAGCCATCTCTCCAGCCTCTGTTGTATAATTTTTTGAGCTCTTTACATTTAACCCCGTGTTGGGTGTGGACCAGGCAGGGCTTTCTGTCCCAGTTTGTCTCTTCACTCTGCTGGTTCCTTTGTGCAGAAGAAGCTTTTTTGTTGGAAGCAGAATCACTTGTAACAGTCAGAAGTGTGAATAGAGAGGAGGGCCATTGTGTGGTCCACTCATGTGAGGCCGTGGAAGTCAGGTTCAGAGGGATAGTGAGAACGGGGTGAGCCAGGCTGAGGAAGATGAGGTAGGAGTTACTGTCTCAGCAGTAACTTAGGTTGGCAGGTCCTGGAGGCAGATGTTGGTAATGCAGCACAACTGTGTATCTTTAAGGCTACTGGACAGTATATCCTAAAAAAAAAAAAAAAAAAAAAAAAAGATTAAAATGGTATTTTGCCACAATAAATTCCAGCATTTAAAGAAGAAATCTGGGCTGGAGGCTGTGAGTTGTCATCTGTTAGACCAGTGTGTCTCACAAACTCTGGAATGAGATCTGTTTCAGGGATTGACATGCCCTGATGCAGCTCAGGAGGTCCCAGGCAGCTGCTGTCTCTGTGGCTTTCTAGCGCCTGCCAGCTTTGCTCCAATTTCAACCGGTGAAACTGGGAACTAATTGCATTTGTTTTGACTTCGTTATAAATTTGGAAATGATGTAAAAGTGTCTGCTGGGCCAGCGAGATGGCTCAGCAGGTAAAAGTTGTTTCCCCTCTGAGCCTAGTGATCTGAGTTTGATCCCAGAACCCATGTAAAGCTGGTAAGGGAAGGCCAGTGCCACAGTCTCTGCATGTATGTCATGAACATGAACACAGGCACACACTCTAATAATAAAATAATAATAACGTTTCTCTGTGGACAGTTTTACACATTGGATTCTTCCCCGGGCCCTGCTCAGTTTAGGAGATGGGTACACTCCACCACAGTGATTGTCTGTGGTTTCTGAGTGCTTCTCCCATATGCCCTCTCAAGCAGAAAAAACAGGAACTCAGGGTGGAGAAATCACATACATGTTCTGTCATGTATCATGACACAGGCTGTCACGATCATTAAAAACAAACCTTCAAAGAACTAAAACAGGAATTGGTGTCTTCCACTTCTTAGCAGATTGCTTTGCATGTGACCTTCTGGAGTTCCTTACCATGTGACCTTCTACTAGAAACTTGTGGGATGATAAGCAGATTATTGATGACACTATATATTTTTTATCTATTTTGCTTGTGTCTAATTTTCTTTTTAAAAAAGTAAGAGAGAAACTGAAAGGAAAAATGCAAAAGTTGTTGAGAGTTTTAGGCAGGCAGGTAAAAGCACTTTTTAAGTGTGTGTGTTTTCAAGGGTGTGGAGAGAGGCCCGTGATCGCATTGTGGGTTTCCCTGGCCGGTACCATGCGTGGGACATCCCTCACCAGTCTTGGCTCTACAACTCCAACTACTCCTGTGAGCTGTCCATGGTGCTGACGGGTGCTGCCTTCTTTCACAAGGTAAGAAAACAAGGCTGTGTTCAGTGCTCCAAGCTTAGCAAAGGTTAGCTTCTGTGGGAATGAATGCTGCCTTTGCCCGCCTTTCTACTTCTGTGGCTTTTATGTGCCAGAAACAAGCTATCTCTACATTTGAAGGAGCATGGTGCTTAGAGAAGCCAAACATGGTGACCCACACCTGGAATCCAGTGTTCTGTATGTAGCTAAGTAGGAGTTGCAGGTTTGAGGATAGGTTAGGCTGTGCAGTGAAACTCCACCTCAAGACAAGAAAACAGAACAAAAAGCATACATAGAGTAACTGAAATAAAGTCAAGACTGGGTCTTCCTATAGACCATGAGGACTGCCTGCAGACCAGGAGGACTGCCTGCAGACCAGGAGGGCTGCCTGTTGACCAGGAGGGCTGCTCGTCGACCAGGAGGACTGCCTACGGACCAGGGGGACTGCCCGCGGACCAGGAGGACTGCCCACGGACCAGGAGGACTGCCTGCGGACCAGGAGGACTGCCTGCAGACCAGGAGGACTGCCTGTGAACCAGGAGGACTGCCCGTTGACCAGGAGGCCTGCCTGTTGACCCGGAGGACTGCCTGTTGATCAGGAGGACTGCCTGGAGACCATTGGCTCTCAGTCTGGACAGCTGAGGGCACTAGATCAGAGACCTGTTGGATAGTGTCTACTTTCAGCACTACCACCCAGATAGGGCTCAATCAGGCCCAAGCCTGGCACTCCTCTGACTCAGACTGATTGCTACTCTATGGGTCCACTGTGGAACTCTGTCCAAGAGCTCTGCCACCTTAATCCAGAGATGTTTTCTTGTTAGGTTTCACACTAGTTTCCACATTAGGTTTCACTGTGCAGGTACTTTCAGCCAGCACACCTTTCCTGCAGTTACTCTGTATATGCTGCTTTTGCTCCTGGCTCCCCCTCCTCATCCATTTCTTCTGATCTGTAACATAATCATTGTCCTCTGTGGCACCTGAGCTCTTGGTGTTGCCTGGTCAGAGCTGAATGGGCTGGGATGTATAAAGAACAGCAAAGTATGAGAACATGCGTGAGGGAAATATGAAATACCTCGGGTTTCTATGTTCATTACTTGTTGAAGTGCACTTGTTTTGCATAAATGGGTAAGTAAGGTATTAATTCTACACTTATTTTCTATTTATTTGTTTATATGTTTGTTTTGAGACAAGGTTTCTTTACATAGCTCTGGCTATCCTGGAATTCACTCATAGACCAGGGTGGCCCTGACCTGAAGTCAGAGATCTGCCTGCTTCCGCTGCCCAAGTGTTAGGACTAAAGGCACACACCACTCAGCCCTTTTCTTTTGTGGCGGTGTCCTGTATCAAGCTAAGCTGGAACATGCAAAGTGCTCTGCTCCACCTGGTGGCTCCAGCGCTTCTTGAGTTTGAGGAACATGATTATAGACACTTAAAATGCCACAAGGCTCATTTTTTTTTTTAATTTAATTTTGCAGATGTGTATGTGGTATGTATATGCATGTGTCTGCAGGTTTTATTTGGACATGTATGAGCACATGCGTGTGTATGCGTGTGTATGTGCAGGCCCAAGGTTTATGTCAGGAACCGTCCCTGATCACTCTTCCACCTTAGTCACTGAGAGAGGCTCTCAGGGAAACCCAGAGCTTGCAGATATGGCTTGTCTTGGTAGCCAGCATGCTCTGGCGATCCTCTGTCTCCTCCACCTTCCAGGCTGCAATTACAGGTAGGGTAGCACACCCACCTCACATTTATGTGGGTTCTGGAGATCCAAACTCTAGCTCTTAGCCTTGTAACCAAGCACTTCTAACCACGGGGTCACTGTCTCAGCCCCTGAGTCACGTTCCTTGTGAGTGAAATGTCCAACTGGCTCCGAAGAGCCCCCCATTCTGAATGTGGACGGCACATGCAGCTCCATGGGAGAGCGTTGCCTTAGCATGCAAGAGGCCTGGGTTCCATTCCCAGCACCACGGAATCCCTGTTCTGAGATGAGCGCGTCTCTCCACTGCCCCTCACAGAATGCCTTTGCCAGCTTCCCAGCTCGCTGAGGTGGCCTTTGTGAAGGTGTGGCCTCCTCCTGGTGCTTTCTTGTAGGCTGAGGATAGCGAGCTAACGTGGCATGTCTTACCGTGAAGATCTGCATCGAAGTTGCTCCTCATTCCTGTCCCAGTCCCTAAGGCCAGCAGTGTGTCCCCACTGGGGCCACCCCGGGCACCTTCCCTCACGTATTCCAGCAGCCCCTAGAGCTACACATAGTTTTGGCTGAGAGTGAAAGAAGTCCTAACTGCCACCCCTCCTTTCTTCCCCACAGTATTATGCCTACCTTTATTCTTATGTGATGCCCCAGGCCATCCGAGACATGGTGGACGAGTACATCAACTGTGAGGATATCGCCATGAACTTCCTCGTCTCCCACATCACACGGAAGCCCCCCATCAAGGTACGTCCCCTGACCTGCAGAAGGTGTGTGCACACACGCTCCCTTCTTCCGTTTAGTGTAGCTTGTGACAGAGCCACAGCTCAGAGACTTTTCTTTAGGTGTGCAAGGACACCACACCGCATACAGAGGACTGGTCTGGCTGTAAGACAGGGCCTGTGCACCAAGGCCATTGGACAGAACTGAGGGAGCTGGGACTTGGGTGTGAGGGGTGGGACAGCTTTTCTCCCCATTTCTCCTTCACTTCTGAAGCAGTCAGCAGTTTCTATGGGTAGACACACTAACTGATTTGCTAAAGAAATCACAGCTGTCTTCTTGTCACCTCATGGTAGCTGCAGCATATCAGAGTAGTATTGCTGGTCACTGCTGTGAAGTGGTGGCCTTCAGCCTTCCTTTGTGTCTCAGTTCAGTTCCCAGCATGCATACTGGGTGGCTCGCCACATCCTATAACTCCAGTTCTAGGGAGTCTGATGCTTTCTTCTAGACTCTGCAAGCACTGTGCTCAGGTGCATGCACACACCCCCCCCCCACGTACTTTCACATAATTAAAAATAGAAATGAGAAGAACCTCTGCAGAAGGACTGCTGCAGCGACAGCAGTGGTTAGCGTGCAGGCTTCTGCTGTGGGTGTAGCTGTGGTGAGCTGGTGGTGGAGTGAGGATGTCAAGGCTTTGCAACTGAGTGTGTATCCTGAACTGTGCAGCTGCTTGTAAAGTAACTGTTCAGCTAACGCGCTCTGTTTAAACAGGTCTGAGAGTTGTGGGATGGTATAGCGCCTGTCTCACTCCATTATGGACATGTCAGCGTGAACCTGCGCTGAAACAGACCCTGGAAGTCCTTCTCCATCCTGACTTTCAGTCTGTCCTGTCTCTGATCCAAGACCAGAGTTACTTGTTTTAAACTTCCATGAGTGACCTTACAGCTTTTCCCATGTCTCTTAATCATCTTGTTTTCACAATTCTGTCTTCTTGTCAGCGTTTCGCATTCCAGGTTCTAATTTCAGAGCCTTTCACTTGCTGGGTTTCTCTTCATGCTCAGAGGTGGAATGTGTACAGTTTCTGAGTCTCTCTGGAATGTTCCTTTTGCACGTACACATTGGTCATAGCCACCGTCATCCTGCTGCTCCAAGTGCTCCTGGCACCGTCCTGTGTCTCTGCAGACCCTTCCCCTGTGCTCGCTCCCGTGTCTAACTTGTTGCAATGCTGCAAAGGGCTTTGTCCTTTCTCTGGATGCTAGAATCACTGCCTGATTGAGACCAGCTTAGGCTCCATGAGCATCTTGTGCAGGCAACAAGCAATTTAAATTCCTACCTCAGTCCCACATATGATGTCCTCAGACACGACCAGAAGTGTGCAGACCCCTCCGGCTTAGAGCTGAGCTTGAGAAGAAAGCCTTTGTCCACTGTCTTTGTCTGTTTCCTCTGCCCAGGTCCCATCCTGCTGAGTCCCATGCTCAGGGCTTCAGCAGAACTTGTGAAGGGTTGCCTAAGTTAATGGTCAATCCCATGTGACAACACCATTATGTTACTTACATTTTTCTAATTGTTGGAAATCTTAATAATAGATCATTATGTTTTAAAATTAATTTTCTTAAACATCCTTTTTAATGGATATGTAATTTTAGAATTATTTATTTCTGTTTTGGCTAGTTTTCCAGTATTTTGCTATGAAAAACATGGCTGAAACAAACAACTGTGCATCAACATTGTACTGTGCCACCAAGATAAATAAATACTGGAGGTAGACTTGTTTGGACTGGTAGCACTGGGCATGCCGAGACTTTGCTGTCTGTTAGTGTTTGGGTGCATACAGGCTGGGTGTGTGGATGTACTCTTTGGTGGCCCGACAGCTCCACTGTGGACATGGCACTGGCTGGGCCACCCTGTAAGATTCTGTCGGCAGACATGCTGTGTTCTCACCCTGCTCTTTTTCTCCATTTCCAGGTGACATCGAGATGGACTTTTCGATGCCCAGGGTGCCCTCAGGCCCTGTCCCACGATGACTCTCACTTTCACGAGCGGCACAAGTGTATCAACTTTTTTGTCAAGGTGTACGGCTATATGCCTCTCTTGTACACACAGTTTAGGGTGGACTCTGTGCTTTTCAAGACCCGCCTGCCCCACGACAAGACCAAGTGCTTCAAGTTCATCTAGGGCCTTGCCAGTTCTGAGGAGACAATGAGCAGAGTGAGGGGAGTCACCCCCCCAAGGTTCCCAAGGTGTTGCAGGTCCTTGGGGACATCTGTGGGGCAGGGCCCAGACCCTTTGCTGGGAGAGGCAGCAGGAAGCGTGGAAAGGGATGGCTGTCTGTATTTTGAAGTCAGCCACACTCGGCCTGGAATCCTGGTCAGCAGACTCAGGGCTTCTGCACAGGGCACTGACTGATACCGAACACTGAGGACTGTTCCTAAGCCCAGGACAGCTGGTTCGTGGTTTTTAAATTCAGTAACAGCATTTATTATTTAAAGTTTCACGTCTGCCATTCAAGGCTTATTTATATGTGTGCATATATGTACACACATACGTGTGTATGTATATATATATATATATATATATATATATATGCACACACACACATACACACACACACACACACACATACACACACACACACATATATATATATATTTGGTAGGTCGGAGTACATCTGAAATTTCTGCCAATCTCTCCAAGGGAGGGACCTACCTGCTGTGTATTTAGTGGAGAGGGTCCTGGGCCTGCGTTTCTTGGACAGTCCTTTGCGGCCCCACCCTCCCAGGGACACTGGCTGCAGAAATCAGCAGGATGGACCTGGCCTGGGCAGGATCTCCTGACCTGTTCGGCCCCTTTCCAATGCCTCAGTGCTGCTACCACAGCTTCTGCTGGCGACTGCGCAGTGGGGAACGACACGCTGCAGATGCCTTGAAGGGTTGGAACCAGGCAGCACTCACGTGTCACAGGGCTTTCCATTCTTTCTTGTGTTTGAGAGAGATTGAGGAGGCAAACAGGCAGAGATGAGACCTGTACTTAGCCCACCCTCTGGGTGACACTGGTGCAGGGTGCTGGTGGCAGGTCCCTGTAGTACTTGTTTCTCTCAGAGGAGACAACAGGAACTTGCCGGGCTGGCTGGGAGCTCGTCTGTAGAAGCAGCTGTCCTTGGAGGATTCCGGAGTCTTAGTGCAAGGCATGTGCCTTGGAAAGCACACCTAGGTGAAATTCACCTTCCCTCTTGTGTCTAGACGTCCATCCAGTAGCTGTGGGGCTGAGACCCCTGATGCCATGTTGGCTGTAGGAAGCCCCTGCCTTCAAGGTCTGTGGTGTGCTAGAACCTAGAAGCTGTGATTTGCTAGGTGAGTCTTAGTCTGTCGTGGATATTAACAGGCATTCACCCCACGTTACCACTTTCCACTTCCTGTTGATGGTTCTCTTCCCAGGGCCGAAAGTGAAACTAACTTGGGGTACAGTGGCAGTGGGGAACTGTTGTGTCAGGGATTCGGCCTGTGACTTGTCTCCCCAGCCCCAGCAGCTGAACCAGAGCTCAGTCTATCCTGGTCATGCACTTGCCTTAAGCCAGTTCCGTCTTCCTAGGCCCTGACGTGTGTTGCTGCTTGGGGTCCTCTCCTGCTGTCCTGACTTCTCTCTAGACCCCTCCTGCCGTTGGGCTGGCATGGCCCCTGGGAGCCCCTCAGGCCAGCAGAACCAGACTGCTGCAGAACTTCTGCTGGGTCCTCTGGAACCTGACACCAAGGGCTGCCTGGGACATTTGGTTCTTGGCAGCTCAGCGAAGGGGTCGAGACTTTCCCCCCAGCCTTCTGTCCTCTCCAGCTCTTGTAGCAGTAGCCCTCTTCCCTCAGGGGAGCCAAAGAGTGTGGTGTTTTGCGCTAAATATGTGGCTGCTATTTTATCTTTTTTTCCCTTTCCCAGTATTGGGGATGGAAGCCAGAGCTAAGGGTGGACATCTGACAGTCGCTCTGCCCTGAGCCCCGTCCCTGTCATCTTGTTTCTTTTCATTGAGAGGTTGTAAATGGTGCCAAGGTACGCTATAAGAAAGTCAGTCTCTGTGGTAGGACCCCCTTTGGGATAGCACCTCTGGGCCTGGTGGGAACACTAACTGAAGGACCCCAGCAGCAAGTGTGGACGGTGACTGTACCTGAGGGACTCTGTCAGAGGCAAGAGGCAGAGACTAAGCAGTTGGACCCTGCTTGTGATTTGGGTTGGGGTTAGGGGACATGCTTAGAAATGATTGTGCCACTCTAAGTATGGGGAGCCTGCCTGGTGTTTGATGCCACCCACCATGGGTCACCTCTTCCTAACATAGGTCACGCCCAGCTAGCTACCCAGTCTCAGCTCCCAGGGCCAGGGCAGCTTTGCTTTCCAGTTGCTCTTAATCTTGAGGTCAAGGGCCACCCACAGAGTGACAATCCCCTGGGGTGCCTCAGGCCAGTGGACCACCTAGGATGCTCCTGTCTGGGGTGGCCTTGTTAGTGAAGATGGAGCTGGAGGGTGGGGCCGCCTGGGGTGGCTCTGATAACATAACATGTCCATCTGTCTGCCCCTTTCAAACCATGAGCACAAAGGTCTTACGTTGGATTTTTGTAAAAAACAAAATAAATGGAGACTTTAACTCAAGCCGTTTAGAGGTGTTTTGTTATTCAGCAAGGACAGAAAAGTTACCTGTTTCAAGGTACTTGTCTGATTTAGTAGCTTCTACATGGCCGAATGGGAGCACTCCAGCTTCAGTCAGAGGCTAAGGGGAGCCAGACAAACATGAGCCCAGGCTGTTGGCCAGTGTTCCATTTTGCACACCAGCTACCCTGTTACTGTGGGAATGTAAAAAAAAAAAAAAAAAAAAAAAAATTTGTGTGTGTGTGTGTGTGTGTGTGTGTGTGTGTGTGTGTATGCACATGTATGTAGCTACTTGCTGAAGCCAAAAGAGTATCAGAGCTCTTGCATCTGGACTTAGGGACAGTCGTGAGCCACCTGATGTATGTGCTGGTAACTGAAGTCCAGTGCTTGCAAAAGCAACAAGTCTCTTAACCACGGAGTCATCTCTGGCTCCTTTCGAGTTTTAAATGTCCTGTGCTGACCTGGCAGAGACAGCCTCTAGGAGTCCCCACATCAGATCACAGGCTTCTGGTGTCTGCATCTTAGAATTTCTGCCTGGATTGAAAGCAAGTTTTTCCTGCGCTGTGGAAGGGACAGGTGGAAGACAGAAATCCAGGAAGGGCCTGGAGTGGCAGGCCCTGTTCTGGCTCTGCAGGCAGGGGCCCAGGGCATTGACATTTAAGACTGATAGGACCTTTAAAGGCCAGCAGTGTGTACAGATGTAGGACTCATACCATAGATCTTGTTCCTCCTTGCCCAGGATACTGAGAGTGAAGGATACTGCAATATAAAAATGTCACTGTACATCAAGAATGTTCCTGTTGAGAATTTCTGGTGAGTTCTGCCTCAGACCCACCTGTGGAATCCAGAGTGTCGGCAGTGGCTGTCAAAGCACTGTCACTCAAGTGTTTGAGCTGGCTGTGGGTGTTGAGGCTTGGGTGTGGGCTCTGCAGTGGAGAATGTGTGCTCACATACTGGGCTGTGCACAGCACTGGTGGGGTCAAAGGTGTCTGTTGGGCACAGGCTTTCCATAAGACGTCAAGTCCACTCTGGCACTCAGGAACAGATGTGGTTGACTAAAATAAAGCAAACTGCTTGGCTCTCCGTGTGTTTCAAATGCTGCAGCTGCCTTGGGGTGTCTCCTGAGAAGTAGCTGCTGCCCTGGGTCTCCAGACAGAGCGATCCTGCTGGCTGACCGGTGGCCCTATGTGCTGATGCTCTACTTCACCCACTGAAGGAGGAGCATCTAGGGGGTACAGCCCCTAGGAAGCAATTAGTGGGCCCCTGATGAACGAGTGCAACAAGCTGAACCTATGGCTGATTTGGGGGAGAGCACAGGCTGGATTGCTCCCAAGGTACCCAGACATTTAGTGACCTTGGGGACAGTTGTGGGGTGGGGTTCAGACCTGCTGGGGAGAGGCAGCAGGAAGGGTGGAAAGGAGTGACTCTTGAAATCAGCCATTCCTGTGTTTCAGTGATGAGAGCTGGGTGTGATGGTGCAGACCTGTAGTCCAAGTACTCAAGAGGCAGGAGGATTGCCTGGAGTTTAAGGACATCTTGGGCGCTTGGGCCATTTCCGAGTTCAGCTATTCGAAAGAAAGCTACTAAGCCGGGCAGTGGTGGTGCACGCCTTTAATCCTAGCACTTGGGAGGCAGAGGCAGGTGGATTTCTGAGTTCGAGGCCAGCCTGGTCTACAGAGTGAGTTCCAGGGCTACACAGAGAAACCCTGTCTCGAAAAAACCAAAAAAAAAAAGAAAGAAAGAAAGAAAGAAAGCTACTGTGAATCTTGATGAGCAGGTTCTTTTGTGGCTTCACCTACCTTTCTGCAGTGAACACCTGTGAGCGTGGTCGTTGGGTGATGCTCATTCCTTTGGTTTTCCAAGGGTCAGGGAGACCTTTTTCTGAAAGTTACTTTTGTACTTGCAGTGATGCTGAGGCGTGTTCAGTTCCACATGCTCAGCAGCCTGGGGGTGCTGCCAGTCTTGGGTTCCAAGTTAAGAGCACATGTCCTGGTTATTGGGGATGGTAAGTAAGCATCTTCTCAACTTTAACACGCTGCCTTTCTTACTAAATTTGTCCTCCGACACTTTCATACTCGTGCAACTCACCTGATCACTTACCTGCCCCCCCTTGCTCCCCCTCCTGTCAGTCCTTCTCTGTGCAGCCCCTTCACAGCCCCATACCTTGTTTTGTTTTGTGACCCAGCTGAGTTTAACCAGGGCTGTCTGTGTGACCATGGTGAGACACTGTCCCCTGGAGCCTGATGGGCTCACCAGTGAGTACACAACTGAATAGGGATTACTTTTCTAGAATCTCCGGGCAGCCAGTAGTTTAACAGAGAGGGGTAGCGTCCCACGAGCCCTGCCCCATCCATGGTTGATGTGAGCATGGCCAGTCTTGGGCAGGCCAGGCCAGGTAGTTAGCTGCTGAGTTCATGGCTATGATGGCTGTCATTTCATAGCCTGTCTGTCTGTCTGTCTGTCTGCCCTTCTGCCATGTTCCCTGAGTGGGTACTATAAATGTCACCTATTCTCAACCCCTTTATCAGCTATATCTTAGTGTTTGTCGTCATTCACAGGGAGAGGCTCTGGTTAAGGCTTTTGTCTTAATTGTCTGATTAATAGCATTTGCCTATGGGTCCAAGTGTAGCTCTTTGGAACGCAGTTTGATACCATGTCAACCTAACTACAGCGGCAGTAGTAAGTTACCCCCTAGGGTCTATGACTTCTCCAGCCATGTTTTTGACCAGGTTTACAGTACCAGGCATGGGTTTTTCTCCTGTGGAGGAAGAATCAGATCCAATCATAGAGCAGCTGGTTCCCCCTAGAGCAGTCATTCCACTGTTGCATATGTGGGCACAGTTCACGTGGCAGGTTGATAATGGTTTACAAAGTTAACAGCAGTTAAGATCTTGATGCTTTCCTCCCTTAGCAGCCCACAAAGTGTTTTCCAGTATTCTGAAAGCTAGCTGGCAGAGAGCAGGTTCCAGAGCAGGCTTGGCTTGGTTTCTGTAGCTCTTATTTATAACCTGGTGTCTTCAGCTGGACAGCCATGAGGGGTGTCAAGAGCTTGTATTAGTTTGGGGGCCTCTGAGGTCTCTCTTGACCAACAACTGGCACTAGGGGTTTTTTCTAGGGGCAGTCCTCACTAGCTGTGCACTCAGCTCCCTTCTAACAGTCTCCACGTTAAAGACAGGGTTTCACTCTGAAGGCCTGGCTGGCCTGCAACTCCTGCTGACCAGGCTGGCCTCCAGTACATGGATCCGCCTACCTTTGCTTCTGCTGGGATTAAAGGCATGTGCCACTACGCCCAGCAAAATTTCTAACTTTCTTCGAGTTACAAGATACTAAGTTTCCATGTGGCTTTTCCATAACCCTTTGCTTGAGTTACCACCGCCCCCTTACTGGCATGTACACCATTTAGGGATATTCCCTATATGGAATCTGGGTGCAGTGGTGCACTCTCTTTTAATCCCAGACACTGGGAGGCAGAGGCAAGTGGATCTCTGTGAGTGTAGCGAGATCCTGTCTCCAAACAAACTCTTTAGAAAAGGTTGTCCTTTTTCTCTTACGTCTCAACAGAACTAAGGGAACACACACACGCGTGCACGCACGCATGCACGCACATGCACATACATTAGTGTGGAGGCTCAAAGTTGACCTGGATATTTTCCTCTATTGCTTTTTATTTTGTCTTCTGAGTCAGGGTCTCTCACAGTTCACTGATTGGCTAGACCCTGTTTGAAGCAGGGTCTGTTTCGGCTGCTCTGAAATTTTCCTGCCTTAGGAATGCTGGGATTATAGATACAAGCATAGCTTCTGGCTTT
Source organism: Uromys caudimaculatus (assembly GCA_028551405.1). Classification (NCBI taxonomy): domain Eukaryota; kingdom Metazoa; phylum Chordata; class Mammalia; order Rodentia; family Muridae; genus Uromys; species Uromys caudimaculatus. Next base: position 53,644,844 of record CM052708.1, read on the forward strand.
CAATATGGGTTTTGGGAGTTGAATTTAGGATCATCCGTCACACGAAGCAAGCACTTTTACATACTGAGCCATCTTGCTGGCTTTAAATTTAGTTTTTATTAAAATGATTCGAGAGTGTGTTTCATGTCTCTGTATATGTGCATGTATGTGCCTGGTATCCTCGAAGGTCAGAAGAGGGTTTTGGACCCTTTGGGACTAGGGTTACAGATGGTTGTGAGCTACCATATGGGTGTTAGAATCGAGCTTGGGTTCTCTGCAAGAGCAACAAATGATCTTACGCACTGAAGCAGACTCTCCAGCCTTGGATTTGTGTCAGATCAGGCTCCCTCACCAAATGAGCTCTGACCCACTGCCATTTGCTCTGGCGTGAAGCTCTTCCTAATATTTCCCCTGCGTTCCCCTTCCTTATCTTCTGTCTCCTCAGCATCTGCAGTCCCTCCTTTTGTGGCTGACTGATATTTTAGGGGCTGTGGGCTCTGTGGTGACACCTGCTCGTTCACTCCTGAGAGGGGCAGGCTGTCTCCTTATCCCTGTCAGTCTAGTAAAAGGTGGGCCAGGGTCACCAATCTTCCCAGAGAGCCTCAGACTCTGCTACTTTCCTCTTGTTTTATTTCTGTTATTACTTTCGTTTTTCCTCTTAGGTTTTACTTTTGTTCTCTTTACAGTTTCTCGAGGTAAAAATTTGGGTCCATTTTAGGCCTTCTCTTTATATGAATATTTAAGGTGTTTCTTAACTCTTTGAGATGGAGTCTCACTGCATGTATCCCAGCCTCTCCTAGCCTCTTGTCATTCTGAGTACTTCATTCATGTGTGTATATGTGTGTGTATGCATGTGTATATATGTGTGCATGTATGTGCATATACATATAGAGGGCAGAGATGTGTTGTTCCTTAGCTATCAACTTGGTTTTTTTTTTTTGAGCCAGGGTCTCTCACTGGGCCTTGAGGCTCAATTAGTAGGGCTGTCTGGCCAGTTAGCCCTAGGATCGTCCCCCCCCCCCCCCCCCAGTCCTCACCTCCCTCATGCTGAGATTACAAGTACAAGCAGTGTTATCTAGGTTTCCCATGGGCTCTGGGGATACAGTCATGGTCTTATGTTTGCACAGCACACACTACGGACTGAGATACCTCCCAGCTTCAGTTCAGAATAAGTTTTTAGTTCACAGGGGAATGTCTTTTTGATCCACAAGTTATTTTTATTAGCATCCTTAATTTCTGTGAATATTTGCAGGCTTCTAAAGTACAGGTTTATAAAATTTGAATTTAATTCCACCCTGGTGAATGTTGTCTGTATAATCTTAGATATAGTAAGACTTGTTGTACGGCGCAGTCTTCATGATAAAGACACTACACGCTCTTGTTGAAGACTGTGTCATCTGCAGCTGGAGAACTGTGCCCAAGAGTTTGTAGCCTTCGACAAGGCTGTAGAACTCTGTTTAGCTCATTTACAAATTCACTGCTTTAGTTGTTTTAGTAACTAGTATCATCAAATCTCCGGCTCTGTAGCTTGGCTCTCAGCACTGTTGACACATGGCCATGATTATATCTCCCTGAAGAACTGTCATTTCCAGCAACAACGTCCTCCAGTCTGTCTAGCCGGCGCTGTTCACACGGTTATCTTCCCACAGCCAGTCACTTTCATCCTGTTTTAAATGCGCACTTCTTGGATGCACTCTGTGGTTGTTTTATGTTTAAATTGATCATGACATTCTCTCCCTTTTAGCTATACTTGGACTTGCTTCAGGGGACAACTAGAGACCTGCAGAGTTCAGTTCTCTCAGAATCTCTCTCCTGGGATCTTCTTTTCTGAGTAGTAGCCAGTGCTTGCCTTGTATCCGTGTTTATTCACATTGGTAGGGGCTTACCCAGGGAAGCCCCAGCTCCCTGCACAACACTGTCTGCCCCCACGATGGGAACATGGCCATTTCCTCCCTTTTAGTTCAGCATCTCTGGGTGGACTGCCTTGTCCATGAGCCCCAGTTCTTCTGGTTTGGGAATGTGTGTGGCTATTCATGGACCCACCTCATGCTCTATCTTACTCCAACACTCTAGTCCCTACAGAACGTTTGTCTGGAGTTTACACATACGGGGTTGTGCCTGGTGGGAGCCATTACATGGGCATCACGCTGTTCACCCATTCCTAGCATCAGGATTCAGATATTCCCACAGCGCGGCACATGAACAGGAACTGACTTTTTTTTTTAAAGCTTTGTGGGTCATGTGATTTCTCTCTCTTTACATTTTAAACTGCTCTTAGTTCGTGGCTAGTTTTGGCTTGCAGGCAAAACCTCATCCATCTACTGAATCAGGAAGTGATTTTAGAGCACAGGTGAATGACAGGGAACTTACAAAACTAAGAAACTGACCACCAGGAAAGGTAAACTGAGTTATAATCCTTTAATTTTAAAAAGTTGGCTACGTTTACGTATGGTGGCTAAGACACATGCCACAGTGCACAAGCGGAGGTCAGGACAGCGTTCAGGAACTGATTGCCTTCTGCCACCATGTGCTTCTCAGGGACTGAATGCAGTTGTTAGGTTTAGTCAGACTTCAGTGTGGGCTTAGAATTCTTAAACATTTCTGAAAGTATCTTTATTTCCACACCCCATAAGGTCTTCGGAATGAGTTCCTCTGTGCCCTTCAGGGGAGCCCTTGGCTCCACTGAGATGAAGTTACAGAGAAAGTGCAGGGTACAAATACAGTAGCAGGTGCTTAATCTGTGCTCACTGGTGACTAGAGGGACAGGATTATAAGTTGAGAAGGTCTGTGTGTTAAATAAAAGTTCATCATTTTTAAAATATAAAAACATTGCAGTTAATCAGGAAATGTATTTTAAAATTTTTGAGATATGGTCACATCTTGTACAGGTGAGGCTGGCCTTGAACTTAAGAGCAATACTTTTGCCTCAGCCTCCTGAGTGTTGAAATTGCAGGTGTGAGCTGCCCCTGACCAGCAAGCATTTTAGATGGTAATATGTACAGTATAAAGATTAAGTTGGACCCAAGCACCTGCCCCAGCCATGCTGGCCTGGGCTCAGCCCAAAGAAAGACACCCAAGCACCCACCCTGATCACACTGGCTGGGGAGGCCGGAAGAAAGACACCCAAGCACACACCAAGGGAGCCACTATGACATCATAGTGGGATGGAGAGATGGGAAAGATGAAGCACTCAGTGGGAAGATGGAAGAGAAAGGAAAGCTGTGGGGAAAGGTGGGACTGGAGACTCGACAGTGGTAAGTGGTGGCAGACTGAAGAAGCCATAGTGAGGCGCTGGTTCAGGCTGCTGCCAAGGGCCAACTGGATGTCTGAGGGCCACGCTGCTGAGGGGAGTGGGGGAACCCACGCTGAGCTGAGCGGCCTGCGCTGCCATCTGAGGCCGTGGGGACATTCCAGCCCACGATGCTAGGTGGAGCGGCCCATATCTGGGTCTGTGGTCTTGTCAGTCAGGGTCTGTTTTGATGTCCCAGGCCCATGTTACCACCAGCTGGACTGCTGCCTGAGGCACTGTGCTGATCTGACCACCACACTTAGGAGAAATGGCTCTGCCCTTCACCTGGGCAGCACAATTCCCCTTGATGGGGTGGGGTGAGAGTGGGGTAGAGAGCTCAGGTGATCCGGCCCCAGGGTATGAGAACAGGAACACTGGCCTAGCCACCGACCTCAATTGCCATGAGGTGGGGGTTGGGGTGAGGAAGAGATGTGTGTCCCCTACTCCTCACTGGCTGCAGCACTTGGGAGAGGAGGCCCTGCACCTTGCTTGGGCAGCACAGTAGAGCTGATCCTAGTGGTGAAGGTGCTGGTGAGCCGTTCAGAGGCATGAGAGCAGGAGAGCTGACCCTGCCTTTTGGCAACTGCAGCATTGAGTGTGCTAGTTGGGGCAACGCTGGAGAGTTCACCCTGGTGGTGCACAGGCAGGAGAGCAGGCAGGCTAACCAACTCAGCTACCACCCAGGCCCAGATCCAGGGCTCTGAGTTGGCCCACCACAATATCTAGGTGGAGCTTGTGAAGGGGCCGGTCCTGTAGGTCCAAAGCTGCAGCATCTCCATGACACAGGGCAACAACAGGACATACCAGAGTCCAGGTGAGGATCCAGCATTAATGGTGTAGCAGAACCCGGAGGCTCTGAAACAGACTCAGTGCAGTGAACATTCGCACGTAAAGAAGTGTGGAGAAAAGGGCATGCAGTGTGACACTGTGACATATTAAAGCTTCCAGGAGGGCTGTTTTTGTTTTTTATTCTACCCTGTATTATTCTACCTTATATAGGGAGGTTGTAAGGGCAGAAGGTGGATATACAGGGACAGGGAGATGAGTGGGATTGGGGTGCACGATGTGAAACTCAAAGAATTAAAAAGTAGAAAAATAGATTAGGTTGCTTATTCACCTGTGGTTGATCCACAGTTGTGTATCAGGAAAACACAGTTTAGAATTCAGACTGGGGTTGCTACAGTGTAAAGGGGTGAAGTCCTGTGAACACATAACTTTGGTCTCTACACCCCCACCCCTGCCTCTAGTACCTGTGTGAGAGAGACAAGCAGAGTTACTGCTGCTCAGTGACAAGACCTGGGTAAAGACACCACTCAGACACCCGTACTAAGGTGCAAATGCTGAAACACAGGTAAAGCCGTTTCACGGCAGGACTGAAACCTGGGGTACCCGGAGCTGTGGAGACTGCAGTGTAAAAGCCTTCAGGATTTAAGTTGAAGATCTGGCATACGCCATCTTTGGCTCAGTCCTGTAACGCCTACCTAGATTCGCCTGTGGTTTCATCTGGAACCAGAGTTGGTTACTTTCACCCCTGGCCAAGGTTCAAAATAACACATCGATGTATCTCCCCACGGTGGCGAGCCTGAAAAGATGCACTATCTACTCCTTTAGGTGGCTGAAAGCACAAGCCCATCCTGCTGCCTGGTGTCTGGAGGGAGAGTCATCCGGTTCATTACCAGTTTGCTTAGTTCTTCAGCGCACCATCCCCGTGAGGGTTCCTCCTGTTGGTCATTCACTGTCATCTGGAAAAGCCAACTCCTGCCTTTTCCGGATAACTGTGAGGCTGTGGGCTGGAAGCTGTGGAGAAGGGGGGTTGTGTGCCCTTGCCTGAGAAGAACGGTCCAGGAGTCCTGTCTCCTTGGCCTGAGCCTCACACAGGATGTAGGGGCAGGAGCCACAAACTGGCTATTTTTGGAACATTCACTCAAACTCTGTATTTCAGGTCCCACATCCAGCTGTGAGGAAAGATGGCCCCAGTGTGGGAACTCAAGCTAAGTCCCAAAACCGTGAGGGAAGAAATGTCTGCTGTTTGAAGCTGCTAGGTGTGGGGTCACTTGCTATAGCAGTAGATACATGCTTTAACCCTTTGGGGAAAACTTGTTAAAGGACAGACAGACATGGTGGTGAGGTCAGTGTGACGTATGTCAGGACCCCGTCTCAAAACAGGCAGGCAATGAGCCACGGAAGACTATGCAAAAGTAATGGAATCCTTACTCCAACAAGTCCAGGAACAATTTGTCACTCAGGCTGTGCTCAGCACCTGAAGTGCTCCCTGGCACTCCTGATCCTGTGTCCAGTGTGACTAGATACAGGGAAGACCAAAAGAGCAGCCAGCACTTACTGGCTCACACTGGAAGGGCCCAGTCACAGGTGAGCAGTGACTCTGTCCTATTCTCTGTGAGCTACACCTGCTTAATAGGAAACCTGGAGTACCAGGCTAGCTGGATGCAGTAGGTGTTGGGAAACTCTGTTATTAACGTCTGCCATGATGGGACAGCTCCCTGAACTCTGAGCAAAATGGAGGGACTCCCTTTTTCAGTGTGGCTTCCTCTTCTCTGCCTGACCTTATCAGGGGAGCCTGAGCCTACATCCTCTACTCAGTTCTTGCTGAATTCATGGGTTCAACTCCCTTTCTTCCAGTAAGAACCTGCCCAGCGAGCACCTGAAATCTCTCTCTCTCCTTGCAAATGAGGCACCCCCAGTGCTTTAAGCTTCAGCCAATAGACTTTCACCCTAAGAAAAATCCCTTCCCACTCTCCAAGGTTTATATAGCCCGAATAAAACATGCACACGGCTGTTTCACTGAATACAGTAAAGGGCTGTGACACTGACATCTCTGGAGCACTGCCCCCCAGGAGCCTGCTGCCTGGTGTACAGCAGCGCCTGGGCACCCTGGGGGAAGAAGCAGAACTCAGAACCACAAGTAGGCACCCTCTAAGACTACAAAAAAATAGAAATTACAAAAGGGGGTTCCTCAGTCTCTCTTTAGTCACCTCTACCCCTAGGCTCGAGTGGAGGTTCTTTCTGTACAAAGTACCTTTTCATAGAATTGAAATGTAGCTGAATTTACTGTTTCTGCTGCTTTTTTGAGACAGGGTTTCTTTGTGTAGGCCTGACTGTCCTGGAACTCACTCTATAGACCAGGCTGGCGTCGAACTCAGAGATCTGCCTGCCTCTGCCTCCCAAGTGCTAGGATTAAAGGCCTGTAATGCCAGGTTGTTTCTGCTTCTTGAGACAGGGTCTTCTGAGCCTGACATCCTTGGAGCACCGCCCCCCAGGAGCCTGCTGCCTGGTGTACAGCAGCGCCTGGGCACCCTGGGGGAAGAAGCAGAACCTGGCTTCTGGGCCAGAACATGGCCTGGGGGCCATGAGCTTGCTGTGTGTCAGAGGATGACCCTCCAGCACTGGGTGCACCTGCATTTCTATAGACAGGGCTGGTTAACGATTAGGGCAGAGGTGGGACAGATGTGCTGTGGTGTTTTCACTGCTGGGAGTAGCTGCAAACTTTTCCCCCAGATACTAAATCACCATTTAGACTGTAGTTCAATAGAACTGGGCACTTCTATAAAAATAATGTTTATTTTTAGCAAAATGGGCCACAGAACAGACCTAGATAGGTTCGCTTTCTAATTTGGGGACTGACCTTTATTAGGTGTTGCACTGTAGGTGGGTAAGTCAGAGGGGTACCTCCTGAGAGCCCTGAAAACACAGGCATTTTTTTCACTTCCCCTAAGGAAAGGATGTCTGTCATGTTGTGACCCAAAGCTGCTCAGGAGCCCAGAACTGAAAAGAACAGGGCTCTAAAAGTTCTTGGGGTCAGCAGTACAAGGAAGTCACACTGGCAGATCCTGGCTGGAGACACCTCTCTGGAAGCCAGAGGACACCACCAGACTGTCTCTGGGTGAAGGGCCTAGGATTTCATGGATGCCCCACTCAGAACTTCTGCAGGAACCTGAGGACGAGGTCCCGCAATCGTACCCTCAGTGTCTCGTCATTGTCACAGATGATATGAGTTGAGTCTTCTTCAATCTGGATGAGTGTCTCGGCTTCCTGCAGCAGGACAATATGGCCCTTGGCTGTGTCTTCCACCTTAATGTCACTGAAGCCATGCTGTTCCAAGAGAAAAGAGGACAGCTCCTGTGAGGGCAAAGCCTGACTGAGCAGTCCACACTGGCTTTTACACTCAGCACGGATCTTTTGACATCAGGGCCAGAATCCAACCAAGAGATTCATATTTACGAAAGGCCCAAACACAAAACACTCTCAGGCAAACAGCTGATTCCTCCACCCTTTCTGAGGGATTTGAGTTCATCCAGACTCTTAGGTTCTCTGGGATGAGCTAGGTTGTTGATCCTGGCACCTGCCTGCCTTTGGTCTGTGCAGTTCTGAGCCCCAGGGAAAGCACCACTCCTCACAGCAAGGTACCACTAACCTGGGGTCTGGCAGCATCTCCCCAGCCACCTTTACTGCTAATTGTGGACTCTCCTTAAAATTGAGAACTACAGAGGCTGGAGAGATGGCTCAGCGGTTAAGAGCACTGACTGCTCTTCCAAAGGTCCTGAGTTCAATTCCCAGCAACCACATGGTAGCTGACAACCATCTGTAATGGGATCTGATGCCCTCTTCTGGTGTGTCTGAAGACAGCGACAGTGTACTCATATACATAAATAAATATATATATATATAAATAAATCTTTTAAAAAAAGAACTATAGTTAGAGTCGCCTGGAGAGGTGTGCAACAAGTAAAGAGCCTGAGGCAGGGACTATCTATCTATCCTTGGCTGCAGGACACCCACACGCCCTTTGAAAGGAGGTGAGACAAGGAGGGCCAGGCAGGAGAAAAAGGAAAGGTCACTGTGGAAAAGCAAGTTATTGTGAGAAATAATTTTAAAAAGTGAAACTTGAAACTCCTGACTCCTATCGGGAGCCCACAGGCCTCAAGGGAGATGGGGTCCTTTACTCATCTACAGGACTGTGGGAAGAGCTCAAGAGTAGTTTGGGAAAATTAAAAGATAAAGAAAACCAAGCCTGAAACGGAAATCCTTGTTTTTGAAACTTCCAAGAAGTCAGCAGCTGAGACAGTGTGGCTCTTATAGCTTAGCAGGGGAGTGTCCGCCCCTGCCATCACTGCCATCACGTGCCGGGGTTTTCTCAGAGCACGCCCCGTGCTATCTTCAACCCACCCGTCTTCCTAGTAAGGGTGATAGTGTAGAAACATTAACCGGCACAATCCTATGACGGACAGAATTATAAAGATCTTTAAGGTAGTGCTCTCTGTACCCCCCTCACACCAGTGCAGCCCAGAAGTCTCCCTGTAGGGGCTGGAGAGCCAGCTGCATGGTTAAGAGCACTGTCTGCTCTTTTCTTTTTTTTTCCGAGACAGGGTTTCTCTGTGTAGCCCTGGCTGTCCTGGAACTCACTCTGTAGACCAGGCTGGCCTCGAACTCAGAAATCCGCCTGTCTCTGCCTCCCAAGTGCTGGGATTAAAGGCGTGCGCCACCACCGCCACTGTCTGCTCTTGGAGAGGTCCACGGTTTGATTCCTAGCACCCAAATGGCAGCTCATAACTGTAACTTGTTTCAGGGGATCTGACCTCCTCTTCTGGCCACCATGGGCATCAGACATACACAGGGTACTCAGATAAATATGTAGGCAGAACACTGAAACACAAAAAAATCTCTCCTTTGAAAGAAGCAGCCAGTGAGGCCCACAGGACAGATAGCCACTGAGATAGCACAATGTCTTCCTTCTTGCCTGTCTCTTCAATCCACTTCTGACTGAATCAGTGACCTACCTAGTCATGTATGCTAGCCCTCCCAGACAGTGGTGCTCTTCCTGTGGGCAGCCTGGCTCCAGAGAGGACAGGGAGCCTGTACTGTGCCATACCTGCTGCCCCCTAGCCGTAGACTGAAGGACAGGGCTAGTGGTGAGCAGAGACTGGGGACAGCTTAGTCCATTTTGAGCCTCTCCTTGTTCTGAAATATCCTAGCACATCCTTGGGGGCAGAGCAGGCCACCGAGCTCACCTTTTCCAGGGTCTGCACAAACTGTTCTACTGGGATGGAGCCGCTCAGCAGAGGCTTCAGCACTTTGCAATCAGGAATGTCCTCGCTCACCCGCTTCCTCTTCTTACTGCTGGTGGGCTGGGTGGGCTTGGGAGGGGGCTAGGACAGAAGGAAAGTGTGGCTTTCAGTTAGCACCTCTTCACTGACTCAGTGGCCATGATCTGCTGGCCTGGCATGAAAACCAGGCTCAGCAGCTGGGTTCCACCTGAGTTAATGCAACCATATGCTTGGGATCCTATCTGCCTTTCAGCAAGAACCAGGTTTGCATTTCTAGGGATTCCACTACTTGCTGATGAAATCCCTTCAAATAGTCACTGGCAGTCTCAGCCATGCATGCCGACTCAAAACAGACTGAAGTGTCTGGCAGGGAAACCATGGCTGTGCCACCAGGCAGGGGTGAAAAAGCATTAGGAGGTCAGAGGAGAACTGGACCTCAGGCAATGCACGGCAGCAAGCACAGTGCCTAGTCCTCTAAGTGCTAGCTACGGGGGCACACTGGTAACATGGTACAGCTATGGAGGGATGCTTCTGAGGTGAGTGTTGCCCACCTATGTGCCAGGCTTCTTGCCTTCCTGGCTCTGTGTTTGTACTCCAGGCATCATGAGGGATGGTGTTGTCTGCAGCTTTCAGGTCTCACCCTGCACTGCTCAGGCATGGGGGTCAACAAGGAACAGGCCCATGTCAAGTTGGGATAATGCTGCTACTTCCAAGAGCTGGGGAACTGGAAACTACTCGGGATAGCTTATGTGGTTTCTTTGAGGCATGTACAGAGGAAGAAGTGGCTAAGAATTTGCACGAAGTGCTTTCTTTGTTTCAAGTACACACATGTCTCAATCAACCCAAACTTCAGTGTCTGGGATGAACTGGGAGCTGGTTGGGTGGGCAGAGCTTTCCTGAGGGAAGGGGTCTCCTGGGTGCCCACCCCAGCCTCCCACATGCCCTGGGTACCTGAAGCACATGTTTGTTATCCTTAGTGTGCAGCACAGCCGAGACAGTCGCCAAGGAGACGCCGGGCTTGATCTCCATGGGCACCAGGGAGTCTGCCAGCTGAAAGTAAAACGCAGGGTTTTACATAGGCTCCCTCTGAGGGGAAGGAAGAGTCCCAGGAGAGTGGCCTGGGGGTTAGTGGAACTGAGCTCTTAGCATTCTCTGCCTTGGTGGCAAAGGCCTCCAAGGATGGTCGTTATATTGTTCTTGGGTTTTCCACTGTTGTAGTCTAAAATGAGCAGATAACTCAGTGCATGAATCAGGTATATACTCTGCAAGTCTCATGCCCACCACAGTGATGCAAGGAGAAAAGAGAAAAAAGGCGGTAGAGCACTGGTTAGGACGCTGAAGGAGGCGGTAAAGCATTGGCTAGGACAGTAAAGGAGGCGGTAAAGCATTGGCTAGGACAGTAAAGGAGGCGGTAGACCATTGGCTAGGACAGTGAAGGAGGCGGTAGACCATTGGCTAGGACAGTGAAGGAGGCGGTAGACCATTGGCTAGGACAGTGAAGGAGGCGGTAGACCATTGGCTAGGACAGTGAAGGAGGCGGTAGACCATTGGCTAGGACAGTGCCCTAGCATCATCAAAGTGCTTTGCATGGTGGCTCCTGGGTACCACAGCAGGGACCACCAGGGCAGCTGCAAGTCAGTGTGTGCTGGACATCGCAACTATGAACACGGCAACAACTGGGTGCATGCATCCGAATGCCTCCACTTCCTGGCATCACTCATGGGCTCCAGTCAGTCTCTGAAGTTCTCTCAGAACCTACCAGATTCCTCAGCACACACACCAGGTGCAGATTCCTTTCACTCCTTCTTGTGCTATCCCCAGCAATCTGGTGTCTGTCAGCGGCAGGATAAGTGTCTCCTACTGTACCCTGAGCTGGGTGGTGCCTTTTCCTGTGCAGCCACAATGCACACACTACAGTGAGCTCTGGAGTCCTGGGGCTCAGGTCTGACTATGTGCTTTCTTCAGATGTATAGCTTTCCACCAAGCCAGGCTGTGTTCATTTAAAAACAAACTTAAATGTGCAAGATGCCCTTCCCTGAGCATTGGTACTCAATGCTAGTTGGGTAGGAGAAGCAGCTCATAGTGTTTAAGCATCAACAAACGAGACGTGAGGGGTGCTCTGTGGTGAGGGGTGCTCTGTGACGTAAGAAAGCGTGGGAGGAGGGTGAGGAGTCCACACAGAGGCAGCTACCCAACACCTGACTGCCAGGTCACATCCCTCACCTCTGCCCTGTTTACAGTCTGCCCCGTAAGTGTTCTCTGCACAGTTCAGGCTGGCATGGGGGGTCTGAGCATGACATCCTGGGGACCAAGTTGGTGAGAGATTCCCTGGGCAGTTGTAAGATACTGTCAAGGACTCAAGGTGGGTCTTTTTGGAGAGGACAAGTGACCAGCGATACCTCTGGCTCCATAGAAGCCAGTCCAGAGCCCCAAACCATGCAGCTTAGGCCAACACTTTAGGAGGGTAGGCCAACACTCTCCCATGTCCAAGGAGGCCAGGAGGTCCATCTTCTATGAGAACAGGCCTAAGGACTGACAGCTCTGTGTGTAAATCCTCCTTCCTGGAAGACTAAAGAGGCTGCAGTCTGGGAAGAGGGACTTCCTCTAACCGCAGGAGATTTTAATCCTTTCAACTCCCACTCCCACTTTCCAGGGCTGTGGTCAAGTGACACTCTGATACTGTCTTACATGACAGCCTTGGCCCCCACATGCAGCAGCACCTGGAGAAAGCACTCCCAGAAGGTGAAAGGATGGTGGTGGACAGAGGAAGGGGCAGAGCATCTGTAAGAGAAACCTGGAACCTTGCACAGCAGAGCCATCTGTTTCCTGGAACTGAGAACTTTTCCCAGGGAAAGCTATTTATTCAAATCAAAGATGTTTGAAGGTCTCTGTCAGACACTGAGGAACCCTGGGCAGAAGCCCCCCATTGCTCTACAGTCACCCCTCCTTCCTTGTTCTCCTCCCTAGCAGTCACCTACGCACAACACTACATGACTGGCATCATTTGTACAATGCGCCTTTTGCATTTGCTTGTGATAGAACTCAAGCTAGCACTTAGAATGTAAGCCATTCGGACTTTAGATAGTTGTGTTCACATTATGTAACTGTTCTAAGTTTACATTTCTCCTTTCTCATAATTCCAGGAAGGATGAGAGACCCTCAGAAGGCACTAGCATCTCCCATGGTGGAGACTCAGGATGTCACCTGCAGGGCCACACCAGTGAAGGCTAACATAAGGAACAGTCACTTGCCTGAGGGTCTATGTTCTTTCCTTCCTTCATTTTTGAGAGACTGGCCGTGTCCCTGAGGGCACTCTGGTGGAAACCAGGTTTTTAAGGGTGAAAGAACAGCAGCTCACCTCTGGCATGATTTCAATTTTCTCATAGCGTCGTTTGAAGGGCAAGGTGAGGACCTCAGCCCGCCGATAGGACATGGCTGGTGGCTGGCAGTCGATCATGAGGTCCATCCTGTGGGACTGGGCTGGGGGTGGCTGGGTGTACTGCTCAGGACAGACGACGTGCAGGGGCTGAGGAGCAATGCGACAAGGAGGTCACAGAAAAGGGCAGGCACTGGGTGCAGAGCAGCAGCCCCAGGCTTCTTCCTGACCCCTGTTGTAGCATTCTAGATGCTCAAGCCCACAATCAGGCCACTAGAGCATATCCCCTCAAAGCTGGCTAACCCAGGAGGAAGATGAGTACAGTTCAAGGAACCTAGGTGGTTGAGAGAAGGACCTGCTACCTCTCTGCACTTGTTTTCATTTTTTCAGTACATCTAAGTAACTTTTGTGGTGACATCCACTGTGTCTACTCCCTAAGCTGAGCTCAGTTCCTTGGTGCAGTCTTCCTATGATAGCTGCCCTCTAAGCTATTACAAGCTCTTGACTAACTAGCATGAATTTTGGCTTTGTGTTAGCCCAGTGCTCTGGGTTTGGTGTATCTTAGCTATTCTCAGATCAGTGGAAACTGGCAGGCCATATGCCTACCTGAGTGTGACAGTGAATCGGAGATGAAACTATTTGTACAAATATCACCAAGCTGAACACTTATGCTGGAAATCCACAGGCCGGTGAATTGCCCCTGCCCTGAGAGTCCTTTGAATGAAGGTTTCCAGCGGCTAGGCCTAGTTGGATCTAATAAGCTTGTTCTTTTGAGCTAGTACTGTCAGGGCCTTGTGTTTTTCCTGACCTGGTTAGCATCTGCCAGCTCTGTCCCCTGCCTCAGCCTGAGCATCCTCCAGAGTGTCACTCACTGGATGTGGGCACCAGATAGCCTCTGCTATCTAAGATTAGCATGTGACAGGGGTGTGAAGCTGGCTTAGGGACCTGGACTTGAAGTTGCTTAGTGGTGAAAAGAACAAGGCCCCAGCCATTCCCTCTGCATGCTGACAAGCACACAGGGCACTGTCCACCCGATGTGACACGCTGGAGCTCCCGCATCAATCTTCCTTGCCTCTCTGGGGGTTCCTTAGCTTCCTGTTTCTTGTCACCCTGCCCTATCTTTTGGATATAGATACCTCATCATGGTGGCAGTGTGTGAGGAGGAGGAAAGAGCTAAAGCTGGGAGCTGAAGGAAGCAAATGACCGGAGGAAGGTCCCACAGCAGACACAAGCTCTGGAGGTCCTTGTCAGGGCGCCAGACCCTTCCTCACAGAGTCTCAGCTGTAATTGTTCCCCCTCCCCCACTTTCTCCAATGCCTTGGCTCATCTCCTCCATCCTGTGCAGAAACCCCCACTTTACTTGAATTACTTTTCCTTTCTTGCAGAAAATGCAAAGCATAACAACCATGAACCTACCATGTAACTCAACTGAGATTTAGGCGCAGTGACTGAACTGTCGGGCAGGGGATCTACACACTATACTGCCCCGCATCAAAAGGACCTACTTATGCCTCCTTCCCTCCCTTTTCATTTCTTTAGAGGGGGAACCTTTTCAGTGAATAAGGATCATTTCCTGAAGTTTGAAGGGCAACAGACAGCATCCTACAGAACTGAAGAGAGGCATCTTCACAGCATGGCTGTGCAGACCTGGCCCACAGAGGAAACAGCGAATGTAGACCTGGGCTAGTCCTTTGTTTACCTGCACTTCTTTAAGCAGCTTTGACACCTGGATGAAATTCAGTCGAGTGTCAATTGGGCAGTAGATGCACTTCATGGCCAGTGGCTGGTAAGGAGCCAAGGCCTCCAGGTAGGAGAAATCGGGTTCTAGGAAAGTATAAACAGAGAACTTTCATATTCAGGCAGAGACAACACCGAGCTAGCTGCAGCTGATGTGGTCAGGGGGTCCCATAAGGAGGTGGGAGGCTGCTGGAGGCATGGGTGCAGGCTCCAAGCTTATGCAACAGAGAAGATGAGACACATATGGGATAGACAAGGAAGTGGACTTTTCTCTAAACAAGCCATCAGCTCAAGACAGAAAGGAGAAGGAAACGTGTGGCTGTACGCTTTGGAGGCTGAGGCAGGGAACTGCTAGCTTAAGGCCATTCTGGGCTACACAGTGGAGACTCTATCCCAAAAAGAAGAAGAAAAGTAAAGGCATAGAAAGTTGCCATTTGGCAAGCACCATAGTGATGATTTATTCAGATAGGACTCATTAATCGGTGCTAAACTTCTAGCTAGAAAGCTGGGGAAGAATGGGATATACATTCTCTTGTGCCCCTGCAAGAGCTGAAGAGTAGGGCTGGAAAGATGGCGTAGCGGTTAGGCACGCTGCTCCTCCAGAGGTCCTGAGTTCAATTCTCACAACTACATGGTGGCTCACAGCCATCTCTAATGGGATCTGATGCCCTCTTCTGGCACGCAGGTGAATACATGTAGAGAGAATACTCATACATAAAGAGACAAACAGTAAATTTACAGTAGCAGGACCTGGCACAGCCACAGGAACACCACACCAGCTGCTCAAAATTAACATCCAGGTGGGACATCAAGCACTGCAGGCACCTACCGGGTATCACACCTCACAGACTGCACAGAGCCCTAGTCCATGTCAACAGGCTTCTGCAGAGACTGTCACTCTCCCACCAGGAGCCCAGGCCTCCAGAGGAGCAATCTGTCACACTGCCCAGTTTTTCTCTCAACAGCTACCAGTGCTTGCTTGGCAGGGATTGTTCATAACAAATGAGCTGCCCACAGAGCCAAGAGAACAGTATATTGTGCTCACCCACAAAACCCAAGGGCACAGGCATAGGCTGTCTAAGATCCTGACTCCCTCCTTTTAGCTAGCTTATCCAACTACTGAGGCAATGGACCTCAAAGAATTAAAGCCTCCCCATGAACATCACCTTGGGGTTAGGAAAAGACTGAAATGCTAATAGCAGCCAGAGGACCCCTACCCCCACCCAGGAAGAGATTTCACAGTCCAGCAACTTACAGGACTACTTTGCAGTCAGAGGCTGATAGGTCCGTGATGGGCAGAACTCATCCTAACCAGGACTGCTAATTAGGCATATTGTAAGACCTCTATTTAATGTGAGTCTATGCTCTACCCCAAAGATGTAGCCCTTATCTGTTCTTACCATGGCCACACTGAATGAATCTTCCTCTGCTTTTCACTGTTTTGTCCTTTACTTGGTGCCTTAGGGGGATTGGTGGCTGAGCCCAGCTTATCCGATTGCCAGAGCCATGCTTGCATTCTAAAACATCTGGTAACTGGGCCACCAGGAAGGAATACTATGCAGTAGTCAACACATCAGCAAAGGCAGACAAAGCTTCCCCTCACTTGAGCGGGAATTAGAAACCCCACCAGTCACTTTGTTTCAAAGGTGGTCTGAGGAACTACAAAGTATTCCCTGAGGGCCAGGAGCTCCTGGTGCAGCTGAGCCACTGTGTCTTCCTGTTGGATGCACGCCTCACAGAGCACCAAGTGGGACGGGGCTATTGAGTGGCCATAACAAATCCATGGAAACCTCTCCAAAAATCCAGCTCAAACACAAAAGTTAACACTGTTCCAAGCCCAACATGAGTAATTATCCTAGCCTGGCTATATTCTTGCTTCTTCTACACAGGACACTGAGATGACTAATTGTAGAATTCTTGTGACAGCACCCAATGGAGAATGAGCCCAACATTTGTGAATTTGTCATCTTGTCCCTGCTGAGAAGAAGGTGATGCTAGGGATGGTGTGATAGCTATTCTTAGTTGTCAACTTGACTCTACCTGGAACAAATTACAGTCCAGAAATAAAAGGCACCTGTGAGAGATTATTTTTGCTTGGTTTGAACTGGTGAATCCACTTCTAGTTCAGACCTTTGAGTGGAAAGACACACCTTTAATCTGGGCCACGCCTTCTGCTGGCAGCCTACAGAAGGACAAGAAGGAAACTTGCTCTTTGCCTGCTTGCCTTCGCCTTGCTCGCACCGCATCCCTTCCCTGGCCGATTTCTTCAGGATAGCAGCAGATACTAAAGACCAGCTGAGACATTCAGCCTTGTGAGACTGGGCAACTACTGGATTATTGAACTTTCCACTCACAGCCATACTAATAAATTATATATGTGTGTGTGTGTGTGCATGTATATCTTCATATATATATATATATATATATATAGAGAGAGAGAGAGAGAGAGAGAGAGATTCATTCTATATTCTAGAAAACCCTAATATAGATGGGCATGTTTGAGGCTATACCAAGCTTTCTTTTTTTTAAATAATTATTTATGATTTTATGTATGTGAGTACACTGAAACTGTCCTCAGACACACTAGAGGGCATCGGATCCCATTACAGTTGGTTGTGAGTCACTATGTGGTTGCTGGGAATTGAACTTAGGACTTCTGGAAGAAGAGTCAGTGCTCTTAGCCATGGAGCCATCTCTCCAGCCTCACCAAGCTTTCAAGATTCTGACTTCACAGTCTGTGAGATTTCTAAGCTTAAAGGCAGTGTGAAGACCTTACAATGATAAAATAAGGAGAATCCCTAAGTCACCTCTGTCTGGCCTCATCTCACTGAAGGCTTTCTTCCTTCCTGAGGGGTCTGTTTCCAGAACAGTAGCTGTAAGCCAGGGCAGACCATAGTCAAAGATCCAAGATCCAGCTAAGTAAACAATCCTAACTGGTGATACCAGACCAACGTTGGAATCATTGAGGTTCTCAATACCTTATAAAATCCTATCAAAAATCAGGAGAAAAAGAAAGAAAGAAAGAAAGAAAGAAAGAAAGAAAGAAAGAAAGAAAGAACCCAAAAAGAACAGAAATAAAACTCGGGCTTGACAAATAGTTGCCCGACATGCCTTTACAGTTATTCCTTTGTACCTATGTTGTTCCTGTTTATTTTTGGAGACAGGGTGCTCGGGAATTCAATCCTCCTGCCTTAGCTTCTCCAGTGATGAGATTAGGGTGTGCAAGGTTCATGGGTTGTATTTATACTTTCCCTCTCTACCCTGTATGCTCATTCACTATCAGCCCAATGGAAAGGATATTTACTCTTAAAATTTACCTGTAAATATGACAGTGTTGAGACTGGACTTCCCCCAGAGCTCCATGAAGTGGACGACATCCCCAAACCGGAGGGAAGGATGCCCAGTGAACAGCACGCACGGCTGTCTGAAGTCATTGCTGAAGTCTCCGTGGATGCTGCGGTAGTGCTTCAGCTTATTGGTCTGGATGAGCTAAAACACATGACAACCGAGAGCTGTTGGCTGAGGACCCTAGCTGTGCTGGAGAAATGACTGAAAAACAATGGAAGACAACAAGCCAGAGACTAGGAAAAGACTACAAAAGCTACACCTGCCTGAGGACTGCTGTCAAAACTGAACAACCTGGCCTGTGCCAAAGGTCTGCAGCGATAACTCACCAAGGCAGCAAGTGAGCATCTGGAGATACTCAGCACCAGGCACCAGCGGGGAAACGCCAATCAAAGCAGCAGACATTGCTCCTTATCCAGTACAATGGCCAATGTTAGACCCACCATACCAAATGCTGGCGAGAGAGTGGTACAAAAGATTCCTCCCTCCGTGCTGGTGGGATGAGAAATGGCACAGCCACTGTGGAAGACTTCGTTGTTGTTTGTTAAACCAAAGTATATATACACTTACCAGAGGTCCCAGTAATCATGCCCCTTTGGTATTTAACTCAAAGGAGCTGAGAACTTAAGATCCATATCTACAGCAGTTTAATTATAACTGCCAGCACTTGAGAACTAACGTGTCCTGCAGTTGGTAAACGGATAAACCGGCCCTTCGCGATAGGACTGTATGGACTATGGATTCAGTGCTGAAGAAGCTAAGGGAAGATGCAAAAGATGAAAATATAAAAGGCTGTGCACTGCTTTAGATGAACTATGTGGCATTTTGGGAAAGACAATGCTGTGGAGGCAGAGGCTGCACCGCAAAGTCCACGTGACTCTGGATGGGTCTTTGAGTATACAGTAGGGGCATCACCCAGAGTTCTTGAGCATTTTTGGCAATATTCTCATGTATTACGGTATACAAAACAGAGGCACCAAGTGTGTTTATGGCTGTGCCAGACACTGCTGTTTCTGAAGTGGAGATATCAGCTGAGAATTCTTTTAACAAAAATGTAACAAAAATTGAGGAATAACCTGTCTGATAACAGGAGAACTATTACATCACTGCTGCGTATCTGTGATACAGGACTGATGATTGGCAGCAATAACATAGTGATAATACCACAAGTCACCCAGAGAAACACACGCTGGATGCACCCGACTTGCAAACTAGTGGTGGGGATCACACAGCGGCTCAGACACACCCGCCAGGCCTGTGGGAACAGAACTTGTTAGGTGCAGTGTTCTCTTCACCACTGGATCTTTCCATACCGCCCAGGGAATACTCGGTGGGTAAAGTGCTTGCTGTACAATCAGGAGGACCTGAGTTTGGACCCTCAGCACACACATAAAAAGCTGGTGTGCCTTTGTGTGCCCGGTGCTAGGGATGTGGAGTCAGGAGGATTCCTGAGGCTTGAAAGCCAGCCAGCCTGGCTGAATTAATAAGCTCCAGGTTCAGTAAAAGAACTTGTCTCAAAAAAATGAGGTGTGTGTGTGCGTGCGTGCGTGTGTGTGTGTGTGTGTGTGTGTGTGTGTGTGTGTGTGTAGGATTACTGTTGATAACTGACGCACATATGCCTGCACACTCATGGACACATATATAAATAGTTTGAAAATTAAAGAAATTTTACACATGTGATGACATATCTGGAATTTACTTTTACTTTCTGTATGTATTTTTGCCTGCATACATGGAGTCAGATCCCCTGGAACTGGAGTTACAGATGTTTGTGAGCCACCACATGATGCTGGGAATTGAACATGGGTCCTCTGGAAGAGTATCCTATGCTTTTAACCACTGAACCATCTCTCCAGCCCCTAAAAAGAACATTTTGATAATATATATGCTCCTATAGAAGGTGGGAGTAGATATTAGAAAAGTCCCCTGCACAGGGGTGTGAACTGTCTAGATTTATGGTAACAAAATGTGTTTATTAGAGGGAGCAAATGAATTAAATGAAGTGTGAGCTGGAGTACTTTTTAACCTATTTATTATTTATTTATTTATTTATTTATTTATTTATTTATTTATTTATTTATTTATTTATTTATTTATATTTAGAATCATGGCCTTGCTGTGTAAACCTGGCTGTCCTGAGGGAGCAAATGAATTAAATGAAGTGTGAGCTGGAGTACTTTTTAACCTATTTATTTATTTATTTATTTATTTATTTATTTATTTATTTATTTATTTATTTATGTATTTATTTATTTAGAATCAAATGAATTAAATGAAGTGTGAGCTGGAGTACTTTTTAACCTATTTATTTATGTATGTATGTATGTATGTATGTATGTATGTATGTATGTATGTATGTATGTATGTATTTAGAATCATGGCCTTGCTGTGTAAACCTGGCTGTCCTGGAACTCACTTAGTAAAACAGGCTGGCCGGTCTCTGCCTCCCTGGTGCTGGGATTAAAGGCCTGTACCACCACGCTCAGCCCCTTTCAGTGTGTGTGTGTTTTAAGACTTAGTGTTGGAGCCCAGGCTGGCCTAGAACTCACAACCTGTCTGTTCCTGCAATGCTGGGTTTATAGGCGTGTACCACTGTACCGGGCTCCACATAGGGATGTTTTAGGCATGAAGACTGCCACCATCCCATGTCATACCACCATCCACATTTCTGCTCACCGGCTCTATTTTCTTACCTCTGCATGCGGGAAGGGTGGCTCTGGAAGATAAACTTTACTCTGTTTGTTGTGACAAAGCCTTTAAAGAGGAAGACACAGGTGTTAGGCAGTGCCCTGGGCATCTGCTACCACCCAGTGGCAGCAGCACCAACACTAAACACTCAAGTTCTTTTAAAGCTTTGACTCTGGCATTGAAAAAAAGCTAGGCCCAGCTTATGCAGGATGCTGTCTCTTGTAAGTACAGTTTTTATTAAAAACAAAACAAAACAACACCAACAAAAACCCCTGCTTGTTTAAAATAATCTTAGGTTTATAGAAACGTTGGAGAGCACAGTTCTTGTGTCCCCGGTGTTAACAACATACACAGTTGTAATCATTCTGTACCCAGCAACTCTGTGCCCCAGGGTGGCCTGGAACTTACAAGTGCCAATGTGACAGGTCCATGTCATGATGCCCAGGTGAGTACGCTAGACACTCAGGTTTTGGAGCTATCATTATTATAACTGTTTTGAGGTTTTCTTTGTGCATGCTAGACAAAAACTCTGCCTTGGCACTGTGTCCCAGACTTGATTTGGATCTGAGCGGTTTTCCACGCTCAATCCTTTTCCTGTTTCAGGATCCAGTCTGAGACATCATGTTAGGTTTAGCAGTTTTGGGGGAGAAAAGCACCTGCTTTTCTGAGACATGGCTTTCTGCTGACGAATGCCCTTCCATTACAGTAGCACGACTCACAGTTGCAGGGACTGAGATGGGAGGGTGTGAGTTTGAGGCCAGACTGGGTTACATACATAGTAAGACTTTGCCTCAAAACAAAAACTGCAGAGGAGCCTGGAGAAGTCAATGTGACAAACGAGACCAAAAAACTCAACAACTGGCCAGCTGATGGTGGTGACCAGGTTGGTCAGCATGTGCGCATGCACACACACACACACACACACACACACACACACACACACACACACACACACACAATTATGTTTTAGGATACCCCCTACCCCCAAGACAGGGTTTCTCTGTATAGCCCTGACTGTCCTATAACTCGCTCTGTAGACCAGGTTGGCCTCAAACTCACAGATCTAACTGCCTCTGCCTTCCGAGTGCTGGGATTAAAGTGTGCGCTACCATGCCTAGCGTGGGAACTCTCTGTTAAGAACCCTGTCATAATAACGTAAAAACAAAAGGCTCAGAGGTAAGAATTTAGACTAAGTCCTCACAATGTATTTCCTATCTATAGCTTTCTTTCATCTTTCTTAAAATTCTCTCTCTTTGGGGAAGGTAAAAACACGGAAGACACCTTTAGAGAATAACTTTGTACATGGAGAAGGACACTAGCTGTGTCTTCATTTCAGATTGAGGAGGGAGAAATCTGAGAGTTTAGTACTGTACCCTCAACAGTAGAGGGCAGTGCAGAAGGGACCACAGTCTGATTAGTGACTGGCAAGTGACAGGAAGGCAGTTGTGGCCAGTTCTGCCAATGGATATGTCCTCCCCTAAGTTCTAGACTCTTCATGTAGGCACAACAGATAGGGACCCCCACCTTGCTGAGAGGTAAAGGGTTTTCTTCTGGGGACTGCAGCTGCTGGAGTTGAGCTCTGTGAGTCTGTAATTCCCCCCCCCCCCCCCCCCCATGCTCTGCTCCCAAAGCTAGAGCTACTGCAGGCCTGCACTCCTCAGGGTACTATGGCTCAGGAAGAGGCTCTGGGACTTTCCCTTCTACACTCTCCTCTAAAAAGAAAACAAACCTAACAAGCAAGCCAGCCAGCCAGCCAGCAAGCAAGAAAGCAAGCCAGCCAGCCAGCCAGCCAGCAAGCAAAAGTGTCCTTAGTCTGGGGTTGGGGCTGACACTGGGACAGCAGGGGGTGGGGAGCTTTTTCAGGCTACAGCAGATGCCCCTGCGATCAGGAATCACAGAGTAATTTTGAGCAGACCCAAGTAAGATTCTGGGCCTGACGGTGTCCCCCCGGAGCACTCTTCCAAGCAAGAAAGAGGGGAGGCAGCAGGCTGGAGTGGGGTGATGGTGGTCCTGGCTGGGGGTTAGCAGGCCTAGCTTGGTTCCACCGCATTCCCTTGCTGAGTTACTCCAGTCTAGAGCTCTAGAGCTAGCAACTGTCCATTAAGCAACTGAGTTCCTATTAGGGAGCAAGTGCTCTGCAGGCTGCTGTACAAAGGGGGCTGGCGAAGCAAAACAGGCAGGCTAAAGCCAGTGGAGGCCCTGATCCTGACTGGGAAAAGGTCTCACACTGGCATCCAGGCCATGCTGGAATGGCCTTAATGACACTTTCAAACTTTCAGTCCCTTACTGCTTTCAGCCGGTTACCAGCTGCCTAGAAGACTCCCACATGTAGCTCAGTAGAACGGCAAGGAGGAGGGAGTGCTGCGACTAACACTGGGAGGACTTACAAGAAGAGCAAGACTTTTACTCTGTGTTCTCTTCTTGGTAAAGCATGATTGCTAAGTCTCTCTGAGGGAAGAGCGTATGTCCTGAGTTTTCTCCTCTTTACACCTGTCCTTCTCCCCCTTTCCTAATGTTCCCCAAACCCTCTTGAGGAGCTGGCACCGACCATTACTCCTCTCCCTAGGCAGTCACACTCATTCTGTGTGCCAAGGACATTCCAAGCTGTGGTGCCTGCGCTGGCTTCCTGGCCTCTGCACTGGCAGGGCTGCATGTACTCACATACCACTTCTTTGAAGCAGGGCTTCATGTTGCTGAGGCTGGCTTCAAACTCACTATGTAGCTGAGATTAGCTCTGAAATCAGGATTTTCCTTCTCCCGGGCTTCTAACTGCTGACACTGCAGGCGTACACCACTACATTGTTACTTTTTAGTTCTTTTTCTCTCTTTTCTGAATATTTACTTATTTTTATTCTATGTGTATGGGTGCTCAGCTTGCATGTGTGTTTGTGTACCACATGTACAGGGCCTGCAGAGGCTGAAGAGGGCCTAGTATCCTTTGGGACTGGAGTTACAGACAGTTGCAAACTGCCATGTGAACCCTGGGAATTGAATCCAGGTCCTCTAGCAGAGTACGCAGCGCTCTTTACCACTGAGCTCCCCTGCCCCCCTTTTTAGTTTTGATAAATTTGCCCGAGTGATATTAACATCAGGGGAAAACAGGTGAAAGTTGTCCGGGAACTCTAGTATCATTATGCTTTTCCGTAAATCTAAAATTATTCAAAAGTACAAAGTTTATTACTTAAAGAGAAAAAAAACCCCAAGATAAAATTTTTTAAAAAAGTAGCAAAATGGGAAAAATGGCTAGGGTATGTTCACAAAAAGTTAATATCTTTAATATATACACAGAGTTCAAATATGTAAGAGAGATATAAAATCTCTAAGAGGTAAATGGGCAAAAAAGGAATAATTTACATAAAAATATTTTTGGCAAGTAGTATTAGATAATGAACATTAAAAATATTCCTACCCTTTATTCCAGTAATTCTACTTTTAGTAACTTACCTAAGGCAAATGCTATCATCATATATAGACAGAATAGTATCAATTTAAGATTTATTCCTAAAAGGAAAAGCCCTGCCAGCCAATGAGAAGGTAATAAGCTAATTATATAGATGAGAGTGATGTGAGAAGACGATACTGCAGCCCTGTGTGCTCACTGTGTGCTCACTGTGTGCTTGCTGTATGCTCACTGTGTGCTCACTGTGTGCTCACTGTATGCTCGCTGTATGTTCACTGTGTGCTCACTGTGTGCTCGCTGTATGCTCACTGTATACTCACTGTGTGCTCACTGTGTGCTCGCTGTATACTCACTGTGTGTTCACTGTGTGCTCGCTGTATGCTCACTGTGTGCTCACTGTATGCTCACTGTGTGCTCACTGTGTGCTCGCTGTATGCTCACTGTGTGCTCACTGTATGCTCGCTGTGTGCTTGCTGTATACTCACTGTGTGTTCACTGTGTGCTCACTGTGTGCTCACTGTATGCTCACTGTGTGCTCGCTGTATACTCACTGTGTGCTCACTGTGTGCTCACTGTATGCTCACTGTGTGCTCATTGTATGCTCACTGTGTGCTCGCTGTATACTCACTGTGTGCTCACTGTGTGCTCGCTGTGTGCTTGCTGTATACTCACTGTGTGTTCACTGTATGCTCACTGTGTGCTCGCTGTGTGCTTGCTGTATACTCACTGTGTGTTCACTGTGTGTTCGCTGTGTGCTTGCTGTATACTCACTGTGTGTTCACTGTGTGCTCACTGTATGCTCACTGTGTGCTCACTGTGTGCTCGCTGTGTACTCAGTGTATGCTCACTGTGTACTCGCTGTATGCTCACTGTGTGCTCGCTGTATGCTCACTGTATGCTCACTGTGTGCTCACTGTATGCTGCTCGCTGTATGCTCGCTGTGTGCTCGCTGTGTGCTCGCTGTGTGCTCGCTGTGTGCTCGCTGTATGCTCGCTGTGTGCTCGCTGTGTGCTCGCTGTGTGCTCGCTGTGTGCTCGCTGTATGCTCACTGTATGCTCGCTGTGTGCTCGCTGTGTGCTCACTGTATGCTCGCTGTGTGCTCGCTGTATGCTCACTGTGTGCTCGCTGTATGCTCGCTGTGTGCTCACTGTATGCTCGCTGTGTGCTCAGTGTATGCTCGCTGTGTGCTCGCTGTGTGCTCACTGTGTGCTCACTGTATGTTCACTGTGTGCTCACTGTATGCTCACTGTGTGCTCACTGTATGCTCGCTGTGTGCTCGCTGTGTGCTCACTGTATGTTCACTGTGTGCTCGCTGTATGCTCACTGTGTGCTTGCTGTATACTCACTGTGTGTTCACTGTGTGCTCGCTGTGTACTCACTGTATGCTCACTGTGTGTTCATTGTGTGCTCACTGTATGCTCACTGTATGCTCACTGTGTGCTCAGTGTATGCTGCTCACTGTGTGCTCGCTGTATGCTGCTGTGTGCTCACTGTATGCTCACTGTGTGCTCGCTGTGTGCTCAGTGTATGCTCGCTGTGTGCTCGCTGTATGCTCGCTGTGTGCTCACTGTATGTTCACTGTGTGCTCGCTGTGTGCTCACTGTGTGCTCGCTGTATGCTCACTGTGTGCTCACTGTATGCTCACTGTGTGCTCACTGTATGTTCGCTGTGTGCTCGCTGTGTGCTCACTGTATGTTCACTGTGTGCTTGCTGTATGCTCACTGTGTGCTCGCTGTATGCTCACTGTGTGCTTGCTGTATACTCACTG